>VXAY01002880.1:234256-287741 GCA_013399855.1 Oxyruncus cristatus
CCGAGATCATTTTTACTTCTAAGGCAGACAATAGTGGGACTGTAATTCAACTTCCTTCAGTTCTTCAGTTTTCCTGGAGTAGGGACAAACTGTTAAGTACTCTGATGAAGCAGGGAGATTACAAGGTTTGGAGGCCCAGCTCCAAGTGTGTGTTCATGTATGTCACGCTTTCCATTAGGCATTCTTTCCAACAGGGACCCAGGATCCATGTCATGATGCACCAGGTATTGCAGAGTCTCCTTGGTATCATGTTCTGCAAACTGTGTAACCCTCCAGGTGAGCTGGTAGGTAAAAGTATGTGGAAAATGTTTCTGAGAAGTGTTTTGAAGACCTGTCATCTTTTTTATACTGAAGTATCTTTACTGGAAAATTCCCAACCAAATCCACTACTTTTCACACATACAGTTCATTAAGTGGGCCAGTGTTTGGGGATTTTAGCTTAAAATTATAAAACTACACTGGAGAAGAAATTAAAAGATCAAAACCTTTTTTCATCTCTTACATATCATTTCCTGTCACTTAGATCTTATTGATTATGCTGAACCAAAAAACTAGGGGAAGAAGCACGTATTCTGTGAATGAAATGGAGGACTTAGGTGGTCTTTTGAATCTCTGTTTTCTAGGCTTGTTTCATTTCCTGAATCTCCCTCATGTGACTTTATGTCATAGGTTTAGCCCCTGTGCTTTCTGTACAGTGTTTATCAACCTATAAATTTTGCTAACAAACAGGTTGAGTTTGCACAGACAAAACAGATCTCCTTGAAATGGGGATTAATATTAAGATTTATTGCTACACAACAAGAACTAAGGAAAAATACTTATATATATATATATAACAACTCTAACTAGTTTTCCTATAGTAACAAACTTACATATTTACAAGTACCACCCCTCCTTCTCTTCCTCAAAAAAACAGTCCAGAGGAACAATTTGAATTGTGATGTCTCTTCAGTTTTAAAAATCACAAAACAAGATGTTTTTCCTGGTTACAGATATTTGTGAATAGTAGTGATGCCTGGTATTTTATACTGAAGAACTACTTTCAGGAGCCAGCAGATACATATTTACTGCAAGAAAGTTAAGGACTAGATGAGTAGGAAAGCTAAAGCCCTGATAGAGTGAAATCTGGCCAGGGACAACAAGGGCAGCAAGAGAAGATTCTATATGTACATCAGTGATAAAAGGAAGACTAGGGAAAATGCTGGTCCTCTCTGGAAGAAAGATGGAAACTTGGTTACCTGGAATACCTGGAGAAGGCTGAAGTAATCAATGATTTTTTTCCTAGGTTTTCACCAGGAAGTGCTCCAGCCACACTGTCCGAATTGCAGAAGGCAAAGGCAGAAACTGGAAGAATGAAGAGCCACCCGCTATAGGAGATCAAAGTTATGAACACCTAAGGAACTTGAAGGTTCACAAGTCCATGGGACCTGCTGAGATGCATCTGCAAGTCCTGAGTGAGCTAGCAGATGAAATTGCTGAGCCACTATCCATCATATTTGAGAAGCTGTAACAGTCAGGTGAAGTTACCCTTATGGCAGAGGGGTTGGAACTGGATAATCTTTAACGTGCCTTCCAACCGAAACCGTTCTATGGCTTTATGTTTCTACAATAATTACAATTCAACAAGGAGAAAAAAATTCAGAGCAAAGCTAGCCTGTTTTGTTTCCAAATGTCATATTGCAGTTTTAACTGTACTGAGATGCTTTTTTTTCTACACAAGAGCATGCATGTTTTTCTTGATTGATAACATGAAATTCCACAAAGCTGGTGCTGCATGGTCTTAAAATAATGCATGATTTGGATTGGCACACAAAGTGAAATTCCATTCCCTTCCACCCCTATAAGCAGTCTGTGGGAGTAGCTTTGCTACCAGAATATGTGCACATTCATGGGATGTATAGGAATTCTCTGTTTTTCTAGTTACTGTGTGAAATATTATGAACAGGACTGGTTCAGACCTTAGGCCAGTGACTGACATAGGCAGCAGAATTAATCTTTGCTATTTAAGACAATGGAGCAGCACTCATGTAACATTAAAGCAAACCAGTCTGCCTGTTGTCATTAGCCTACTGTGCTGGCTTTGTCTAGTGGTGTCACCAGAATTACAATTGTTGTCTTGACCAAGTCTTTTGACATATTTAAAAACCTAAGGTGCACAAAGAAGATACAGTATTTACCTAGCTGAGTGTGCTTTGTAAGATGAAACACCAAGGGCTGAGATTCTTCAAGACTAAGGTAATGGCAGTGTTGCCTAAAAATGGTTTTGGGAGAAAAAAAGACTCCGGCCAAATTAGGTAGAGGTAAGATAAGGAATAAAAGGTTTTAACGAGCTTCTAAGCTTCCAGGAAATACCATACCCGCGCGCTATCGAATACAGTTGTTCATATCCCTTATAATGAGTTCTGTCCAATCTTGTTAGGCCACGAATAAGTTCTGTCCCCCCGGCACGCCTCTCTGGAATTGGGTCTGGGGGATTTTTGGGACCCCCTCTTCCTCATCTTCATCTTCCTTGGAGCTTGTGCTGTTCTTGGAGGCTCTCCAAAGCTCTGGGCTTGAAGGTCGTTGTGTCTATATCTATATCTTCTGGTGCAAATTTGGGGTGTTTTCTACAGTTCTACCTTGAAAATGAGACTAAACACATGATTGGAATTTAGGGGAATTGATGGAGGAATGGGTAACAGGGTTTGGTATGTGTATCTGCTGTGTTAAAAGGCAAAGGATTTTATTCTACTACATAAAAATCTACATTTGCTATATATCTACTTCTAAAACCTATAAAATTAAAAAAAAGATCAAAACTCCAAGGCATCACAGTCAAAGGGATGCAAAATTATTAACTCAGAAAATTCTATTGAAAACGCACACTTCATGCATTTCTGGTTCAGTTGTGGGCCAGTGGTAACTGGGTAACCATGTTTTATTAAAGAAAAACTAACAGCAATATTTTTTTAGTAGATCCTGCTGTCCTAGCCAGATGGCAACAAAATAACAAGCAACACTGCTGATGGAAGCAAGAAAAGAGAGACACATGCACCTGCTCTTCCTACTGCTTCAGAGATAAAATATTACTCATTTTGCCAACCATTGCCAACATTAAATGACAGTTTTGCCATGAGAAATCAGCACTTGCTTTTTATGGCTTAAATGAAAATGTAATGCTGCTCTAATAGCCCAAGACACTGTATAGACGCAGAGTACAGAGATAGGGACATCTTCCCTTTTCCTTGGAAAGCAAAAAGCTTCTTTCTTAATTCTGTAGCTAGAGTATTTACTGGGGAGTCTCACTAAAAAGTTTTCAGAGTTAAAAAATCTGTAAGTTAAAGAGGTTCATATTGTTAGAGCAGTGGCATCATCCCTACTGTAACTTTGAAAACAAAAACATGGAAAAGAGCTCTATGTTTTAACCTTGCCCAAGTGCAGAGCAGCAAAGTGACTCACTTCATCCTGCCGACTTCCCATTCCATGGTACTGGCTGGCATTTGACCCTGACGCAGTTCAGCAGTGGTTCTTTGAGCACAGACCAACTTGTCTGCAGAAGCTGGCAGAGCTGCATGTTGTCCTGGACCCTCCTCCTTCCCACATCCGCCTCAGCCATAGCTCTGGTCTGGGGCTGAAAGGACTGGCCCAGCTCCCTCCCTTTGCCTGAGTCTTGCAGGTGCCTCTGCAGTGTATTCCACCATGCTCCCTGCTCTGGAGGCACAGTGAAGATGTGTGGGAGTCATCATGTACTTCTCAGAGTTTTTGCATCTGTCTCTGCACTTGCAAGTCATCCCTTGAAGGTGTTTCACCGCATGCTGTAAACTTTAGGTCTTGTGTACGTCAAATGTGTGGTATTTCACCATGGTGAGAGTGCATGGCTATGCAAACTCCCAAGAACTGAGTTCAAACTGGAAAAATGTCAGTGTATCAAAAATGTCAGTGTATCAAAATGAATCAGTCATGTTTCATGATGCTAAGATGCTCTTGCAAAAAAGGAATCAGACAATTCTGCTTTCAGGAAACTAAGCAACGTGCATAAATATATTTGAAAGCAAAAAGTTCCACTGCAGGTGCTGTTGCTGTTGCTGTAATAATAAATGCACATTTCAACTTGGGACTGAAAAACAGTGTGAGAATTGCTTGTTACAGGCCATTTTCAATGAAAACCCCCAACAAAAAAGTAATTAATTGTGGGCATTTCTCACATAAGACTGAGGTGGAGATTGTTGATAGCACATTTAAACACAAATACTGTGTGTAGAGGCCGAGAGAAGCTGACTTTAATCACGGGATGGACTGTGGTGGTTCATCCCCCCACCCCAGGCTGCACTGATCTGAGAAATGCTCATTAGTCCTCAGCCTTGACAAACAGCATTTGAACTAAGCCCCGCTTGAGCTTATTGGAAGCACTGTTTGTTCCCACGAACTAACAGGTGTCTAATGAGCACTTGTTTTTTTAAGCCTTGGAAATTTCTTTTTCTTGCCTCAATAAAAGAACAAGTGGAATAATATTTGTGTTGTTGAAACTTCAAAGAAAGTTTCCCAACTCAAATTGCAGACAGGATGGAAAATTACTATGACTAAAACCCACTCTGTAACAACCCTATAAACCAAAGTGAGACCATATAGAAATAATTAAGGACAGAATGGTTTCTCTTGCCTTGAATGGCCATACACAATTCTGAAACGTAACTAGGAGAAGTGTATGTCTTCATGTTTTTTAGTTTGCTATAAAATCACATTAGGGATTAACTAATAATAGAAACAAGCAATCAAAAGTATTCAACTGAAATTCACTGATCTATTTCAATACCTGAACTAGTGGGAAAATGAATTTATTTTTTTGAGAATAAAACTCCAGGACCAGGGAATTAGAGGGACATTCCTTGTCTGTCAAAAACTGCTTAGCCATCCTGTTTTACACGTTCCAGGCATGACCAGCCTGTGGTATGCATCCCGCATTTTGTGCAGTTTGGCTAAGTAGGCACAATACACGATTGCATTAATTTTAAAATGAAAATGAAATCCAACTGTCTGTAAATGTGATTGAGATTGAATAGTTCTTAAAAGACTCATATGAAAATATGTTTGATGACACTTCTTTCCACAGTAACACACAGCACAACCTAAGCATGAAACAGCTACCCCAGCCTGGGACACTGATACTCTTGTCATTCACCTCTGTGTGACCAAACCAGACTTCTAGCCTTTTTTCTTCAACTTTTTAATTTCTCTTTAGTTTTCTCATTAATACTTTGATTCTTTCACTCCTCAGCTCCTGTTTTCTCTCCGGTCTTCTAAGAACTCTCTGCTCAATCAACCATGTATGTTCCTGAGGTCAGTTTATCTCAATTGCTGCTTCCCCTCACGCAGTGATCAGCGCTTGATCTTTTAGCCAGTGACTCCAAAGGCAGCTCTAAAAGCTCGTATCAGTAATGGAAAGGCATCTCACAAGGCCTATGAGGAATAAGTAGGTAATTTTACCTGTACTTTAGGATGTTATAGTTCATATGTTATCATGGAAATGTGTAATGATGTTTCAGTAAGAAACCCCGACATTGTCTTGGCTGAAGTCAGTGATGGTGACTTATTGCAAACCAGGAACCTTATGCCAGGTGATTAAAGCCAGTAGAAGGTTTTCCAGAGCCACTGGAGTAGAATGACTGCAGAGCTCACTTTTCAGTAACTCAACTTCAAAGACCAGCCCACGATTTTAAGATGTTATTTGTTTCAATTTGTAGTAAAGCCCTTATATTTTAAAAAGCCCAAATTAAAATCAATCTGCTAAAACAGGAAACGAGCAAAATCACTTGGGAAAATTCTCCCACATGGGTCTGTGGAGTGGAAGCCATTCATCCCTGGCTGAGCTGGAGCTGTCCTGTTTCTGAGCCAGCTGGCTATTCAAGCTATCTGAGTATCCAGTGACAGGGGGGGAAGGAAGGTTTCCAACATACATTATTTGAAATAAGCATATTTGCACAGGACCTTATGTTTTATACAAATCAAAAATTGCCTATCAGAGAACCTTTCCATTGTAAAATATCCAGTCAGATTTTTTGAGATGGCAGCTGTTACCTGGAAAAAACACAGAATGGTATCTCTAGCTTGTGTTTGAGATCTTCATCCAGGTAATAGTATTCTAGGGTTCTGCCCGCTCAAGTCTTCAGAGAAATATCAAATGCAAGACTACTCCCAAATGAGTATTAGTGGCTCAGCACAGGACAGAAAATTAAATCTCTCTGGCTAAATGATAGACTCTGTAGACATAATTTTAGAATAATGCAAAGGATGTTAAATCTGTCCATCTTCAGAAAAGTGGTTGCAGATGTGCCTGTGGCTGGATGCCAGTAAGGTTAATCAGCTGAACTGCTGACATCTGCTTATAGGAAAACTACAAGCAGGGCATGGAAAACCAGTTGGAGTATAAAACCTGAAGTGCTTGCAAAGGTCATCCTTCATCATCAAATCAGAAGAAAACAAAGACGTTAATACAGATGTGCACACGTAAAGAAAGAATAAAAAGAAGAAAACATGGCTTGATAAATGCTAGAGGCATGAGCAGCTCAGTGCAAATGTGCACGTTCCCTGTTTGTAGCTTTTCAGCTTGTTTCCTTTTCTCCCTAATAGAGACACTGAAAACTAGAGGGATACATCCTGTTATTGGCAGAATCATCCATTCATTTTCTTAGATTTATTTTTTTTTTTTGTTAATATATCAGTTCCCATTTCAGCCTATGATGAGTGTCCTAACACGAAGCGATGAAGCCACTGCCTGCAGTCTGTCAAGGGATCTATTAGAAAGCATTCACAAAACTGAAAAACAAAGTTTTATTGGTGAATAGAGGATCACTGCAAAATCGGTGCTTTTCATGTGTTCCAGCCAAGCCCCCAAACATGGCACAAATGGTGATAGGTTGGTGTCTCTCTGTACACAGCAGAATGATTTTTTATGCTGAGCTGACATGTCAAATTCTAGAAATGTTATACTTCTTTATAGATGGTACCCAAATGAAAATGCATCCTGTTAAATCCTCTGTGGGTCTTGTAGATACTTTCATATATATGTGAGAACAATTCTTCCCCTGTAATCCCAGTGCAAGTGCCCAGACCCTTGAGGCCTCTGCGCTTCAGATCCAGTGAAAGCTGCAGCCTTTGCAAGCAGCCACACAGAAGTGGAATTCTAGTCTTATCTTTCTTGCCAATTGCCCATGCAATCGACACAAGGTTCTTAAAGAGAGGATTTGGGTCTGAAAGTTTACAACCTAAAACTACACTTGGCAATAATTGGATGATAAGAGTTCTGATTTCAAAGACAGGCCCATCGAACAACTGACACAGAGTGACAGGTCCTCAGCATATCTGACATCAGACCGCTTACAAAGTGCTAGTGCCTCCACTTCTAACCCCATCGAGCTGGTTTGGGACCAGAAACTCATACCAGACATGAGAGTAGTTCTCCTTGAGTCCAGGAGTGCATTGTTCAAGACCTGGCACGTAGGCCATACTAGTCCCTAAAACTAGTCCCTATGTTAAATATCCTTATTCACTTAACCTAGAAGGAAGTTGTGACAGTTAGAGTACTAAAGTTCATGAGGTTATCTTAAACATTTTCAGGGGCTATAAAGAAATCGAGGGAAATATTTTTAAAAAGTCACTGTTTCCCTCTTAGGTATTTGAAAAAATAACCAGACAGGAGAGGAGAGGAGCCTTGCTACCCGACTTTTTTTTAGTCAAAATTTCAAGCAAAATTGAGGGAAACCAAATAGACTACAGAAAAAACCCCTCCACCTTTTTCCTGCTAACTTTGCATATCTTTTATGTGTTTTACTATACCATGAAGAGTCAAAATTACTGGGTTAAAACTCCTATGTCTTGCACCTATCTCTAGTCCAATGATGCATTATTTTTGGGAAAAAATGCAAACAAAGAAGTAAAAATGCACAACTGCAATAAATGGATGCGGAATCTATATTTTGTTTTACATGTTCCTGGGGATGAGAGATGCAAATTTGAGTCTGATTGGAAGGGGGTTTTCCCTGCATGGGTGCTTATAAAATACAGGGTATTTTTTCATTTAAAATCAGGACAATTTTTTCTAGGATTTTCAAGGAATGGAAAAACCAGACTTCTGACCATCTTTAGAAGAAGCAATCACTCCTCAAACTTCAGTCTTCTCTCAGACTTTGGAAGACTATGCTTGCCTACTTCGGTAAGCCAGCATGGGAACAGTGATTCAGAAACCCAGTTTAGGCACTTTCATGTAATTAATACAGAGGATTGGACAACTAAAATGAAGTGCATAACCCCCAGGATCTGTGATAAAGAGGACTTGGCATCTTCTGCATTTCTCATTGCTGTGGCTGAAGATAGAGGAACTCAGGCTCAAGGCCGCTCTCTAGACTGAGGGGTGGGAGAAAAGGGAAAGCAAAGTCACCATTTGGGAATAGGCATGTGACTGTTTAGAATTCCACTTTCTGCTATGTTTTTTTTTTTTCCTTGTCTGTTCCATGCAATTGCATTAGCGATCTGTGGGGCAAGGACCTGAGAAAAGGTTTGGTTTTGACACTGATTTTCAAGGAGAAAGTTTTTTGTTCATCTTTATTTCTTTCAGGTGTCACTACAGGGCAGAGTCAAGGTTGTTTGGTAGCTCCAATAAAATATTCTTGTACTTGGATAAAACCCATCTTTCTATTCTTTTAAAATGTACAAGGAAATACTAAATCTAATAAAATACGCAAACTAGTGTCTACATGGATAGTTAGTGCATGCATCTCTACTTTTTATAATATCCTTGTTCCTATACTGGCTGATGATTTATTAAATATATCAGTTATTAAAAGTGGAAAGGCTTTAATATTGCTTTTAGCTGGCAGAAATTATACATCAGCTATTCCAGCTCCTCAGCCATGTTACAAAATTGATTCACCATAAGGTCCGGAATTAAATTAAAATGAGGTGTAAAGAGTAGCCTAGTGAATGTTGCCAAGTGACCTTCTGAAATACTAATACAGCTCTACCTAAACTTTATTGCTTTAAACCTGCAACTCATTCACCCAAGCAGCACGAGATAAAATGCCTGATGACTTAGAAAATGTGGCTTGATTTTCCACACAGATTTTGAGTGTGTCACTTGCTTCTGCTGCAGGGGACTGTATGAAGGTTGTTGCTTCCTCGGGTTGGAGGTAAACCTCCCTGAGGTTTACTTTTGATTTGAGTGTTTCTAATAACTCTAGTGTAAGATCTGCCTGGAAACACCACATTTCTCCTTTATGCATATCAGATTATCCTGTATATTATTAAGGACAGAATTCTGTGGTTTCCCACAATGTTTTCTATCCCTTTTCTTAGTTTTTCTTACTGATTTATTGTTCCCTGCCTTTCAATGAACCCAAAACTCTCTTGCTGCTCCAAGAGGCCTTATAGGTCTAGGTATTCCTATGGAGGGGAGAGCTGTAGTGAAACCTTCCCCAGCAGCCCTCAGCATACTTTTTATTGAAGTAATGTGAATGGAGTTCTTTCATAAACAAAGCCCTTATATTGGAAAAAAAATAATGGAAATTATTTGGACCTGCCTTGCAGCAATTTTATGCAGCCAGAGTGGTGTAAAGATTCTATCAGGTAAATAAAGTTTAGTTATGTACAAAATATGGATCTCCATATAAAAGTATAGATATACATAAACAGAATTTTCTGGGATTTCAGAAGATTTTTGTTAGCTCTCTAACATCTCCCTCCCTTTTCCCATGCTGCTGCTGCTGCTGCTGCTGCTGCTGCCTGCTTTTGGTCAGCACAACTGCCAGGGCTGGCAGAGCGAAAAATGGCCATTTTGCTTCTCTGGTGGGGACCTGACTGCCTAGGGACAGAAGAGCCCTACAGCAGCGTGTGTGCTGAGCAGGGAGCAGCTGGTTGGAAATGCTGACTGTGGGGGAACATCTGAAACCAGAAGTTGAGCACTAATCACTGTTTCGGGATGGTGTTTCTCTCTGTGTGGTTTATAGTCTGGAAAGAATTTCATGTGGATGTACTGATCTTAAACACCTTCACAGTCCGTTATATAGTTAGTGTCTCCTTTTTTTTGATCACAGTTTTGCTATTGGAATCTACTTTACTTACCTGAATACTTTTTTTATTTCTATTTTTATGTGGCCTAGCTTAAGTTTAGGAAGGGTTTAAAAACTGTCAGCACAAAAAGACCAAATAATAAAGAAATATTGGCTTAAAGGCTTTTAGCTGCTAAATATTTTAATAAGAAATACTGTTTTACTTAAAAGGAAAAAAAGGAATTTTTCCATTTTGGTAATAAATGCCACAAATAAAAGCCCAGTGGTGTACTGATAAAGATGAGATTTACTCTTTTATTATGATCAGAATCCAAATATATCTCTAGGTAAGGCAAGGATGAAAACTGTTGTTTTAATGTGGGAGGGAGGTAATTTATTTGGGAAGACACATGAAAAGGTTATTTCTCACAGAGGGAATCCATCAGATTGACCCACTGTCATTCCCTCAGAGTATGATAAAGATGTTTAAGATACATGCCATATTGAATTAATGTGAATAACCAGTTTGATCCAAATACACAGGTAAAATATATTATTATTCTATTAGATCGGCTAAGAAGATCAGAAACAGGTTTGCCTTTGGGACTGAAGCATCTTTCATGTGCAACTATAATTTGAAATACAAACATTATTAAAGTTGAAGTTCTCACGAATTTTGAAAGTGGGGACTTTATTTTCATAAAGACACCTCATCCCCACTCATGTTCACTGAGTGTTCATGTGTACATTCATTCCACTGTAAAAAGGACTAATGGCTTATAATAATTAATATGAGGATCCACAAAGTCTTCTGTCCCTTTGGGACTGATCTGAACACTCTCCCCTCTCAGAAATATTTGCGCGGGTTGGAAAGCAATTTTCAGCCAGACTGGAAAACTGCTGAAGTCAATGGACTTTCTTCCATAAATGGCGGCAGAACTTCCCCGCTCTGTTATTAATAAAAACAGTAGCTGCATATGTTTACATGAATGTGAAGGACTCTCAAAGCCGTTTTCTGAGAATGCAGATGCAGATGCAGCTGCAATGAGCCCTTGCTTGGGCCAGGTCATCCTTGTACGTGCACAGGAAAGGACTGCTGCCAGCACAAATCTGTAATTGCAAAGGCCCCCCAGAAGCTCTGTTTCCTGCTGCTGGAACAGTCCCGAGCCATGTACTTGACTGCTGCCCCTCCTCCTTCCTCAACTTATTGATGCCTGGCACGTCCAGCTCCACTGCCTCACCCATGATGTTCCCTGCACAGGGCTCCAAACCTTCTGCCTGGCCATGCTCCCCACTGCCTGCACAGACCCCACCAGGCTGCTGTGTGCTCTCCGTTATCGGTGGCCCTAACCTCATGTCCTGCTGATGCTCCTGGGGTACAGGACAAAGGATGGTTATCTGTGTCCTAAGCATAACATGAGCAGGTTTCCTATATTCAGTAAAATACATTTTATCCAACACCTGCCCGGTGTCTAAGTGAAGCTACAGAAGCTATGTGCAAGATAAAGCTTAGGAGAATGGAGAAGGTCACCTAGCAATCAGAGCTTGTTGCCAGTTTGTTACTGGCTCATTACGAGCTCAGACCACTCTGAGACAGATATGCTACGGTACAGCAGGGAGTTCCCACAAGCAGGAGCTGGGTGTTCTTTGCCATCCTTTAAGGATCTTAACATAAATCTTCACATCTGCTCTCCCTTGGATCTGTCTAGCAGAACAAACACTACTGACTACTTTGCATCCACGAGGGATCATCTCAAACAGACCTTTTATCAGGTACTAACTACCTGACTGTGGAATGTTTAGACGTGAACACTGCAGTGTGAATTACCCTTTCCTCTGTAACTGTGCACTAAGGAGAAACTACCGTTTGTCCTTACCTGGTGCCAGCTGAAGAACAGTCCTCATTTCAGTGGAGTTATGTCAGCTGATCCTACTGAAAACCTGGTGTTGTTACTATTATGTGTGGCCAGAATAAACTGAATGTGTAACTATGGTTTTAGAAAGATGTGAAGATGCATGCTAATAGTTTAAAGGTTGGACCAGATGATCCTTGAGGATCCTTCCAACTCAATATTTTATGGTATTCTATAATAATAATAAAAAATTTATCCCCGTTCATATCCCCCTATTTACTCTTAGAAAATTAATAACTTTTGTGTTTTGCATGTGAAGGGCCTTCTGTGTTAGGGATGATTTATTTTTTTCCCTTTAATGATCCCGGGGTTCCTGAACAGATGTCAGCTGTACCTGAACAGAAAAACATGGCTATTGACACACTGCCAAACAAACACTGTATTATACACTGCTGCATCTTTTAATTGTATTAGCCAGTATTTACCATTCAAATAACATAAGCATTCAGAAATTGTGTTGTTAATATGTGGCAAAGTTTCATTTATTAATTTTTCATTTCAAAATACCTGTTTGGACTTTGATTATGGTGGTGCTAGGTTGATGGTGAGACTAGGTGGTCTTGAAAGTTTCTTCCAACCTTGATGAGTCTGTGATTCTGTGATTCTAAAATAAAACTTTACCCCTAATGATCCTAATTAGTCATGTTTTCATTGAGGAATGTATGTCCTGGCTGACAGTCTTACGAATGTCATTGCATATGAATGTTATCCTGATTTCAGAACAGCTCGAACTACAGAAATGACTCAGTCTTACCCTTAAAAATTCCCTGTGGACAGCAAACTAACATTTTATCACTTTGGTAGTTATCTTTCTGTGCACTTGAATAAGAAATTTGTGTTGCCAATTATTCAGTTTAATAATGTTTGTCAAGATCTCCTTATGAGCAGCTGTGCAATAAAATCTCTTAATTATATTTTATAAAGTTTCAGTATGAGAATTGGATGAAAATCCTTTTGTTGTAATTCAGACTTGGGAAAGAGAGGAGCGGGATCACTGCCTGACCTGTGTACACTGCAGATAAAGCTGAACTACCGAGCTAATACCCAGAAGGACTGTGGGTAACAAAAGTGAGAACAGGCTTAGCCCAGGGAGTGGGCAGGAAACAGGGAGCTCCCTCCCAAAAACAGAGGAAAAATGTTGGGAAGCCAGACCTCTCTGACTTTGAGCCTTACTTGTGGTTGTAGGCATCAGAGATCACCTGCACATTTACAGGTGATGGGAGTTTCAATCAGTGCACCAGTGGGAATTAGACCATTAGTGTGATGTTTAATTATACTTAATATTTTATTTTGCTTAATGTGTGAAATGCTATGTCAGATTTCTTCAGTTGCCTTTTTTTTTCCCACAAATAGCACTGAAAACATTTAAAAATGCAAAAATATCTTTAATAGTGTATCCAGACATGCTGGATATTAAAGGCTTTCCCCTCACCTACTGCTAAACAGGAGAAATACCCAGAATTAATCCAGTGGCTGATGGGAGTCACCAAAGTACATCAGAAACTGGTGAGGTAGAGGTGGAAAAATCTTGCTGTTTCTTAAATCTTTATCCACTGTGTATGATCTGGAATGCAGATGACTTAGATGATTTTAGAAACTGTTGGGAGCTGAAGGAGGGCTGATTGCTTTCCTATAATAGTTTTGCTACTCACCTCTTCAAATGGTTGAAGTCACTGCAGATGAATTAAGGGAATGTAATTTACTGCAAGACTACATAAAGTTTTCTAGAGACTGAAGATTTACTTCTTTTTGTAAACTGCATTATCTTTGGATTATGCTATCCCTTTAGACAGTCCTTGAGGGGTAATTTGGAAGATTTTGGAAAGAGGAGAAATATAATAAAAAAAATTTGAAAAACTACTGTTTAAGTTAGTATGTTGCATCACCTGTGTGTGTACTGTTGCTTTGGTTCCCCAAATTTAGACTTGACATTTCTTCCTCTCCAAATAAATTTCATGGGAAGACTCATATTTTTGTAGCCTAAATTCTATCTAAGTGCTTCCAGAAAAGGCTTAACCAATGAGAAACAGTTGGCTCTGGACATAAAGGGAATTTGATCAATTTTAACATGTCTTTCCAGTTATACAACAGACAAAATATTTCCAATAATCCAAAATTTCTATTATAAAATTCCAGTAACAGTGGAAGAAATGTAATGACCACAAAAATTTTCTGCAGTAAGGAGAAGGGGTAGTGGACAGTCACTTGCAGGTGGTCCTGAACTGAATCACAGAATATGCTGAGTTGGAAGAATCCCACAAGGATCATTGCGTCCAACTCTTAGCTCGGCACAGGACCATCCCCAGGAGCCACATCATGTACCTGAGAGTGTCATCCAGACACTTGAACTCTGTCAGGCTTGGTGCTGTGACCCCTTCCCTGCGGAACCTGTTCCAGTGCCCAACCACCCTCTGGTTGAAGAACCTTTTTCTAATATCCAACCTAAACCTCCCCTGACACAACTTCAGGCAATTCCTTGGGTCCTGTCACTGGTCACCACATAGAAGGGATCAGTGCCTGCCCCTCCTCTTCCCCTCACAAGGAAGTTGTAACTGCAATGAGGTCTTTCCCAAGTATCCTCTTCTCCAGGATAAACAGACCAAGAGATCTCAGCCACTTCTCATACAGCTTCCCCTCAAGGCCCTTCACGATCTTTGTTGCCCTTCTTTGGACACTCTCTAACAGCTTAATATCTTTCTTGCATTGTGGTGACCAAAACTGCCACAATATTTGAGGTGATGCTGCACCAGTGCAGAGCTCAGCAGGACAATCCCCTCCCTTGATCAGCTGGTGGTGCTTTGCCTGATTTGAGTCCCTTTTAACTCCTAAAAACAGCTGGAAGAAATGAAACCTTAACCTTACAGTTTGGAAAGTTAAATTCTGTCTAGAAACTCCAGGTGAGGCAAGAGGATCACTGTGCTCAGAAAAGTCTGATGTAAATCATTTACAGACAGTTGAGAAAATATATTTAAATGTTTTCTGAAAGCTACTTCACAATTAGTATCTAGATGATTTTTTTTTAAAGAAAAGTTTCTAAATGGAAGTTTGAGGGTTTAAGGCCAATGTTACTAAACATGTTTCTGCATTCCAGTTTCAGGTAGGAAAATCTGCTCTGTGAGTTGCAGAGCTGATGTTAAGATCTGCCCCATGTATGGTTTACTCTCCACAGTACTTAATCTGGAAGTCTCCTGTAGCCAGTAGAATGACCATTAGGGTGACCAGTACATTTTCTAAACACTTGGGTTGGACCCCATTCTTTCCTTAAAAAAACCTGAAAACTGTAAAAGAGATGTAGCCTAATCTGTAAGTCATGGGATATAAAAGAATAAATCTTTCTCATCGCCACCATCAATCTGCTTCAAAGCTATAAACAGACTTAGCTGTTCCTTGGGGTGCCAGGTAAGAAACAAACTCCATCCTGCTAAAGTGGCTGCCCTGGAAGTGGGGGCTCTCATCTGTGAGGAGAGGAGAGGACAGAGCCCAGCTCTGTGCAGGCTGTAGCCTGGTGCTTAGTGCATCCCCCCAAGATGAGAGAAGCCCTCCAGCAAACCATCTTATATGACCATAGATCACCAGAAAATCACAGTTTGTAATTGGTTGCCTTTTCTGGCAGAGTCCTTTGTAGGTTTTGATCAAAAATTGAGTGTAAGTCTGTTTTTGGTACTCCCCACATACATTTTAAATTGAGTTAATCTATTTTTTGTGGTAGCTGGAAACAACTAATTTTGAGAACTATGGGATATAAAAGTATGTGAGTCATATATCTAAGGGAAATTGCACAGGCCCATGTGTTTGAATAACTATTATCAAGTCTATTATAAAGTGCATGCTAAACTATTACAAAATCTAGATGGAATAACTGTCTCCTGAGAATGAAATTTAATTAAATGCTTGGTCAGAATTTGACCTGGCAGAGCTTAAAATGAAATTAAAACTGATTATGAAATACTCAAATACAGATTTGAATAAATTGAAAAGAGAAAATTTAATTGATAAAAAGTAAATCAAAATTATGTCCTGGGATCATATATTGTTAAGTAAAAACCAAAGATAATTAGAGTCTTCCAAGGAAGAAGGGAATTAACATAGCATTCACAATATCATAATTATTGTAAAAACCATAAGCGCTTGTGAAGTGTTTCAGTTGTTGAAATATCCAAGTATTGTTGAAATGTGTTGGGATGGCTTTAGACAGGTTTTTTAAGGGAATATTGACCTAATGCTACTTTTGCACTGCATTTTTGGGCGTTCTGGCTTGCAATGCCTTAAAGAAGGGGATTTTCGGAAGGGTTTAGTGAGCTTTGAACACTGCACTGTTCCCAGGTGTTGCACCTCTGAACTCTGAAGCATACCAAACCAGTTTTCACTCCTCCCAGCATTGAATTTCTATAATAATTTTGTGTTTATCTGTCTCCTCAATGTGGATATATTTTAAAATTAATTTTGGGAAAGATAATGCTTCTCTCTTCAGCTATGCCAAGACAAAGTCAGTCTGGGCTGCAGTCCCAGAGAGCTAAGAGATTGTACTGCAGAACATAATTGCAGAGCACTATGTCTCTAAGTAACAGAGCACTGTGAGGTCTAACTCAAGAGGAAGAGTAGATTTCTTAGGATTTAGTTGAAATTTCATACCTAAAGTAGTATAAGCAAGGGAAGTCTAGTCAGTAAAATTAAAATGACCATTCAGACTATCTTGACATAAACACCCAATGCCTGGCTGTCCAGAAGTTCTTCAGACTACTTTGACAGTAATAACTTGTGATTTGATTGTCGAAACATGGTGTTCCATCATTAGAGTGCCCCAAAGTATCCTGTCTGACCTCCTGCAGTAATTGTTGCAGAAGGTCTTAAATCTTGCTTAACTCCTCCTCTCATGTCTGTCAGTCCTGTAGTGATATCTTAGAGATACCCTGGATACCCAGGAGCATCTCAAATAGCAATAGATCTTTATTAGGCAAATTATTCAACTCCTAGAAACCCACTGACACAGCAACAGTTTAAAATGTAGCACATGTGAGATATGTGGGGTTTCACATCTTAATTTGCAGATGAATCCCATCCATTGACTGGTTTTAACTCAGCTGGCAACCTGTCGGTGCCCACTAATATCTGAGGGCCCACCAGGTACCCAAGATGTGCACGTGAAGCTGCAGATCTGACACAAACTCTCTGAAAGGCTACCACCTTTCCCAAGTGGGAAAGCTGGAAGCCAAGGGTATCAGGAGCCCAGCTGCATCAATGAGTCTTGGTGGCCTTGACCAGCCTCACCTGAGACCTCCACCCACACCCATGGGCCCGGGAGCATTATTAAGTCCAGATTTGGAACTTTACTCTCTGCCTCAGCTAAACTGGAGGAGTGCTGGTTTCCAGTTCAGCCCTGCCTTACCTTGCAGCTGAATCCTACCCTAGAGAGGTGCACAAGATGCTATGACTGCTTTCTGGAGTTTTATTAGCTCCTTTCAGCAGTACATCAAAAATGCTCTAAAAGGCTTTTTCAGAGAAAGGCAAAATATGAATCCAAGGACAATATTTCTGTGATGGTTGCTGTAAGAGTGCCTCCTCCCCACCTCTAGGAGTTTTGGCTATCTGTGTTTAAAGGCACCCTGGAGTCAGTGTAGCTCCATGATTTAGATGCAGATTTTCAGATACAATTCTGTGATGAAGAAGAAATCTGTGTTGTGAGTTAGTCAAAATTGTAGGCTGTATCATGCTGTCTCTGGAGCACTAGGAAATTTAAATGATAGCATCTTATCAGACCTTAAATTCAAAAACATCCTGTTTTCTGTCTTCTCAGAAGGGAATATGGAGATGTGGTTGATTCAATTAAAAAGCTTCTAAAGGCAGTCCATCACATGATATCTGAAATCATTGTCCACTATAACTCAAGAGAACATTGACATCTCACTGCAGCCCTTGACTCAGACCCTGTGCTTTCTCAACCCTGGTGGTTGAGAAAAGATGTACAGCCAGCAATGAATCATCTGATTGCTGTTGTCTCCATTCGAACCCTGTCCAACATGTGTTTGAAGCATCTTTTTAGTACAGCTGCCACCATGACTTCCACTGGGTGCCCTTTCACAATCAGGAAGGATGTAGAGGAGCAAGCCTTAAGTCTCAGAAACTCAGAAGTCTGTAGCCAAATCTTCAGTAAATAGTACTGCGTCTGTTCTTCAGAGCAGGCCTGACCTTGCTACTGAGTCTGGTGCCTGGTGCCACATGAGACCCTTTTATCCGGGGGCATTGGCACAGTGTCAGCAGTTAGCTGTGCCTGGCTGCCCTGCCAGTACTGCCAAGGGCTTCCAGTTTGTGGAAATGCGTTGGACCAATGACAGGTCTTCCACTCCATCCTCCTTTTTTCCACTTCGAAGCATTATTTTCTGTAGTAGAGAAAGTGCTGCCAGTCTTTTTATAAATTTCTTTTTCTTTCTTCTTCTGCTCCAAAAGAAGAATAAATGACCACAAGGCACCAACCTATTTTGATTCAGTAGCAGTCAAAATACTTCCCACTGGTGGTGCTGGTGTTCGTTAGGGCATGTGCTAAAGGGTCAGCCCTTCCCACACAGAGGGGCATGGTGGGAGGTCAGCAGGGCAGTCCCACTGTCCCAGTCAGAGACACAAACCCCTGCCTCAGGCCCCTGGGGCTGTGCTGGGAGCATCCACCCCACAAGTCAAATGAGACCCAACACTGGGAGTCTCCAGGGGTGTGGTTCTCTGGGGCACTGCATGGACTTTGGGGAAGTTCCTGACCTGGGGGATGGCGCTCATTATGGAATACTTGGAAGAGCACTCTGTGGGTGTGCAAAACTAATTATGGGATGGGTTAAGCCAGAAACTAAAGGTGGGGGAAGGGAGCAGATTGAGGAAGAGCAAGCAAGATAGAATAGAGGGATAATGGGATAAAAGTGGCCAGCTGCCTGTGAACAGTTTGCTGTTCGGTACATTTGTCTGGCCATGCCCTTTGCCCAGTCAGCGTGATCTGTCCTGTCAATCTCATTAAACTCCATTTCTCGGTGCGTTCCTGGGCGTGAGCTCTCTCTTCTCTGTGCGTGTGAGGGTTTGGGGTCTGAGTGCAGCACACTGGACCATAGGCCAGAGGCATTCATGTGTCTGTGGTGCAGCTGGGGAGACTGGAGCATGGGTGGGTGTGTCAGCATGTGGTTGACAGCAAATATCAAGCTGGTGAGCTACATGGTGCATTCCCTTTTGTCCATAATACGACTTTCAGTGTTGAGCAAACAAATCAGGAGGAAATTCAGTGACCGCATTTAGTTCCTCTGCTTTGAGGGTGAGTTGGTTTCTGAGGTTCACTCACAGCAGGGAGAAGGGATCAGAGTCAGACAGGGCAGCTGGGCTGCTTGTGGTCAGAGTGGGGCTTTGTAAACAAAACTTTCTCACTGATAACATTTTCTCTGTTGTTCTGATCCAGATTACGTCACTGAATCGTAGTTAAAAAATAGATTTAAAATATGGACAATGTAACAGCTGACACTGTCAAGGCAATTCCTGGGTAGAGCAGGTGGTGTTTGTGCCCCTGAATTTCTTGGGTATGCTGCCAAGAAAGCTATGATTCAGGTCTCCCTTCAAAGAGGGAAGCCTGCCATTGCACATGCTGAATCAATGTGCTGCTTGGATGCCCTCACCACTTCTCTTGGGGTCCTCCCTGAACCCCCTCTAAGTGGAAGTTGGTGATTTCGACCTGCACATTCTCTTCCAGCAGTTGCTGTCAGATCTGTCAAGTCTTCTCTCCTCTGATTCCCCACTCAGCTGCCTTCTCACCAGATTCCCAGCCTCCAGGTTCCAACCTGTGGTTCCTTGCCCTGGGTATTGGTGATGGGGACTGGGGAAGACCCTGTGTAAAGGTGGGGTTTGCTCTTCACAAAGGAGAAGCCTCACAAAGGAGAGGACTTTGTTTAGCTAGGACATATGCCCTGCTCCTGTCCCTTCCCCTGGGCAAGCTTGCAGGATGACCTCAGGTAGCATCCCAGCCTGGGCTATCAGGCTGGGACCATCAGACTCCAGCATCTAACCTGGGTCACCTGGGTGGGGCAAACACGATCTGTGACTGAACCTGCTTTTATTTTTTGTTTATTTGGACCCAGTTTTCATGGCCAGCAACCTCACCATTCTGTTTAGAGTCCCAGAGCATTTTGTATCTATCTGCTGCCTGTATTTCCTTGAAGTTCTGAAGCCTGTGTTTTCAGGCTCAGCTAGTCCAACATGTGCTGGAAAGCCCACATGTGTTAAATGTGCCGGAATCTGTCTGAGGACACTGACAGACTGAAACATATCCGAAGCCTGCAGCTGACCTCCTCTTGCTTCATACCTCCTTCTTGGTTTTTTATGCTATGGGAGTGAAAACCACGTTGGTTTTTTTTTGGTTTTTTTTTTTTTTTTTAACATGAAAACCACTCAACTCTCAGTAAGGTGAATTAGAGGCAGCAGTTAAAAAGGGAACTCAAAATTACCCCTGTTAAATCAGTTTCTAAACTAAATGCTGATCTTGCAAAAATTTGTACAATTGAAAAAACACTGCTTAAGGTAAACGGGTGGCCAGGTTAAAGGCTCCAGAGCTGCCATTTTTTTTTTTCTTGATTTCTGTGTCTTTTACTTTCTTTGTCTAACAAAATAATGCTAAGATGCATATTAAGGTACAATTTATGAGACAATGGGTTGCACTCATTAAAGAAGCTCAAAGCTGTGGCTGTATAAAATATATATCTCTGACAATATTGTAAACAAGTGCACATAATCGTAATAGAAAGATAAAACACATTGCATTCTTATATCAACAGTTCAGCACCTAAATCTTAACTCCCTGAAGTGCTTCTGATCTAATTATGGATTTTTTTTTATTGTTTTGATTAGTTCACAATGAGCTTATGATTTGGTTAATTTTCCTCTTACTCATTTAAATTAAACTCTAAATAGAAGGATAAAGTGAATTAAAAATCTCCTTTCAAAATATCTTTGAGCATTTGCTTAATATTCAACAATTCTGGTGTTTTTTTTTTCTTTTACACTCAACCTAAGCTGAGAGAAACCCCCCACAGAATACATATAAGATACTACAAAGAAATCTACACTATAATAACTCAATAGGATCTATTTTCTTAAAAAAAAAAAAGAAAAAGAAAAGGAAAAACAAACAGCAAACTGCTTCAAACCCCCCAAATTAAAGTACATGTCAGCGAAACACTCAGATAAAATGCCATAAACCCTTTTTTTTATAATTTAGGATATGAAAGTTCATACCTCCTTTCCATGAACAGAAGTCATTATTTCAGTACACTCACCTTTGGGATTATTGTTTTCTCTCTTAAATGATTTCATCTGCAAATTTGATTATGGCTCCCATCTGGCGTTTCTTATATAACGCTATGCTTTTTCTTTAGTGCACTCATTAAGGTAATTATAATTCAAAGTAATTTTGAAAATAAGCCTGCATACAACTACTGTGTTCCTAAAACTTTATTACTGTTTGTATCTGTGGCACTAAAACTGTCAGGACTAACAGTTCTGCACTGCTTGGCTTTTTTTGCGGTTTGTTAAAATGCTCTCGCCACTTGTTATTTCAGACTTGTTACTCTGATTGTCTAGGAAGTCAAAATAACAAGGTTTGCTAAATGGATTGAAAGCATTGGAAATGCCCTACAATCTTTTTAAAAGCAGAAAAAAAATCTTTTCAAATCAGATAACTGACTTTTTTTAAATCCAGCTGTGAGATCTCATGGTTGGAGCCAGGATCTAGAGATGCTGATGGACAAGCTAGTTATGTCAGTAGTGCTGAATTTCCTTGGTGGTTTCATCCAGTACTATTCCTACAGTTTCGTGAGCAGTTTCTCCCTTCATCTCATCCCAGTTTCCAGCTGGTAGTTTAATATCTTAAGTTAAATGAGCTCCTCCTCTTAGTAAATTGCTCATGTTATTCTTCCCAGAGGAAGTCTCTTGTAAAGGAATTGTGTGGTAAATGCTGGATAGATGGCAAAGGGAAATACAGGAAAAAAAAAAAAATCCCTCTGAAAAAAAGAACGGGCTTTGTCTATTTTTTTTCTGATCTGCCTTCCCAAGTGTGCCTTCACATTTTTCTCTATTCAATATCGCCATACTTACAGACGTGAGACATTATCATATTATTTTCACTCTGTTCCAACTGACTTTTTTTTTCCTTTTGCCTTATTTTGTTGCCTATTTTCCTTTCATTCTAAATCCCCACACGTCTTTTGTTCTTTCCATTGCAGTATTTCATTATTTACACTGCTTTAAACTTCCGTACATTCTCCCTGTGTTTCCCTTATACCTGTGTAACATGATGAAATCTTCACTGTAGCCATCACTGTTTCCATAATCTTTCCCCTCGTGTGCCAGTTCCCTAATTTTGGGACACTCTTATTTTTGGTTTCTAATTCTCATCAAATGCAATGAATTGCTGCTCAGACCTTTCCCCTGCATAGGGAATTTCATGACTCTCCTTGCCTTAGCCTGGATGGCAACCTTACTTCTTGTATGTGGTCCATCACCACCACATAAGTGGGTAAGTCTTTTCAGAGATGAGCTAGAAAGCCAAAATGTTTTTATGTTATGGATAAATTTAACCTGTAAAATCTATGATGTGGGAATAAAATCTGTGAGATATTATGCTAATACACTGAAGTCTCGTTCAGAGTAGAGTCAGATTTTATTTTTGCCCTATGAATTCCTCAACTGCAGCTTTGGGGTGTGATTTCTGAGACCCATACCTCAGGAAAAAATGCATTAATGAGAAATCTTCTTACCTCTTACTGATATTATTTTTCCTTTGTACTTCAGAATGGGTATACTAATGTCACATAAACTGAAACAGTAATTCCTCCGCTAGCAGTCTGCAGAAATACCTAATTTCCAAAAATTCATCCCTCTGCCAACTAAGCGACTAAGCCAAAGGCAATTACTGTTACCACCCAATAACAATATAATAATGGATGCAGTCTTGAATGCACATAGGAGAATTCAATCCTTGAAGGTTTAATCTTTTATAATGAGATCTGGGCATCATAACCCATGAAGCTGAGAATATACAGAGACACAAGACATTCATCACTCTGGAGATATCAAGTTGAATATATATTGGACAAAAGGGTGTTATCAACAAATTCAGCACCAATGAAAGCTTTTGCACATAAGTTATTTACTTCAAAGACAATGTTATCTCATTCATTTGGATGAGTGATTGTAAGTAGTTTCTCTGTGAAATGCTGTTATGGTTGATGTATTTTACAGCCAGAAAAGAGTATTATATTTTAATATTTCTTCTTTGTGTGGTACATTCTCAAATAAATTTTCTTCATTTCCCTGTAGCTCTCATTAACTGTATCTATTGTGTTTAGTTTAATGCTGTAATCTCTGGAGTAGTATTAAAAACAGTCAACATCACAAATATGTATTGATGTTAAAAAAAACAGTTTCTGGTTAGGTTATGCTCCTCATATTTCTAGAACAACTTTGGCTGTCAGGAGGAGACATTTCTCTGGCTAACTGTAGTCTCAGATTATATGGTCAAACGACCTTGTGGCAATATTTAGCAACTTTTAATAAGTTTTATGAATGAAAGAAAAGAAACAGACAAACAAACAAACATGATGAAATCTTTTTTTTTCTTTCCATCAGCTCTTCTTAATTTGGGGATTCTTCTTAATTTGGGAGTTTACTAGCTGAAATATTATGGTCAAAAGAACTCTTGTAATGCATAATTTCAATTACTTCTTAATAAATTAAAGAGAACATATTTGAAGAAAGACAAAGTTGTTTCAACAGCTTGAGGATCAGACCCATTCAGCATATAGAAAACTGAAATTGCTTGAAATTTCCCAGTTCAGCAGAGATGCTCCATAAGGCTGTGTCTGCATTCTTATTTGAGAATGCTCACTGAAGCCCCTTGAAGGTGAATTCTTCAACTATTCAGACTATTTCAATCCTGTGAAATGCCTACAACCTCTTGTGTGTGGTCTGGGAGAGCTGGAACGCCTGAGAAAGCTGTACAGAGAGTCACTGCTCCACACTGTGCACATTTGAATTACGTAAACCAAAATGCCAGGCATGGTAGGTCCTCATCACCTATGCAGGCTGGTGCATGGGCTAACACATCTCTTCACCAGCTACACCCTGGCAAATGTCCAGCCTTCTTACAGCATTAAAGGACCAGGGTGTTTTTCCAGTGAGTCGTAAGCCAGAAAGATTTCTCTCCTTAATCTAAAAGGAATCCCACTGAAAAACTTTAATGGGGGAGAACCACATGCACAACTGTAGCTTCAGCCAGAAAGTGCCTTCCTCTTAAATGACTACTGGACAACCACCTGGGTGATCAGCAGCATCACCACAATGCTCACGCTTTTCAAGACCTTTAATTTATATAGACAGTTTACCCTGCTGGGGGCTTCTGTTCTGCCACTGCTAGTCAAATGACAAGATCAATGTTGTCAGAAGGCCAAATTTTATGTAACAACCTCCCACACTATAAGAACATTAGAGTGACCATTCTGGGCTACACCTAAGGTCTTGTCGCTGAAAGTAACCAACTGGATGTCTTGTGAAGAATGTTACATAACCAGGCAATCGTATGTAGTATTTTCTCTCTGTTTCCCCACTCCCTGTTCAGCAGCTATATTATGTATTAGATATATTCGTGTATATATTTAGCAATATTTAATGGTTTTCTCTTTGACTAACTTGTTGAGAACTGTCTTGAATCCAGCCTGCTAGAAGAAGCTTACATGATGCTGGTTAGTGACAGACCATCTAGATGAGCAGTGAGATTTATATGAAGCTGTTTGGCCCCATTCAGTGTGTGCCTGGACTGATTTACCCTCCATTTCTCCAAAAGGACTCCTCAGTCTAGCTTCACCATTTCTGACCAGGTCACAGCAGCATCCAAGGTCATTATGTAAAAACATATTCAATCAATATAGAATGAACATAGACACTGGTATAGAAACACCAAATAGAAGTAGTGTCTGGATACAGAATATCTCATGTTGTGTGTGGACCTTGATGCCCTCATTTGCTCATTTCTGTGCTGGTACTCTGTTATTCTTTCCTCTTTCTGCATTTGGGTTGCTGTGTGGGTGGACCGTACAAGGACAACATGGATCGTGACTCCATGCAACCCACACTGCTTTTCTCCCGTGTCAGGTGTTGAAGGACTTGGTGCATCAGTGCACAGCACTAGTTCAGTGTAGTCTGAATGTTTCAGAATGGCCTGCCCCTTTCTGGGTGACAACATGTTTATAGATCCAATTCTGTGAATGATCCCCCACCTACTTCCTAGTCCCATTAGTTCCAGGCTCTGACAATAGTTAGTTAAGCAAGGATTGGGTACAGAGGATGGAGTTCTTGTTGACCTTACTTCCCAAACACAGGCAGTTAGTGGGCAGGCAGTGGCTCACAGAGAGGTGATCCTAATAGTTGTGGGAAGGTGTGGCCCTGAATCTGGTGTCAACTGTTTTTCTATTCTGAGTGATCACTGTGTGGCAACTTCTGTCTTTAGCCACAACTCCATGAGGGCCACCACTGCAGGGGCCTGCAGAGGCAGCTCTGGGGACATGGTGGGACTCTGCTCTGGACAGTACTGAGTCTCTGTGAACAGGGGGCAATGGTCACAAACATTTCAGTATTCTGATTTCAGAATTTAGTATTCACAATATTTGGTATTGCAGAATTACTTGTATGAAACTTTAATTTCCCACGGACTTAGACAAATTTCCTTCCTGCTTACACAAGAATGATAGCAGTCCATGACTGTAAGGACTGTTCTGTCAGAAGGCAGATCATTCTCACCCTTTGTATAAATACCACCTGCTTCCCTCTGTAAAGGATTCTCGCATAGATCTGTTTGAAGAAGATATCTGTGGATTTGGAAAAGATTCCCTCTGTTGATACCCAGCAGTTGGAATACACAGACTCCAGAAAGTGCATTTTTTTGGTCCCTGAAGATTTAACTCAGATTTAGCAGATCAGCAAAATAAATGAACACAGGAACACTAGGACTGCCAGAGACTGGGAAGGGGTGGGGTCTGAGATCAGATCTCTTTTCCTTGTTCTGGACACAACAAAAGCCTTCAAGGGTTTTCCCTCTTTACATCAGGGACCAGGTCTCTCCCTGACTCTCCAGGGCTGTGTGTGGAATCACAGTAACAGACCCTGAAGGGCAGTGAAAGAGAACAGCTTCTTATAGACGACACACAGTCCTCTGTCACACAAGGAACTTCTGCTGGTCCTGATGGCTTCTTCCCAAGGACAGGTGGAAGTTATACCAGGCCCTGGAGAGCAAGAAATTTGCGCTGGTATGGGCAATAATCCTCCTTCCTCTGGCTGGCCTGGTACCCCTTGCCCACCAGAGTCAGGTGCATGGCCAGCCACAGGTCACCTCTGCCCCATGCCGAAGTATTGCCACCACTTCGGCCCAATCCACATCAGTTCTCATTATGTAGCAGCATCAACATGGGGTTATACTCTGCTCTGGATCCAGCTTTTTCCTCTTTTTTTCCTGATAAAGGATCTGTCCTGGTGTAGGTGTCAAAATGTAGTGAACCATGACGTGAAGGCATATGTTTTCTTGGGGTGAATAAGGGCCAAGAGGCAAACTGCTGATATGTGAAAGGGAAGGAATATTACATTTAAATATAATTTTTTTTTTAATCAACAAGATATTAAAATGATCTGAAAGCCATGGTTTAGTTCTGAAAAACAAACACATGAATATTGAATAATGTCAGGGTTGTGATATATAATAAAATTCAGCATGTTTCATAGCTGTTTTTTTTTTCTCCTGAAGAAATCATTCATCATACCAAGTGGGAATACAATGTGGTAGAATTAAAAGCACAGGAGAAAGCATAAATACAGCTGTCCCTAACTTGCATGTGCTTGAATATACAACCTTAATATGTTTTCTTTTAGGAGATTTTTGTAAGTGTGTGGGAAAATATTTATTTGCATTACAGTAATGCCCAGAGGCCCAAGTTTGGATCAAACTTATTTATTGTGCTGTATATCAAAGACACAGTATTGGAATGAAAATTACTTGCTTTTGCACAGCAAAAGGCCACTGAAGTCAGAGGAGAGCAAATGGCAATAATACATATGCCACTGCTCCATCCCAGCCTATCTACTTCTGTAACTCCAGCCGACTGAGCTCCAGTGCAATAAGCCCTGCAAGCCATTTCTTTTGCCCAGACAGAAACATGAGGTAGCCAATCTTGAATAATTCACATAGTCCATGGAGACTCCTGAAACCCAACAGTTCATAGGGCCCTTAAATCCTTCATGTATTGAGTATGTGCAATATTACAGAAAGAATTTGGACAACTCTATATAATTATGTTTTAAATGACATTTTTCTTATTACTATTTCACAACTTCTAATTTATGAGAATAGCTCCTCATCATTGCTGAATCACCGCTAGTCATTCAGTGCCGTTTCCCACTGCTTTCAATTTGCAAGAAGTGGAATAACGAGATTATTCCGTAGCCTCTAACTATACGTGTTCTCTCATCTTCACTGTTTGCACTGATTGCACTTGCCTGCTTGGGATGTGAGAATGAGAGATGCATCCTCAACTAAAGAAAACAAGGAAAGAGCTCAGCAGTGTAGGCAAGTAAAACAGGATTTTTCTTTTCCCATAAAACTGTTCTAATTTTTAAGAATTTCTTTCTGAGAAACATGTTAAGATAATTAGATAAATCCTCTTCTCCCTTTTAAAAAAACTTTGAACATAATTTGAAGTCACTGCTAAGAAAGTCCAACTCACCTTACATGCATGTTTAAAATAAGATCATATTGTAAAGGCGAAAGTGAAATCCAGCTGCTCATAATGTCTATGTTGTGTGAGTTAATCAATGCCATCTCTAACACCCTGTCCAGCAAGAAATTATATTGCAACCATATTGATTGCCATTCCCTGGCTCATTTTTCAGTGTGGTGCAATTTAGTGTCCCTGGAGAGGCAAATGGTTCCCTTCATGCAGCATCAGGTCTTCCCATCAGCCTTTTATGACATCTCTGGTTTCTTTTTACAGATATATTTAGTTCTGGAAGATCTTCATAACTTCCATTTTCCAGGATCCTGATCGAACATAAGCACATTCATCCCCATACATTTCTGCAGTGTTAAAAAACCCAGAGGAAAGACACTACATTTGTATTTTTGAATGTATCCTGAAAACACTTCTCTACAAAGTGAAATTTGTTCTTTTCAAATTAGTGTTTAAGAAGTAATTATTTTATTATAATTACTCAAAACAAGCAAACAAATCCTTGAAAAAATAAATTGGGGTATACTTGTGTCATTGATTAGTCACTTGGTAGCCATCAGAAATCATCATTTTTACTTCTGGTACAATGGTTGGTGTTTTAGGAGGCATCTGAGCATTCTAGCAATGAAATGGATGAACAGATACTAAAGCACAAATGTGTTTTATGAAGTGTAACAAAATGCAAAGTTGCAGAGAAGCAGAATAATCAGTTGGTTAGTTACAATACTTTGCCCTACAATTTCCATTATCAAATCCAGTTTAACCTTGTTTCAAAGCACGGACTACACCCAAAATAGACGTATATTATTTCTTTTATATACTGCATACATATCTTAGGTCTCTTTGCAATTAAATATTTCAGAAATTTCAATAACTGCTTAAGAAAACCATCTTTATTTTTCTTTCCACCTGCTTTGTATAGTCCTGTTTAGAAATAGACATCAATTAGCTCATCAGCTGCAGAGTCAGATTTATTACCGAAATTCCCTTTATAAGGGAACAAGTAGCATTGAAATCAATGGGCTGGAATTCTAGGTACAGGCATATGCACGTGAGAATATTCGGTGTGTAAACAACTGCTATGCCATACACATGTCCTTAACATCACTTATAAGATTTAATTCAGTTTAAGTCAACTGAAAGAATATGTTAAAGGAAGATGAAATGAGTTCTTAATAGTATGGTAGAAACTGTGTGGGACATGTACATTTTCAGTACCACTCACTCATTTTAATGGTCTTTTTTGATTTTAAGAAGAGACTTATTAAAGGCGCTTGAAATTTTATAGTGAAAATTGCTAGTATAGTTATATGGTCCTATGGGTGAAGCTGAGGGTTGTGCTTTCCTTCTTTCAATTTATTTAAGAAGAGAACAAAGATTTCTGTCTGGTTTGAACAGCCTGCCTTCTTGTCCAAGCTTTATGAGAGAATTATGCTTTAATCATTTAGTATTCTGGTCATTATTGTCAGCTTAATATCTGAATAAAAATCTGTACATGCTTAAGTAATATTGCAAATTTGAAAAAGTGATGAAAAAATGCAAATTAAAAAATAACCCCAAATATCATTATATCACAATTAACACTTGATTGTTACTGAGCAGGTCCAGACTGTAGAGGCTTAGTCTTCTAGTCCCAGCTTTTCTGTTTTATAAATATACCATGATTTCAAGTTTTAGTGCTTATTGGCCCATTTATTAGTATCTTAGTATCATTATTCATCATGTATCAGAGCAAATGTTATCTTAAAGCAAACTAGTTTTATTTTGCTTTTTACCTTATATAGATATTCTATTAATTCAATGTCATTGGTCTTCTATGTCAAACATTAATAGCCTGAAATGAAATAGCTAATTAGTTTTCTTGAAGACTCTTCGGATTACCTTACAGTGAAGTAAGGAATTATGTCTCTCTAACGTTCCATTCAAGAGCAGAACAGATGCTGATGGAGACTGCAGTTCTTCTTTTCCATATCAGAGAAGTCCTTTGAAGGCAATTCTGAAGCATGTTTTGGACAACTGGCTTATAATGCAAATAAAAAGCCTCATTAAAGCAAAGAGAAGCAGGACAGAAAACATAGAAGGGATTTTGAAGCCTAAAATGTTTTTGATTGGTGAGATGCAGCTAACTGGAAGGAGTGAAGTTAGATGTCATTTCTTCTTTGTCTCTCAACATATATACAAGGTATTTGTCAGATTCTTGGCTCTTAATATGAAGTAGGTAGTTCAGAGACTTTATCAAATGTATTCCACTGTGAGATGCTTCATCAGCTGCCTAGGCAAACAAAACTGTGTTAGGTGTTGAAGGTGGTTTTCCTAAAAGAAAGAGTGCCATCAATTAGGACAGGGAAGGTTTGAAAGAAAACTCCTGACTGATGGGGCTTCAGAAAGCAACACAGTGCTGGGTGCTGAGGGATTGGTCTGGGACTATGCAGCTGTGGACAGATGCTTAATGCAGAGTACTGGGACCTGTGTATTAAATTTAAAACTTCAACATTTAATTTTGTTTTGCATTGAAACATGGATGAACTATCTGAAAAATTATAGGGCACTGACGTTAATAGCCTCATGTTTTCCCTAGGGCTTTGATATTCTGGAATGAAGAGCACACTAGCAGATCAACACCCTTGTTGTAAAGCTACAGAGATCTTACCAGACAAGGAGACTGAGGAGCATCCCAGAGTGAAGGAGAAGCAATCCCTAAGCTTTCTTCCTTTGAGAAATGTGGAGACACTGGAGTCCTTATATAGCAAAAAAACCCAAACTTTCTAGGTGCAACATCAGTGAAGGAGTCAAATGAGGGAAAAGGCTACGGTGATAGAGAGAATCTGTTTCCTAAACTGACTGCCTTTAAGATCAGATCCTGCATGGAATAGACTAATCATCTTATCAACTTCTAAGAGGAAATGCCCCTGGCAAAAAATCATCTCCATGGTATCGCATTTTGTTGAAAGCAATGACAGACAGTATCTTATATGAATACTTCATACTGAGCATACAAAACAAACCAGCAGTTGTTCGAAATGGTTAAAATGTTCTATGAAAAAAACATTGAAAAATAAATCTGATCCATTGGAGCCTATTATAACACCCATATCCTCACAGAACAGAACAGATTTGCACTCTCACTGCCATCTGGAATGAAATTATGTTAACAGTCTATAAAAAATACAAATTAACTATTTCATGCACTTCTATAGTGTGATGAAACCTTTTTCTCTTCATGTCTCCTGTTGAGTTAATTGTGACAACTTTAAAGTCATTGTGTGAATGTTGCATTTGTTTGCTGTTCAGGTCAGAAACAGAAGTACTGTTTGTGGAACAGATACATGAAACATGAAAAATAATTTAAAAAGAGTCTCTCTGTCATCAAGTTGATGGCCTTTACTGTAACAGATGCTGCTTAAACTAGTTAGATTATATAGTCTTACTAGTAAAATGAACATCAGGTATATATGATCAGTCTTTTACAGGTGTTTAAAATAACATAATTATCATGCAAATTATGAAAAAATAAGTTAAAATTTAAGAACATATTTTTTACTGCTGGAAGGGAAGCCACAGTAGATCATGTATTTGCTCAAATTGGTCATTACAATTACTGTTCAGTTTTAAGCAAACCTGCATTTGATTTGCAAATAAAAGAACTGAATTTTTCTCTTTTTCAACTATTTGGTATTTACAAGAAGTTGTAGTTTTGCATAAATAAATAAATAAATAAATTTCAGACTGAAGGATGTTTGTGAAATGCTCACTTCAATGATTCAGTAATTGTGATTCATGTCTTGTAGCTGATCACTCAAAGCACCTGGTATTATTCCCCTTCTCTGAGAGGAAGATATGAAATGGAGAATTTATAAATCACTTTCTAAATTGATGGAAGAAAGAGAACCAAAATTTATGAAAACATCAAGTTTTGTAAACTTTTCAAGATTATCTGATGTGTGATATAGTCATAGAAAACCAGAAAGGCTAAGGAAATAAGATCATAAATATTTAACCATTTGTCCACCAGAAATTCAGAGGTCACATGTTTTGCTCTGGGTGATCTCAAAATCTGCATTAGTTAATTATTCTCATTCCTTAAGACTTTCAGATTTTAATGTGTTTTATCACATGAATGACTCCACGTGGAAGACATGAGCTATATGGAACTGGAATTAAAAAGATGTCCTGTAAGACATCCAAAATAATGATGCCCAGATTAATTCCACCAAAGTTTATGAATTTAATTCTTGGATTTACTTGCACTAAGAGAGGACTCTGAGAGCTTAAAAAGCATTTTTAATTCAGTGAGAAAAGGAGAAAAAATATTTAATTATTGTTTACAATTCAATAAATCTTCCCAGAAAGGACTATAGCTCTCCTTCCGCAGGCCAGGTAGATTGATTCGAAGCAGTTCTATCTGGATCCAGTGTCAAGAGCTTTTCTGGAATCTGTGTGTTGAATGGTTAGACAATAAACTTGTTGGTGTCAAAAATGGCTCCAGAGAAATGATTCACCTCTCCATGACCTTGAGTTCAAAATATAAGTTCTAAACTGGAGCTAGTCATTCTAAAGGTCCCTTCAGCCAGTGGAAAGTAACAGATAATTATATTTTAGACATCCTATTTTAGCTGAAATCACTGCAAAGAGTCATTAAGATGACCTGTGTCAGTGCAAGGCTTTTTACACAGTACTAACCTAGGGTCAATTTAGATGTCTCTCACTCCTGGCTCTTATATCATTCACCCATTCTGGGAGTTCTGCCATGAGTTTTAAGGCACATGATTAGAACCTCAACTTTTTCAGGCTTTTTGATCAGTACTATTCAGCTGCCTCAGGCATATCAACGCCCTGCAGGAGTCAATCCAACATAACTGTTTGTTCTAAGTTATTAAGCACAGATTGTGTATATTATCCTGGATTTAGTCATCTTGCTCTACAAAGATAATATCTTTAGATTCATATAGTTTTCAGGTTGCAGATGAGTTAAATACAATAGAGCATTATATAATATGGGTTTTGCAGAATTCCCTAGATGCCATTCATGAGAAACTCAAAAGACTCCGTAGGTACCAAAATTAAATGATGGTTTAGTCTTACTTCAGAAGGAACAGGACCCATGTGTTAATAAATGTGTTGTCATTGTGCTGGGAGGTGTGTATTGGTAGCACATGAATAACATGTCAAATCCTAACCAGATGACCTGGTGGAGCATTGCAGCTTAACCTCCTTCTCAGATCTTATGTCAGACAAAGACTAATGCGCTTACACTCCAGAGCAAAGCCCTCCAAACAGCATTTCAATCAGGAAGCCTGCAGTGGCAGGAAAGAAATACAGTCTGGCAAAGCTTTTGTTTCTAATCGTGAATCCAAGTACTGATGTGCTGTCCATGACCACCAGTATTGTTTACAGGCTTGGTTGCTGTGGTGATAACATCATATGAATACTTCAATTGGGACTGAATCCTTCCGGCAGCAGAAGTGGTTTTCAAGCAGCCTTTAATTGCTTGTTTACAAAATACTCTATGGTTTTCTGAGCACACGGCCCAACAAAATAGGAATAGACTTATAGAAAGTCTCCAGCATTGCCTTTCTGTGTAGAGGAGAGACACTGATTCCAGATTACAGAAAAAGGAAGGGGAGGGGAGGAAAGGGGAGGAGAGGGGAGGGGAGAGTGAGCTCAATCAAATGGTCACTGGCATATCTGCTCCTTACCCACAGCTGCACAGGTGGGAGCTGGAGAATTGTTTCTCTGTTACTGGGCCCCAGAGCAGCCCTGAGATGCTGTATGAGAGGGCCCTCTACAGGGGAGCTCTCTTCTTGAGCCATGGTTTGTTGTGACTCCAAAAATGTCAAGAAGTGACACTGCACTTGTTGAATCAGAAACTAAGATCCGGCGGAATAGTACCTTCCCCAGCATCCTGTCGCTCTCTCATTGTCTAAGGTCTGATCTCAAACCTCTCTGCAGCTTCTAGAAGGGATATAAACCTTCCTGCTAGGCATCCTGCTAGCCAGTGTAACCCATGGATTGAGGCCACTTGCAGCAGTTGAGTGCAGATCCTCCAAAGACATTCTGAGCACCAGTGCTGGCCATGCATCCTCCTTGGAAGTACAGGAATATGCCTGTCATTTTTTATATACCTCAAATAAGCATGGGGGATGCATTTCATATGCTACAATCACTACCCTTAGGTTGATTTCTGGAGCTGAGGAATGGAAAAAATAGTGAAACCTAATTGCCACTCCTTTGTGGTTTCCCTGTCCTTTCTGTCTGGATTGCACTATGTTAAACTCATGTCAGAATCAACCAGCTGATTCACTGACATGACTATTTGTTTTCTTTTTCTCTCATCCCCTTATCATAATGCTGAGACCATGTGACACTTACCAACACTTCTCAGATATTTGAAGCAAACCTACCACTTAGCCTTTGCCCTGGTGTGAAATTTGTCCCAATGTGCAGCAACAAACTTAAAATATTCTTTCTAAAATGTTTTTCACGAGTCTTTCCCTGGAAAAGAGCCTGTTTTATGTGCGCTGGAGTGGGAATGGAGGAGGTGAACCTGAACGAGTGTTCAGATGTTTTCCATTTTAAACAAATGTTTTAGATCTTCTTATTCCAGAGAGGAAATAAAAGATTTTTTTAAAATGTGAAGGATTAATAACTATTCAGCTTCTGAAACGTAACCATACACCCAGCAACGGTGCTATTTCCCTCACTCAAAACCAGATCTTGTCCAGTCTATCAAAATTTTCAAGTGTTCGAGTTTACACATCTGATCTGGTAAACCAGAGTCTGACATGAGTAAATTTCTAATCCTCGCCCAGAGTACACGGTGAAGTGAAATTCAAAACAGTTAGTAGCTTGCATGGGAGTTGCCATATGCTGCATAGTTGGAAATATTTAGTACCTGAAACTGGATTTCATATTTCGGACTTGTCTTATCTCTTCTATAGTTTCTGACTTTTGTCTTTCTTAACCCAGGCTTAAACTATCCTTTTAAGATTTTTTTCCCCTCCTTTAATTATTTTTACAATTAGCCAGCTATAATGTATTTTCATCTTGCTTGCCTTACTGAGATTCCTAAATGGCTTTGCTAAAATCTTCCCTTTAATCAACAGATTATTTTTTACCTTGCTAATAGGACACTCTTTCATGGGAAGGTTAGGTGAGGAAATGAAACTGTCTGGAAAAAGAAACAAACACATTGCAATGACTAGAATTGAATGTGCAAATAATGCTTTATCACTTAACACATTAGAATTCAAGAATATTTGTTTCCTGGGCTAGTTCAGTGGCATTGAATATATCTTCCCAGGTACAGGTAGCCTAATGGGGACTATTCCACAGTTTTTGGGGGTGGCTGGGAAAAATGAAGAGTAGGCAAGCTAGAGAGGCAGCTGAGGATGTGCAGAGCAGCTCCTTCTCTGCCTGCATGACCTGTGGGGCTGCATTTGACTGGGCTTATTTAATGACCACTTGGTTTTACCTCTTGGACTGGACTTGGGTTGGAGGATGTCATGTCAAAAGCTGTGGCTAACTGCATTCCATATAGCATCTTCTGCTTCTGAAACAGGCCCTTGTGACTTTCTCTCCTATTATTGCACCTGTACCCTGTTCTCCTGCTTATGACTTGTATTACTAGTGCCTGCATCACAGATTACATTATTCTGGCATGAATTCTCTGAAGGAACATGTCTCCCTGGCAAATGTATCTCTGATCTGAGATGTGAAAATGCAGGTGAGAAAAGCACATTTGATCTTCAGACACTGAAAAGATAATGGGAATGGAAGCCTACCATGAATAAGCGAAATTGTCTCTAACCACCAGCTAGAGACACACCTGAAATTTGTGATGATGTATGTGATAGGGAATGTAAGCAATGGTTACTGAAGTAATGAAGTGTCATTGGAAAGTGACATTCTTGATACAGAAAGTTACTGAATAAATTACACCCATCAATTTCATACTGAATATTTTGCTTACCCTAGTGTTGAACTCTAAGTACATTAAATAATTGATATTGAGATACACTAGCTCTGAACCAGACTGAAATCCTGCTGATAGGTGAGCTCAAGAGCTTTTCCTTTTCCTTCCCCCCCTTTTTTTTTTTTTTTCCTTTCGCTTCTGGCTTGTGTATTGTCACATCTGCTGGACAGCTGACGAGAGCATCTGCAGCATAATGCGTCCTCGGTGTTGTAGTGCTGGCCAGTGGCATTTTGTTAGCTCAGCCTGCCAGTGATTCCATAGTGATGCTTGGCAGAAGCAAACTGGATTCATCTCCATATGGAAGGAGGGAGTCTACATAACACAGGCCATAATTGGGATGTTGGTTTTGGTCCCTTTTGTGGTCCAACCGCATATCCAGCCTTCACACAACAAAGTCTCTTATAAGAGAGTGTTGGCTGGGACGTTGGCCAAATTCATGCTGGTGTAATTCCATTACATCAGTAGACTTGCCATGGGGCACATGTCCCATTATTCATACAATAAATCCCTATAAAGGCTTTTTGGACAAGCTTTGCTCCTTTTTACTCTCGATTTGAATACAGGGTTTTTGGTTTTGTGCTACACATTTGGACAGAAGGGTCTTTAGGAAAGAGCTGTGTTTTGACTTAGTTTGACATTTTCACAATGGGATCGTGTCTTTTGGGTGGGTTTGTGGTACCAATTCTATGAACTGTCTAAACTCAGGGGACAGGTATTTTCTCAGAATGTATTCCTTCTTTATTTGTTACTTTTAGTTGCCTAGTGATATAAATAGCTGTGTTACATGACAAGTCAGTTTTGACCAACTGTAAGCATACAGCTTCCAGTAATTTGGAAAACTGGTCCTGTTGGTTCCTAATCAATGCCATCCTTGTGTCTGGGGAAGAAACACCACAGTAATTTCTTTTGACTTGGATTTTGTTTCTAATACAGGAAAACAGAACACAGATTTGTGGGCTAGGTTTGTCTACATTTGGACAGTGAAAGACTGTGATTGGCAATTCTTCCATCTGCTTTTTTTTTTGGCAATTCCTGCCAGGAAGAGAAGATGGGAGGATTAAATGAAAACTAACAGCGGAAATAACAAATAGCAACAACTGTAAATTGATTAAATTAAATCTTATTATTTTAACTTGCTGTTTACTTCTTGATGCTGATCTAGAGAAGAGCAATGCAAATATGAAGGCACGTACTTACACATGGTTCAGGGCAGAGGTGTGTCTCATATACAAGGCTGAATGGTAGGATGAAGTATGAATTATTAGTATGTGATCTAATTTTTGTATGGACCTATTATGCATGTCAGTTAATGAGCTGAAAAGAATTTCTTCCCCTGCACTGAACCATGTGTTCTCCATTCTTATGAGAAGGTATGAGGACTAACACACACAAGGTCAGTCACAACAAGACACTGGTAAATCTCAGCTGAAGAATGTCAACTTCTTATTTTAAATTAAAATTAATTTAAATTTAAATTAATTTTCTCTTTCCTGTTCTACCTTCATTATTTTTATTCTCATATATTCAGCATTAATAATGGCTTAATCTGTCTGTTCAGGGCTTCAGTAGTAATAGCTTTTATCACTGTAGCATCTAACACACATTGCAAAAGCTAGGGAGTGAACCCGTGGAGCTTGTAACTCTGGTAGTTCCTGACATCATGTTCTAAAGGCTGTAACAGTGTTGCTAGTCCAGGACAAAAGAGCTATGAATGTTGCTTCACTGAAGTTCTTAAGCAAAGACATATTCACCTTGGAATATTTTTCCATTATTCAATATGTTTGGATTGCATAACATATTTCATACATCAGACTGAGAGTTATGATTCAGAAATCTGTAACACAGGGCCAGGTGTAAAGAGTGAAATCATTAGTTATCTTTTAACTATTTTCAAGCCAATTGCTGTTTTTTTTGACTGAGTTGAAAAATTGTCTTCAGGACAAGTCAATTCACTGTGCTTGTTTTTATGACTTCTTAGAAGACCCAACCTAACTTCAGGCTTTTCTGGGTTCTTTGATATGTTCTAAATCCATCTCACTGGAAGCTTCTTGGGGGTATGAGAAAGACTGGAAATGCTTTTATGATATAGGTGGGATTCCTTCCTTATCCTCACCCCAGCTAAAGGGGTTCCTGATGTCTGCAAAGCAGAAACACCAGCCCTACATATCAGGGTCACAGTTTTGCCAGAGAATATTCTATTTCATATATAACAAACAACCACAAAGTTATTTATAACTGAATTCTTCAGCTTAGTCTTTCATTAAAATCCATTTTATTAAGGGATGACTTCAGTTACTCATTGCTTATCAGGTCAAACTCACTATTTGCACTAAACTTAAATGTCTCATCAAACTGTTACAAGCCATGAGTGTGCAGCAGCTCTGCTATTGTCTGGAGATGTGTGTGTTTTCTAGTATTTGTGTTTAAATAAAAGGAAAAGCCATTATAATTGCAGGATTCATTAAAATACTCACCCCCCTCCCCGACTGACAAGAGGTTGTAATTGAATAATGCATTTCAGTCCTAGAGACATAATTAACTCCAGCCTTACTCTTTGGTGACTGATCTTACCAAGAGCCCAGAGCCCTGAAGGCCCCTGTCTGCAATCAGAGGTGTGACTACAGCCTGCACTGCTCTACCCTTTCTGCAGTGAGGCTGTGTGGTGGAAGCACAGACAACTGTGTACTGGAGACATCAGCCACAGCTGCTCTAGTGCAGTGTACCTGGTGAGCACCTCAACAGAGTGTGTTCTGGTAGAGCTCTGTTTGCGCGTGGATACTTCAGTGGAGCTTTGAGGGGACAATACTGTAGCAAATGAGAAAAACATGTTCATTCATTATCAAAATAATTGTAACAAGATGAGAATACTTTGCTATGTTGGAAAGCAAAAATAAATAACTTTATAAAAGACCTCTCAACTTTCTCCTTTTCTTTTTGCTCCTTTTTGTGCTCAACCCTATTTGCCATGTGGCATCCCACAAGCTCAGAGCTGACTGGCAAAATTCCTGTCTGGAGGAAAAATTGTTCAACTTACATAGTTTATATCAAATAAAGATTGAAGTGGTTTATTAACTTACTAACAACACATAATTAAAGTGATCAGTGAAGTATGCATTCAGGATCAATATCAGTACAATACAATAGGTAAATCACATTTTTGCTAATATTTTATATATGTAAAATATTAATAAACATGAATTTCTAAATACTTTTCTAAAACAGGCCCAGAAGCTACCAGCACACCCACCTCTCCTGGACATAGGGGTTCCCTGACTTGCTGGTCTCTGTAACCTGGTCCTCCAGTATTTTGCTGGACTACCTCCAGTAGCCTATCCCTGTTTTCCTGTGCTGGGGAGCTCAGTGCCATCAGGCTGAGCAGAGGGGCAGGACTGTCTCTCTCGACCTCCTGGCAGTGCTCTACCTGAGGAGACTCAGAGGCTGCTGGCTTTCTTCAAAGTAAAAATGACAAAGAAAAATTTTAGTGATGTTTAAAAAGTTCTGATGGATTTGGATGACACTGGCCCAAATGAAAAGTTGTTCCTAAGCATCCATAAACAAATATGCAAGATTTTTCAGACTGTTTGTCCACATTGTAGTCTATGCCTCTACAAGAAGGCTGGAGAGGAACTTTTTATGTAAGAATGTAGTGACAGGACAAGGGGGAATGGCTTTAAATTGAAAGAGAGTTGGTTTAGATCAGATTTTAGAAATAAATTCTTTACTATGAGGGTGGTGAGGTTGCCCAGTTTTGGAAGGTACAGGTTAAAATGGCAAGGAAGACTGTAAATCTATCAAGGGACCTTGCAGAGCTAGGAATCTCTTGATAAGCCTGTGTGAACAGCAGGCCAGTGATCATCCAGCATGGATCACGTTTGACGGTGCCTACATCTCTGCTTGTGTGTCTTTGCCCAGCTGTTGCTTCCAGGATCCCCTGGTTAGCAATGTAACAGGAATAAATTTACTCTTTGCACTCTAACTGCAAGTTTGTGGTTGTCCCAGTTGCCTGCTTGTGTCAACTCACACAGCTGGAGAAGCTGTGGATGTCCTATCCCTGGAAGTGTCAAGGCCAGGTTGGATGGGGCTTGGAGCAACCTGCTTAAGTGGAAGATGTCCCTGCCTATGGCAAGGTGGTTGGAGCTACATGATCTCTAAGGTCCTTTCCAACTCAAACTGTTCTGAGAATCTAAGATACTGTGATTTTCATTATTACTGCTTCCTGTACTAGGGAACCAAGGTCAATGCAGGCTTTCTTTCTATGTGTGGCAGCTACACCCTTCAATGTCAGTTTGTGAAAGTACTTGGTGTTTTGAGTTAAAATGCTGAATTTTTAGCCAATGTTACTGGTCCTTTCTGCCAAGTCTGCTGAGGGATGGAAAAGACGGAACAGATGAGAGGACAAGAGATAGCTTCTTGTCTTTAGTGTGATATTCTAAAGATAGTACAGTAACATTCTTTATTTGGTGCCTTAGCGGTGGCTGAGCTATTTCCCAAATCTGTGGTATCAAGTACATGGTGCAGCTTCATGTTTTAGAGTTGTGATGTCCTGTACTGTGTGTTTCTCAGTACGAGTACTCTGGTCCTTCTGTCTGTAAGAGCTGAAAGCAGAACTTGCCTTCCTCTGTAAAATGATTTGCTAGTCTCAGCCCATAATGTGATAGATAACCTTGCTGTATAAACAACATGACTGACAAACACTGGTTGGGAGACCGAATTTTAAATCAAGAGGTCTGAAAATAGAAGCCAAAGCAGCTACTGGATAAAGTCTGAGCCACGTTTCTTCATGGGCATTTCTAGCAAACTTTATCTCCAGAGCTGGTAAAAGGAGTGAATCAACTAATACATCCCAGGACATTTCTCTCATTCTTTTGAGTCCTTCATAAAAAGTACAGGATGCAATAAAGCAGCCTTTCCCTTAAGAGAATCAATCAGCTATCTAACTGCATTTCCTTTCTCAAACACAGATCAGATGCTGTACAAGAGAGCACAAAAGACATTACAAAACAGCCTTCACACAATGAAAGCTTCTTCCTAATTCTCTATAATTAGAATGACTTTTGAATGAGAAACAGCCTGTACAATTTGTGCAGCCTGAGAGACTTCCTGGTCTAAGGAGTCATGAAATAATAACCTACAGTGGGCTGCATGAGACCTTCCCCTGCAGAATTAATTTTGTCTCCCAGACGTCACTGGGAGTTTTATGATGGATTCAGAATATTTGGGGAGAGGGGAACAGAGTAATAACACAGTTTGCTCTCTGTTTAACCAAGACCATGATCTACAAATTTTCACACTTTGGCAATTTCTGGTGGAGCAAGACACCCTCTTTTGGTGTCCAGTGTTTTCCTTGGCTTCCTTCTGACCCTGGTGACAGCTGCATGTGCTGCATCGGTCCCAAATCCAAATGCTGACTGATGCCAGCTGATAAATCAAAAAAAGTTTCATGCCAAAAGTTTGCATCAAGGTGCCCTTGAAAATCTTGCTTGCTGTGTTATGTTTACACCACAATTTACAGGGAATGACAGAAAAATACAATGTTGTTTCAAAACAAGTATTATTCAATGTTTATTAAAAGCAGGTTATTTCACCCATTTATATATTCTCAAAGGCAGTTTAAGCCTTCTATGTACATAAATGCATAAAGTTAAATAATCCATGGTTAATAGGTATCTTTTTATTGTTTATATTGCCCCGAAGAAATGTGACATGGGAGATGCCTGTGACTTCATTTATTTAACCTACTATTTGACTTATATGCATTCTGTGGCAATGTCATAGTCTAAGACAGTGAAATTATATTAAAGAAAAGCTTTATTTATTAAGAATGGTATTGGACCACTGTAGAGGTAAGTGGTGGGAAACTGGATGGAAAATACCTTTTTTACTTTGCTTACTGCATTAGAATAAGTATTCAGTCCAACAAGTAGTCATTTTGCCTTTGGAACAAAAGATTTTTTTAAAGTATTTTTCTAATAATGGGTCAGTGAAGATAACTAACTTTTAAAAAATCTGATCCACTTGGAATACCTACTAATTTTAATGGGAGACAGAGAAATGAGTAGTTTTTTATCTTTTACAATTTCTGCTTCTTCTGCTATCCAATGGTCACTTCACTTGAGCACAAAAACTGTTTAGCTACACAAATAAGTCACGGAAATCAAAGCACATAAAGAAGGTATAGTTCAAATTAAGTTTGTAAATTACTTCTTTATTGCAAAGGCTGCATTAGCTCCTGCAACTTCTGAAGCAAATACAGATGATGCTTTATAGTATGACACTTATTTCATGACTATTTTATACTTTGGTATAGATCTTGCATCTGCTTAATATTTTCACCTATCTCCTGGTACCCGTGATGTATCTGGTAGCCACTTGCTTCTCTTCAAATTTCAAACCTATGCACTCTATCTCCCTAACTCCCTGCCACACTGCTCTGGTCTAATAACCTCTTTTTCATGCAAGTGGAGTAGAAGATCAGTGTGAGAAAAGGGATCAAGATTAAGTTTCTTATAGGAATGTCATCCTAAATTTATTCAACATTTCACTTCCTTGAACTTCCCCTTTCAGTCTTCCTGAATGACTTTGACTTTTGTTCTCCCAGTTCAATTACAAAACATAGATGTTTAAAATTCAAAACACTGTGGCAATTTTCAGCAAGACTTTATTATTATACATTAGCAGGGATATAAGATTGGACAAATCATTGCATCATTGTTTTACTGTCATGTATCTATTATTTCCCAATCTACTCACCACAATCAAGTTCTGAAAGCAGATTGAGCTGAAAGCAGCTCATTGAGAGATTTCATGTTAAGAATTCTACCTTTTGTATATAATTGGTATTTCAGTACATCCAAGTAAGTAAAACTCCACCTGGAAAAGCAAATACATTATGCAGAGAATAATAAAAAAGGAGACACCTAATACTACATTTTTGAATGAGTCTATGTGCTATACAAGGTTAAATAACTTCAAAACCAAAAATCATCTGCACCACTGCTCCTTGTACTTGCTCTCTCTCTGCTTTTTAACCGCAACATGTCCATGACACTGCGCGCATATATGTCTCGCAAATTGACATTGATATTTGAATCGCTGGATGAGTTCTTCATGAGTTTCTTTAAAGCTTCACGCTGCCGAAGAGCAGCTTCTTTTATCTTCAGTGTAAAATAACAGGCAGAAAATCGGTCATTTATTATAGCTATTGGCAAAGCCAAAACCAGTATTCCTGACAGAATACACATAAAGGCTACTACCTTACCAATGGTAGTGTCTGGTCTAATGTCACCATAACCAACTGTTGTCATGGAAGTTGTTGCCCACCACCAAGCACCAGGTACGCTTGTGAAAGTGGTGCCTGGCACACTTTGCTCAACAAAGTACTCCACAGTGGAAAATATAGAGATTCCTACAGAGAGGAAAAGCAGCAGAAGGCCAACCTCCTCATAGCACTGAGCGATAGTCATCCCAAGAGACCGCAAGCCTGAAAGACAAGAAAGGCTGTCAGTAGGTTGATTCATATAGCTGTCATCACAGCTTTGCAAAACATCTCTTACCTAAAAGCTGACTGCTTTATGTTTTTCTTCAACTGCTAGTGAACATATTTTGACAATCACAAAAGCAGTAAGGTTGGAAAAGACCTCCAAGATCATCGACTCCAACCTGTAACTGAACACCACCTTGTCAGCTAGATCACAGCACTAAGTGTGATCCAGTCATTTCATGAACACTTGCAAGGATGGTGACTCCCCCACCTGCCTGGGCAGCCTGTTCCAACGCTTAACCACCCTTTCTGTGAAGAAATTCTTCCTGATGTTCAGACTGAACCTCTCCTGGCACAGCCTGAGGCCATGTCCTCTTGCCCTGCCACTTGTTGCCTGGGAAGGGAGGCTGACCCCCACCTTGCTACAACCTCCTTTCAGGTAGTTGTAGAGAACAATAAGGTCCCCCTTGAGCCTACTTTTCTCCAGGAGAAACAACCCCACCTCCCTCAGCCGCTCCTCAGATGACTTATTCTCTAGACCCTTTACCAGCTCCGTTATCCTTCTCTTGACTTGCTCCAGCATCTCAATGTCTTTCTTGTAGTGAGAGATCCAGAACTGGACATAGTACTTGAGGTGTAGCCTCACCAGTGCTGAGTACAGGGTGATGACAGCTTTCCTAGACCTGCTGGCCACACTGTACAGGCCAGGATGCCATTGGCCTTCTCAGCCACCTTAGCACACTTCTGGCTCATGTTCAGCTGCCTGTTGATCAGCTCCCCCAGATCCTTTTCCACCAGGCAGCTTTCCAGCCACTCTTCCCCCAGTGTGTAGTGATGTATGGGGTTGTTGTGACTCAAGTGCAGGACCCAGCACTTTGCCTTAAAGAAGCTCTTACCACTGGCCTCAGCCCATCGATCCAGCCTGTCCACATCCCACTTCAGAGCCCTCCTGCCCTGAAGCAGATCAACACTCCCATCCAAATTAGTGACATCTTCTGCCAGGTCCCTCATAACTCTAGGATGAATCCCATCTGGCCCCATAGACTTGGATTGCAGAGGGTCTATTCTGCTCCCTCTCCATCTACCAGCTCCGGGGGCTGGTTGCCATGAGGATAATCGGTCTCTCTGTTGAAGACTGAGGTAAAGAGGGATTAAGTACCTCAGCCTTTTCCTCATCCTTGGTGATAACGATCCCCCTACATTCAATAAAGGATGGAGATTTTCCTTGGCCCTTCTTTTTTTGTTAATATATTTATAAAAACACTTTTTATTACCTTTCACAGATTGAGTCCTAGCTAAGCTTTCACTTTTCTAATTTTCTCTCTACATGACCTAACAAAATCCTTGTGCTCTTCCTGAATTCTGCCCTTTCTTCCAAAGGTCATAAACTCTCTTTTCTTCCCTGAGTTTCAGCAAAAGCTGAAGACCAGACAAGCTGGTCTTCTTCCCCACTGTCTCATCTTTAGGCACATAGGGATGGCCTGCTCCTGTAGCTTTAAGATTTCTTTTTTAAAGTATGTCCAGCTATCCTTGAGCCCTCCATTTTTACAGGCTATTTCCCAAGGGACTGAACCAGTGTCTGAACCAGTGTCCTGAACAGGCCAAAGTCTGCCCTCCAGAAATCCAAGGCAGTGGTTTTGTTGAGCTCCTCCCTCACTTCACCAAGAATTGAAAAGTCTATCATTTCATGGTCACTATGCCCAAGATGGCATTTGACCACCACATCTCCCACAAACCCTTCTCCTGGTCTAGTGGGGCACTGCCCCTGGTAGGCTAAAAGGGGTGCTGCTCCCAACACTACTAGGAAAAGGTGATTTAAAGGAATAGATCATAATGTTAGACTGAACCTCTGACATAATCTCTATTTCCTTAATACAGAGCATATCAATTCTCCTCATTACTTATCATTGGAACCATGTATACACATAATTTAGACAAATTACTTATCTTGATTAAGTAATTGGCAATAAGAGAAGATCTAGCACAGTTTTTAATGTTATCTAAATAACTATTTAAAAGCACACTAAAAGAACCTGCTTCACACTTTGAGGCTGAATGTACCAAGACTCTGTTTTCCACCCATTGTCCTATTTTTCTCTTGGTCGAACCAGCCCTCAGCTACCAAATTCATGGTACAAGGTGTGGGCTTAGAGCCCAGTTCAGTTCACTCAGTAACTTTTTTTTGTTAGGGACTGACTGTTTCCAATCCTTTTAAAGTTGTTGCAGACTCTATTCAACCCCTTTTTCCCCAAAAAAATCTATCACCTTTTATCTGTAGACATCAAAAAAAAAAAAAAAAAAAAAAAAAAAAAAAATACAGTTTTCCAGCAACAGCTGCACTTGTGCCAAACTGGAGATGGCAAAGCCTCCCAATGCAAGGTTGTAATCCAGTTAATTCACTGATGTACCACATCAGTCCTACTGCCTGTGAGCTGCACAGGGACTTCAGGTGCACCCGACCACTCCCCATAACCCCCTACATTCCTTTCAGAGCTGCTGCTTCAAGGCTACAGTGCCTGACAATGCACGCAGGAAAGTAAATCCAAAAATCGTGCAATGGATAAATGTTACACACATTATCAATGAAGGAAGATAACAGGGTACCAATTCAGCTGAGACTTGCCCATATCAAAGTTTTATATTACTATAACTACAATCTGTTGGTTGGAATGTTTATTACAATGTTATAGATTACATCTGTAACACAAGGGGAATAAGATATATCAGTGAAATCTTTTCTCTCTTATTATGACTGCCTCCATATTTTGGAAACACTAGTATCAGCAGTGCAAAAGTTTTGTGAGATAACTGCAAGGACCCAGATCAAATTCTCATCTTCCAAGGAAGTTACTATGATCCATTGCCCTGTAAAACTTCCTACTGAACAAGGTAGTAAGTCCTTTCAGATGAGCTAGGAAGAAGGTACTCCAATTTAAAATTACCCCTGTAGCACTTCTTTTCAAAGCATAAATTAGTACTATAAAAGCCAGGGTTTGTACCTTATGATGGATCTTGAGAATATTATAGCTAGAAAAAATGCATCTCTCACATAAACTAGATTAAAATAAGGAGGAACAGAACAGTGACTGTTGACTCTTCATATCACATTGATGACACCTTCAGTAAAATATTTTTCCTATGGTTAATTGTTCAGGAGTCTGATTTTTTTTATTCTTACTATTCTTACTTCCATTATCCTCACCTGAAATTATGATGTAATTCTTCATGTCATTAGATGAAGTCAGGAGATACTTTTAGACAAATCTGTGAACAGACAAGTTACTGGATTCCACATCTCATTTTAAGTGTGACTCGGTATATAATCACATGTATAAAGTATTCTACTATTTTATTTTGTAACTTTTTAAAATGTCTATGAGCCATAGCACATGGCCAAACTAGGGCTGTTCCAGCACAGACACCTCAGCAAGTCTTAGAGCTTCCCATGAGAACTCCTTGCCAGGAGATGTGACAGCTTGGTTACTCATGCCTGCAAGGTGCTAAGGTGCTGTAACAGAGTTGGCGTGATGCTGGCAAGCAGCCCCAGCCCTAAGAGTAGGAAGGGGAAGCATTTCTGCCATTCAGGTTAAGTTCCATCTCTCCACTGCCCAAAAAGACTTGGTACTACAAGTTGATATTCAGGAGCTTCAATTTACACAGTGTTTAAATAATCCTAAATTTTTAGGACTGAAAGTCCTGAAGTTTCACTTTTTCATGTCTCCAGCAGCATGACAGCCTGAAATATGTTACAGTCTTCTCTCAAACATATGCCCCTTGCCATCGCAAGTAAGATGCTCACACTCTACTTCTCAGGAACTCCCTCTGTAAGTGCTTCCCAGAGGAGGACCAGCAAAACTTCAGAGAAAACAAGGCCCCAGGAGGAAGGCAACAGCTGAGGAGCATCAGAGAACAATATAAATGCAGGTTCAGTTCTCATCTATTCTTGAAGCCACTAAAATCCATAATTTTGATATCTCCGAAGAGCAGTCTCACCCTCTAGCTACACATTTTATGGATAGAGGTCCTACTGATTCCTTAGTGGTTTCTTGATGAAGTACAGCACTTTGCATAAAGAATTACTCACATCAGTCTAGACCAGGTGTTCCTACGCGTCACATCCCTCCTGTGAGCTGGCTGCAGCTTCCAAAGGGGCAGAAATTACTTTTTTCATTTCTTTTTCTGTCCTTTTCCCACAGAAAGGGTTAAGTTGCCATTTCTTGAAAGTGAAGAAAAGAACTGATATGTTTTTTTCCTCTGACAGCAGGGCCGGGCTGCAGTTGTGATCCCAGCTTTGTTATGGCTCTGCACAGCACTACAGAGATGTTCTCCGTGTGACTGTAAACACCCCCACTTGGTGAAAGAACTGCTGCCTGCAACTTCTGACCCTGCACTCCTCTAGCCACACAAAACAACCAAGCAGTGCATGAAGCTTTGGCAGGTCTGAGAATGCCGGAGTTGGAGAGAAGCTTCATTGGGAGGCAGCTTTAAGCTGCCAGATCCAAGGCAAGAGAGCAGAAGAGTTGCAAGCGCCACCCCTGAACACAGATTCATCTGCCTAGAGACGTGCAAAGAGGATGGTCTCTATGTATGATACTTATGGGGTTCATCTTGTATTAGGACTCGTGGTTAAGGATGTATTTGGAAGCACATGAACAAAGCTCTCTTCTGCAACACACCTCTAGTGGTCAGAAACTGGGCTTCAGATCTGCAAGTGTTTCTATTTTGATTTATTAGCACTATATTTCATCTTAGTACCAGCATTTCCTCTGACAGAAGATCAAAACAGTGAGTTTCTACATTTAAATTAAAGAGATCTGATTTAGCATTCTGGACCTAACTGGGCAGCAACTGAATTACCAGAAAGGCAAGCACATTGCTCTGAATAGTTTAAGCAGACATGTATGATGCTTTTTGTACTTCGAAACTGGTATTTTGGTCCCAGTAAAAAGAATGAGTATTTTCGTCCCAGCACACCTCCAGATTAGGATACTAGATTTTTATATAATTAATTCGCTTCCAGTTAACATGGAATTATTAAACTCAATATTAAAGGCACTCAACATTGTGACATAGACTGTGGTAGTAATGAATAACGACTTTAAGAATAAATAGGCCCAAGTGTTTTGACCATCCATGAAAGTTAATGTACTTGAAATTAACAGTTATACAAGCAGCTGAAACATCTGGTTTCAAGTTGATAGAAAGAGCCACAGAACTGAGTTTCACACATTCATTCTGTAACAGTAACATGCAATAAACCAGAAACTTTATAACTAGAATCAACATACTTTCAGATGACTGTTTTGTTAGTCAGCACAAAAGTGCCTTGATGAGATTAAATCTTCTTCTTATTTTCAAAATACAGGTAGAGAGGAATGTATTGACATTAATGCTACCATCGAAGTGGATATAAGCCTTTCTTTCATAAAATCTCTACTAAATCCTGCAAAACTTACAATGAAGCAAAACTAACACATTGCCAGACCAAACCATTATAAGCTTCCTCTCAGCTGCTCTGTAAGGGACAGTAATGCATCAGTATAGGAATAATCTAGGGTTGAGAGTAAGATTAAGATACTTCCCAAACCCCTATGATTGTGCTTAGTGGCATCAAAGCTACTCCATCCCATTGTTCATTGAGAACAAAAATAGAGACACATTCTGCTGCTGTGAGCACACTGTAAATCCTGCTGAACTGGGGCCAATTCACAGAGATGGCTTTCAAAACAAATGGACAGGCATCAACCAATTCCTGCTTCGTGGCTGGAGTCCTGGAAGGGTACATTGGGTGCATTTAAGAACGATCATCACCGCCTTCAGAACAGGCTAATATTGCAGGACAGAGACCATGATTTACTATTAGGATCTAATTTTCCAAAGCTCCAAGTGTTGGCTGAACATTTCTCCTGTATAATTTAGCACCACATTCTGCACTGATTTAAGTGGGAACATAATTAAATAATTTTGAAAATGCCAAGCACTGGACAATACCATGGCATGGACAGGGTATGGTGGGAATACAGCTTTTATTCTTTCATACAACCAGGCATGCACACGTTATGAAGCAGTAATAAAAACAGGGGAAACACAAGAGGAAATGCAACACCTTCCAATCATTTCCAGCTTCCCCTGACAAAGTCCCACTGGGAGACATTACCTTCTATGCCTTTCTTTCACCAGAGAGAGTGAACAAAATGTTTCTCATAAATGCATTTCACCTTCCATCCCATCCCTGCTTGCTGTTCATCCATCTGTCTGCTGACCTGTCAGGGGTGCTTGGACAATCAGGGCCCCACACCAGTGGGTGAACACTGACTGAACCTGGCACTGCTGGTCCATGCTCCACCTACGTCCAACTTGGTAAGAAGCCCTCAGCTGGGTTCCACATTCCATTGGGATACCAGTGGGTTCAACAGGGCCAGAGAGCCCCTCAACCCCTCACCTGCCTTAACAGTTTTCTTGAAACATACTCTATTGTGGTTGTTCTTAGGACCTATGACGTAGACAAAAATCATAACATATTTCTTTCCACGTACTTTTAAACTAAACAAATTATAGCAGCTGTCACGAGTGGGCCTTGGATAATACAAAAAGTGTGTGCCAATGATCTCTGTTGCTTCCCTAACAAAATCAACTCAAATATATGTTTTTAAATTTATGACACTGAGTGACTGGTGGATGATTTATAGCATGCAACTTTAGGGTCTGTTTTTGTAAAAGTTCTATGCAAACAATATACAATGGCTTTATGAAGAGTTAAAATTTATCAGAGAAGGCCCTTGTCACTCAATTATAGTGTCCAAAAGTAAGACTTTTCACAAGCAATTGCTGCTAATGTACTGTGTAAAAAAGCTTTGGCAGAAATGCACACAAAATGGAGGACTGTGCCCAGGGACAACTGCTGCGGGCAGCAAAACTAAGAAGTACCACTGCTATGGCCAAAAGTACCTGTTGAATGTCTTCCCAGCTTCAACATCCGCAGGGCTCTGAGCAGTCTCAGCACTTGGACAATACGCCCCACGTTCTCCAGCTCTTGGGAGCTCTCACCACCACACAGGCTCTCCACCAGCAGGGTGATGTAGAATGGCAAAATAGCAAGGAGGTCTATGATGTTTGCCACACTCCTCAGGAAGCGACACCGATCTCGTGAACACAGGAACCTCAGAACAAACTCCACTGTGAACCACGCAATGCACAGATACTCGAGGGCATCCAGTAGTGGTGGTGCCAGCCAGCTTAGCTCTACTGAAATCAAAGCCATGTTGGCAATGGACACAACAACAAAAACCATGGACAAAGTGCCAAAAGTCCTGGCTGCTGCAGAGGAGCCAGGCTTTTCCAAAACTTCCCAAAGTTTCTGTCTGACATTGGGACAGAGGCTACCAGAAAAGTCCTCTTCTTCATCTTGGGCATCCAGTTCTTCTGCATCTTTCTTGATGTCTAAGGCCTCACTCAGCTCCTTTCTCCTGAAGTACCTGTCCAGGAACCACCCCCGCAAAAGATTTTTAGTACCAAAATGCATGTGCTTTTCATCCTGTACCATGCAAGTCATTACACATTCATACACATTAAAGTACACCATAATCAGAAAACCCTAATATCAAGCATATGGTTGAAGATTTTGTTAACTGAGACCCTGCAGCATGTTTCCACTGACCTGCTATACTTCTATTCCCCCATTTCACATCAGCAACCCTTCCTGTGTGCAGAGTAATTTTATCCTGATATTGTTTTATTTATATGGATCATGTTGACTACAGCAGAATCTACTGCATGACTAACATGCATTCTTGTAAACAATTCTGGCATCCCCAGATCCTCTGTCTTTAAACAATTCTCAGTTTAATTATATTGCATTTTTATTACATTGTAATAATTGTAATACAGTGTGTTTGTAATGCTAAAACTGATGGCATAATAAAATCCAGAAAATGAAGTTCTGATCAATATATACTAAGATGGTAAAGTATCTTTCTTTTTTAAAATCTATGGGTCCTCATACAAAGTGCACAAGCATTTGTGCTGAGCAAAACTTACAGTCTGAAAATACACAATTTGTCAGAGCAAGAGTATATTTACAGAATAATTGCATAAACCAAAAACATACTGAAAGTACACTAAAAAAAGTTTCTTTTTCTTTCATATCTGTATTTTTTGACTGCTGCAAAGTTTAAGCCTTGGACAAAGGGATTATGCAATTTTGCCTTCATTTAACACACAGTTAGTCCTGCATAAGCCAAAGGGGTCTGTAGTTCCTTGTATCACCAAAGAAGTAGGAGCTTTCAGTTACACCTGTTAGGGAAGGAAGAAAGGGATGAAAACTATGCTCCAGCTCTCTCAGCTACAGAACTAAACCATACTAGGATAACTGGTATCCTTTTGGGGTGAGATTGCTTGTTTCTTTCAGTAGGTTTGACATTACTCCTTTAGATAAATAGCACACTCTTTGGAAAATTCATTTCTTCAACACTAAAAAACCAAACCAGTACCATTAAAAATGGTGGAAAAAAATTAAAATGAACTGCAAATAGAATTAACAGAAACATCCTGGGGGTGGTTCAGTCGAAATCCACCTCGTTCCTAAACTGCCTGTTACAATTTTTCTCCAGTGAGCCATGTTCCCACTGTTGCTACCCCCTCCTTCTAAGCTGCTACATCCATGTGCGATGCTTCCTTTCATGGCTCCTGTTGGAGCCATGCCACCCACACTCAGCCTGGCAGGTGACCAGCCCCCACTTCTGCCTCTCCTGCTTTGATTTGGAAATCCTTCAAAATGAAAGTGTGGGGTGGGGAGGATTCAAACTCTCCCAGCATCGTGCCTGACTCCACATCCAATCACTCTAATTATGATAACCACAAACTGAATGACTGAAGTGGCATCTCTCCTTTCACAACCTTTTTCATCTCCAGCATTGTCCTCTTCAAACATCTGAGCTTCTATGGCCAGTCTGAAGCCAGTACAGGACAACCCAGACCCTTTTCCGTTTAGGGTCTCACTATCTTGAGCTCACTGCCAACCTGTCCCTCAGCAAAAGTTATCTGTGACCTCCCCCAATACATCTCCTCCCATTTTTGACACCCATCCACCTCTAGAGCAGCACTCAGGGCTGAACTCATCCAGCTTTGAGCACACTTTTCTGAATGCCCTGCTACCTCACCTATCCCTGCTGCTGAGTCTCTCATCTGTGCGTCCCTGAATGCAAGTCAATGCTGAGCTCACCCAGCCCACTATTCTGCAAACCTCATCTTCCCACAACTCACCGGTCTCTGCAGCAGGAGTCAATGCTGAGCTCATCCAAACCCCAGTATTGGATCTCTTGCAGGAAGGAGAGTGCACAAAGCTGTTCCATCACATGCAGCCTCCCTGTCTGGTAGTAATTCAGGATGTAGTGAAATGCCTGTGAGCTCCGATCAAAGAAATATTCATTCTCCACAAGGTTGGCATCATCACAAAGCTCAAGGAGGCCAGAAGCCACATCCCGGGCAGCAGAGACCACTACAGCAAGTTTGCCAAGGCGGGTGTCAGGGTAGCAAGACAAAGTTTGCTGGGACATCACAAAGCGGCTGCCTCCTACATTGATAGTAAAGCAGTCCAAGGGGGGAATGACCTTCTGGAGCAGGGGCCCCTGGTCTTCCTCACTGGAGAAAACACTGGAGTTCAGCGAACCCAGGGACGTGCTATTCCCTGGTTCGTCCAGGGATGCTTGGGAAGAAAGAGACATGCAGCAGGGAGGCGACTTCATCCTGTAGCTGCCAGCAGCAGCCCACACTCTTCTGGATCAAAAACACAACAAGGCTGCAGAGGAGGCTGCCCCGCCTGTAGGGCGGCCAGACCAGGCTGGGAATGTGTCCCTTGGCTCTGGCTACCGTCCCAGGGACACCTCACCTCCCCCGCTGCCTACGAGCGCTGCCTCCATCTAAGCGCAGGTCAGGCGGGGTGTTGCACACCCAACGCCGCCCGCACCCCCGAGGATGCTGAAGGAGTACCTGAGGCGGCGTCACCTCGTGCTGTCCGCGCCGGCACCATCCGCCCGCGACGGCCCCTCCGCTTCAGCGCTCATCTCCAGCCGCTGGGTCGGGGTGCGGGAAACCAACCGGGACGGCACAACATGGAACACTGGCTTCAGCGAGGACTCCTGGCACCTCCCCGACAGCAGCCCGGGGGACCGCGCTCCTGCCCGGCCCGTCCCCTCCCGCCCCTAGCCCGCACTTTGCCCGGGGCTGCTGCCGCCGGAGATAAACCCCGCGCTCCTCGTCCCCCGTCTCCGGGGCAGCCGCCGCGGACCGGGAGAATCGGCGCGGCTGCTCCCCGCGGC
>VXAY01002880.1:287915-298106 GCA_013399855.1 Oxyruncus cristatus
GAGCCGCCCCCTGCCCCCGCCCCGCCCCGGCACGGCCCCGGCACTGCCCCCGCACGGACCCGGACAGCGGGACCCCGCGGCCGCAGGTGTGGCGGTGTCGGCGAGGGTCGGCTTCGCTGTGCGCCAGCGCTCCGGGCTCCCTGTGCCCACCGGATGCTCCCTCCGGGACAAAGCGGCCCCTGCGAACTTCTCCGAGAGAGTTCGCAGAGCTGTTTGGAAGTCGCCCTCCCGTACTGTGTGGAATCCCAAATGTATTTCTAAGTAGATAACGCGTCCTCAGGCTGCCTGCTCCCGCGGTTCAAGTCTGAAGTCACTCGCGTAAAGCAGTCGTTGTGAAGGTGTGCGTGAGTGAGCCTGTTTTAACTGAGCTGCTGTCAACCTGTTTTCAAAAATACTCTGCAGTATCTTTGTCACCGTCCTGTGCTGACTTTGTAACTCTTCAGTTCACCCTCCTCACTATATTTCCTTTTATCCCATGAAACAGTTATTTCTGACAAATTTAAAATATTTGCGTTTGCAAATTTGCATTTTCCGCTGCCTCTGACTCCTTGCCAGGGTGGGCAGCTGCTGGCATTGCAATGAAGCCTCCCAGGAGGAGAAATTCTGGAGCACGCAAAATGTGGCATTTTGCGTTTTGCCTCCAGCATCATGTGCTGTGCCACCAGCTCTTGATTCCACTTGTTGCATACAGCTGTGTCCAGTTGTGCACATTTCGAACATTTACTGCAGAGTGGTCTCATAGCAGTTCATCTTTCGGATGCTGGTAATCCATATTTTAAATGAAGCTGAGCTGAACATTTACTGTATTGCAGCGTTACAACACCCGCAGCAACCTCTCTACTCAGCACTTTTTGGCATAGTAATCGGCTCCAAGGGATTGTTGGCAAAGGCATACACTGATCAGAGAGAATCTGGAAGAGAAGAGCAAGGGTGGGGTTTGGAAGTCATGGCCCAAAAAGAAAAGACAGAGTGGAAGAGAATGAGCATTGTAATAATCATCAGACATGTAAAAAACTGCTTACAAAGATGAAGGGTAATATACTCTGTTCTCTTTGGACGCATTGGACAGGTGTAGAAATTCTGTAGAAATGTGTCATGAAGAAAAATAATTACTTATTTGTATAGACATTTTACTTTTAATTGTTAAAACAATTAAATTTAAAAATAATTTAAATAAATAAACACAACTTCATTTATTTGCCTTTGAAACTGTCAACAGCTGCTGTTACGCAGCTGGCTTTCAGGAATTGCCCACTTTGAATCCAGGATTGCCATTCAGGAGTGCAGTCCCTCTGATGGATAACAATTAAGCCAGTGCTTAATTAAAAGTAATAATTAAAAAATTACTTAAAACCGTGAAACCAATTTGTTAAGACCATCAATGAGAAGTACCTCAGAACAGCAAGGCGCCTTACTGACTGTAATAGACTGTCATTGCTCAGCCATTAAACTACTAACTCTACCTCTTTTCAGTAGTCATACTTTCCATTAGCCAGAAAGACTTTTTCCAGGAATATTTTTTCTTCAGTAGAAGGAAGATCTGAAAACACTCCCCTCCCATCACAATGATTCAAGGGGTGGATGCTTCCAATTGCTTCAGATCTACTGGTGTTTCTAAAAGCCTGGCTATAAGTTTTGTCTAGTCAAAGTGAGTATCAAATGCCTAGCCTCATTAAAACTGTAGATAATTTTCTAATAAAATACTCTGATGTATTATTTTCAGCACATGTATGGGACTTTGAGACACATAGTTCATTATTCTGTTCATTTATGTCCTTAATGGAATAATGACTGCATACAGGTATGTCACTTCAAAGTAAATTTTCTGTCTAATCAGCAGCTGCTCAGACCAGAATGTTTTCTTCAAAGCACTAGAGGAAAGCCATGTGTTAAGGATATTCTTTCCCTTAGTTTCATGTATTCTTCTACTCACTCCTCACTGCAGGAAAGCGACATCCCCAGCAAAATACCAGTGTTCACACCTTCCATAATGTGAAGTCACATCACCACAATTAGACAGGAGATCCACGTATGATATAGCATCTTAATTCTGAGTGCTGGTTCTCTTGTAGTCATAAACTTGGATTTTCATTAAAAAAGCAACTTTCAGAAAACTGTTGTGAGAATTATTTTCAAATGTACCAATAAAATAAAGCTGGGACATTTCAAAGAAATTAGAAAAATGTTTTATGAGTAGAAAGGCTCAAAAGTAGACAATTTATTTTTCTACCACTAGAGACACAAGAAACAGGCACTACTGGCACATATTTCATTTTCTGTGGAACTCTTAAAGGAGCTGCTATCCATTGTTCCTGCTCATTTGTACATGAGGAACCAAAGTAACAACTTTTGTAATTTTATTATTCCTTGGCAAACTGACTCAAGCAACCATATTCATATCTCCCTGGAGCAGTGGAAAAAACTGCTCCAACAGTACAAAGAATCATTTGGTCTTACTCACTCTGCCAGTGAAATGATGCTGCTGAAGTGAACCACGGACATTTCCAAGATGTTTTGGCTCATGGAATTTGTAATGTTGGATAGAACCATGCCTGCCTGGTTCAGAGCTGTGGTTCAGACCAAAGGGGTTACTGTACTTCTTTGTCATGTCAGAATATCTGTGACAACTCAACGCTAGTGACATCTCTCTGAACTATTGTCTTTACCAATACTACAGCTGATATTTCTCTGGTATACCACTCACTGAAAAAACAGATTGCATTATTTCAAGAGATTGTACAAAAAAAAAAAAAAAAAGCTGTAATGATGAAATATGAGTTGCAACCAGTATGTCTGTTGTGGGAGTTGAAAAATTTGCTTCAGCAAAAAGCCAGTTGTTACAAAAACCTCTTTTATAATATGTTTTCCTGATATTCTCTACTCATGTTGAAAGCTATGGTTTTATGGCAATTGTGTAGTCACTTTTTCCAGCTGGTATACTGTGATATACATGAAAAGCCAGAACGTACAGGTGCCAACAATTGTCCTTATCTTCTCATATAGCCTTTATTCTCTTCTTACAGGAGTAGTGCTTCACAATCAACTGCTTATGAGTTACTGTCATTTCTGACACATTATTTTTCCAAATTTTTGAAGTGTTTTGATCTCATATATTAGTCTGTGTTTGGAACTTAAAATATGATTTGCTCTCCCAGATCTTATATGGTAGAAGAGAGGGAAAGGATTAGGAAAAAGTATGATAGGTAGGACATATCAAAGGAAAACTTCCTCCAGGAACAACTTCTTAGTTTGCAGCAACACTGGAATTTCGTAAGTGAGAGGCTGCATGGAGCCTAACATGTTTAATAACCTTTCACGATGCTGCAAGTTCTTGTTTGAACTAATTTCTTTTTCAATGTTGATAAGACTGTGTTCAAGATTCTCCAGAATTTAGCTGTGCACAGGGTGAAAGATACCATTCAATTCTGTAAATTGGCCTTTGATCTGCTGCTGTGATTGCTAAATAATGGGGTCCTGCTCATGTTGCCAGCACCATTCATAATTATGCTGACATCTGCCATACTATAGTTTCTATGGAAGTGGTCAGTTTCAATAATATATATTTAGTTTTTTATATGGATCCAAGCTTTGTGAGAAATAAATCACAGCAAGGGTTAAAATTAATGGATATTGGCAGTTTTTGTATTTGTCTGTTGCAAATTTTGTAAAACATGCAAGCCATTGAGACCTGAGTTCCATTGCATTCAACACAAGATATAATCTGTATCATAAACTCCGTTCCCGTCACATGGATCATGAGTCACTCCCGCAAATGGCAGTGGTACTGGCTAGATCCTCTGCTGAATCTTCTCCTTTGGTTAGCATGAGGCAGGGCTCTTTGGGAGCAGTTGTGGTTCCTTTACAATCTAGTTATCTGAAGCCTGCCTTCCTTTCATATAGTCTGAGAGCTGCAGTAATGTCACTCTTGCAATAGCAGGTGAGAAAATACTAAGCCTAGAAATTCTCTAGACAACTCTCTGCTGTTTCCTTTGGCAGGTGACATGAGAGCTTATTAACACAGCTTTATTCCCTCCAGGGATATTCTGCTCTTCTTGTGGAAATGGTCCAGCCGAAACCAGCCAGATCTCACTTCCTTTGAGCTAGCTGCACAGAACAGACAGATCAGAAGACACACAGTTTGGTTCACATTGTGTGAAAACAGTTTAAGAGAGTACGGAATCAGGGCTATGTTAAGAAAGCTGTTTTCAGTATCTCTGAACACTACCCACTTTCAGACCCTATTTATTTTCTTGCCTTTTACAATGTGGTAGGAAGTAAAAAAAGCGTAGCTGGGGAGGTAGTTCTGTACAGCAACTTACATATATGAGCAGTTTTATTTTCAAAGTGAGGGCTACCTTTACATCCACCAACTCCACAGGAAAGCAAGTCGCTGATATTTTCTGCTGAAATTTTAATGGAAATGGTCTTTAATATATAAAACTGGGTTTGGCAAACACATGTCTAATGCTAGGCTGGATGTTATTTTCACTGTTATTAGTGTAGGGGATTAATAAGAATTTTCAAATTCTAATTTCACCTACATTATGCCAAATCCCCCAAGTCCTCAGAGGAGCTATTACTCTCCATCCTCCTATCACTGAACAGGTACAACCCAGCAATACCAAGGAAGATTACACATAAATATCGAGAGGGAGAATACTTCTCTTTAAACAGGGCCATGCTTTTGCTCTGAACGAAAGCTCCAGTGGCTTACTATGCAAAATCATGCCTATATCACAATAAATTTTAAAATGGATCAAAGAGGGTGAAGTCACTCAACATAAGATGAACTTTAAAGCAATCAATCTGAGCTTTAAACGCATATTAACAGAGACAGAATAAACATTGAATACATGCCCCAATCTATGTATTTTTTCTGATACTCTTCCTGCCCAGGATTACTTATTTTATTCAGCAGCTGAAGTCACTGCTCCATAAGCCAACTAGAAAAGCTTTTGGTCTTCTCCTTAAATAAACTTGAAATTACTTATCCTTCAAATGAAATCTTTTAATTTGGTAAATGTCAGTTTCTTTTCTGCTAGCAATTCAGGTAAATGCTGCAGCTCTTAAATCAGTTTTGTATTCATTCTTTCCTGTGGTCTGTTCCAATGATTACATTTTACCATTTGTGTTTCTTCATTAGTTTTTCCTGTGATAATTTACCACACAGACTTTTGCTTTCTTTTAAGACCTTATTACCTGAATTATTTCTAAACTGAGTTGCAAGTGCTTATCTTAGCCAGCTCTCATCACCAGGGCAAGAACCTGGTTGGGCCATCTTCTGGGCATTTCAAACCAAATCAGTTCTCACTGCTCTTCTCCATAGACAGTTGCTACATTCACATGCATACATTGGCATTGTTAATGTCAACAACACCTCAACACATTTGTTTTTAAATTAAGGGGAGTGTAGTTGGGCAGGCTAGAATAGGGTTAATTTTCTTCAAAGCAGCCCATACGGGGCCGTGTTTTAGATTTGTGACCAAAATGGTGTCGGTAACACACCAATGTTTTAGCTAGTGCTGGACAATGCTTACAGTGTCAAGACCTTCTCCATTTCCTACTGTGACCCCCAAGGAGTAGGCTGGAGGGTGGGCAAGAGGCTGTGAGGAGACAGAGCTGGGACAGCTGACCCAAACTGAGATATTCCATACCATATGACATTATTGGCAGTGGTAAAACTGAGTCAGGGGAAGTCTTTTGAAACCAGCCATTGCCCGGAGACGGGCTGGCCCCTGTCTGTGGGTGACAGAAGGTGAGTACCTTTGGATCAGTTTTTTGTTTGTTTCTTTTTTCCCCTTCCCTTATAAAATTGTCTTTCTCTCAAACCATATGGTTTTCTTGCTTTTAACCTTCCTATTCTCTCCCCCATCCCACCATAGGGGAAAAAAGTCAGCATCTGTGTGAAGGCTTATCTGCCGCTTAGGTAAGCCCATCGCAGGAAAGAACACTGAAGACTGTATGCAACATGATGTGCTGCTTCAATATTGTGCTTGATTAGTAAACCCAATTATATGAAACAAGTAATATCCACTCTTCCTTTCAGAACATGAAAAACTTGTATACCTGTTACCATTTTTTTAACACACCCTTGACTTTCTGATAACTCTTCATTGTTCTCTTATGATCAGAAAGAACACTTCTGTAAGCTATTAGGGAGAGACGTCTGTTTGCAGGTGAACCCAGAGACACTCTGAGGAGAGAGATCTTGCAAATAATTATCCGTATTTTTCCCTTTATGAAATTTGCCGTCCATCTTCAAGATAATCCTCTATTACAACAGTTGAATATCTGAGAAGGGAAGAGTTGAAGACAGAAAAATCATATAGTCAGGGATTTTTCTCTTCTAAGAGTGCAAACAGGCTGGAGCCAGACCATTTTTCATAGAACCATTAATAATAATAACCTGTTATTATTTACTTTCTCATTATACACTTTAGCAGAGATTATAGGCAAGGACTTTTAAATTTTAAATATCTCTCATGCAATAAAGTCTATACTCTTCAAAGAAACTGGCTCCTGAATGTGTTCATAGTATTATCCATCATATCATGATATTCTGGTGACACACTGGACAAAAAAATAATCGTTTTTTTTCATAGGCTTTAATTTTGCCTTTATTTTTCCTACTTATAAAAGTATAGAAAGTATAACAGCCAACAGGAGGAATATCTTCTTTAAAAGTGATATGATCAGTTCCAGACTATAAAAATATTGCTTATACGTGTAAATCAGTAGCAATATCTGAGCAATATGAATTTAGTACGAAACATAATTATTTTAGGGAAAACTAATCATTATTTGTTAAGAATTTGTGTAACACCAGCAAATTATCAACCTCTGAGAGCTTTCTAATACTGAGTCATTAATAAAATTTTTTATTGCCTTAACATATACATCTGCACTAATGGAAAAATATCCAATCCATCTGTCTATGTTCTTAACAATTCCATTTGCATCTCTGAACAGGCATAATAGCAGAGCATCTGCTAACAAACAGGAGAACCAGAACAGGCATGTCTTTGTACAGAAAGAAACATCACCATGGAAATAACTTCAGATGAATTTGTGCAGTGCAGAAGAGAAACATGTTCAGACCACTTCATTTCTGCTGATTTTAAGTGGGGTTTCTTTGCCCCAGAATCCTGCAATTTATATTTTTTGTATTGAATAATTTCCTTCAATTAATAATGCAAAAGCCCATACTTGGTGTAGCATTTAAAATGACTGTTCACCATCTTTTCAGTCATCCAAATTGCTCAAGAGCCTTTAAATTTACGAAATTAATTTGGGTATATTAGCTAACCTCACATATATCCTGTAGCTAGAATAATTAATTTTGTTAGAGGAATTGTGGTTCTTAAGTGGTGATTACGTGTAAATTGACATCCTGTGCATGTGACTGAGTGCATAATTGAGCAACTTTGTCTGTCTATGAGAAGCAGAGATTTCTTTGCCCTGCCAGTCACTTTTAGCCTCTTCAGTCAGAGAAATAGAAGTTTCAAATAAGTAATTCATTATTTGTTGCATACACATCTACTTTAGGATGGGATGAATCACACCTCACAAAGGTCCATTTGTCTCCCCGATGGAAAGGGGAGGCTAGACAACAGCTGTCTATTGTTTGCCACATGAATCTGACCCTCGAGGTTTTTACTTTCTGTATTATTTTATGGTTTTGAAAAAACAAACAACCCAACTTCTCTACTACTTAAATCAGTATATTTATTATATATATATTATTATATATTTTTGCGTACTAACACAAGCATTTATACCAGTGTATTGCACACTTATTTAGACAACTATGAAAATGCTTCGTATTTTTGAAATAACATAATTTCTTTTGGACGTCACAAATAATTTTAGAAGTGCAGTATTTGGTTAGTCCTCACAATATTACTGCGAATAGGTAAGTACTGCTTTGATTAAATGATGATGGTTAATTGCTGCCACGTTCAATTAAGATGTACTTCCCCAGGACATTTTGTGCTTTCAGGTGACTGAAAGTTTAGTGGGATCTGGGTCCTACAGGATTGCATGATAAAGTACTGAACTTCTTAGGGGAGATATTCCTCACTGCTTCTGGGTGCATAGAAGGGAAAGTGTATTCCTTGACTTCTTAGCCCGTGCACTAGCTTTTATTTGTGCTGGGTGAGGACTCCTTGTCCTCTGGAGAGCTTTTGGAATGCAATTCTAAGAAAACTCTCATAGATAAAAACAGTCCTTGTTCTTCAGCTTCAGCCTGTCGCATTCGCATAAATAGTACCTCATTAAATTAGCCAGAGTACATTTCCAAAGGTTTTCAACTAGATCAACAACATGACCTGAATACTTCCTGGAAGAGTTCTCTTGTTTCATGCACTGTGACTTGCATACCTGACTGTGGGTGTAGGAACTAATGATGTTTTGTCACTGTCGTGGTTTAATTCTAGCCACCACCACACAGCCACTCACTCACTCCTCCACCAGGATCTGGGAGAGAATCAGAAGGGTAAAAGCTAGAAAACTTGTGGATTGAGATAAAGACAGTTTAATAGGGAAAGCAAAGGCCGCTAACACAAGCAAAGCAAAACAAGGAATTAATTTACTACTTCCCATGGGCAGGGAGGTGTTCAGCCATCTCCAGGAGAGCAGGGCTTCATCATGTGTAATGGGTAATGGTTACTTGGGAAGACAAACATCATCCTCCAAAATGTCTCCCTCTTTCTATGCTGGAATATGATATGGAATATTCCTTTGGTCAGTTTGGGTCACCTGTCACAGGTGTGTCTCTTCCCAACTTCCTGTGCACCCCCAACTTCCTTGTCAGTGTGGCAGCATGAAAAGCAGAAAAGGCCTAGGCTTTGTGTAAGCACTGCCCAGCAATAACAAAAACGTCTCTAAGTTACCACTCCTGTATTCAGCACAAATCCAAAACATAGCCCCATACTAGCCACTATGAAGAAAGTTACCTTCACCCTAGATAAAGCCAGCACAGTAATTTTTTTTTTTTTTTTTAAGAGAAGATAGGATTCTAAATAATCCAGTCACATCTTGTTGCATCTAAACAGTAATAAGCAATCTTGGTAATTTGTGTTGGATAGCTAAAACCTACCTTCTTTATTGCAGGCTTTACTGTAAGGATAAATCATCATCTCACAGATTATTCCCACACAACATTAGTAAGTTTTCTTGATTTAGTTGAATGCATATAGCAAGAGAAAATAATGAAGTATAAGCAAATGTATGAAAGTAATCCACTCAAACACCTATAAAATTAGATATGTTAGTGTTGATTACCCCCACTCACAGTATTGCAATTACAGTTGTTCTGTATCAATATCTTTAGTATTCACTTATTAAAACTCCAACAGGCAGTGTTTTTACAGATGTCAGTAGGTGTATGTTTATGGGTATGAGCCTGTCAAAAAAAAAATCTGTTTAGTGTCTCTGATTTTTGTAAATCTTTCATTGTCGTCAAACAGATTTCCTAGCGGTGGTGATGGGTGTGCTGATCAATTTTATTCCTTTTTTCAGGCTGCATAAGACTTGGTATAGCTTGGATCAAACATGTAATATTCACAAATAAGAATCTATCAGACTGCAGGAAGTGTCCTTAGATAATGCTAATAATGAATTCACAGATTAAGTAGCTAAATACTCAGGTTTTGGGTTCCACGGACAGTTTCTGAAGGAGTTTTTTCAACTGACTAGTTCTTCGCTTGATTTTTGACTTTTAGGGTTTTAAAGTGTTTGGAGTGTTAGAGCACCTTTGGGGAGTAGGGTGGAGATGGAAGGAAATGCAATAATTTCACAGAAGGTTTATCACAGAATCACAGAATCGATTGGGTTGAATGACCTCTGAGATCATCGAGTCTAACCTGTGACTGAACACCACCATGTCAACTAGACAATGGTACTAAGTGCCACGTCCAGTCTTTCCTTAAACATCTCCAGGGATGGTGTGAGACACTGAATTATTATATTAATTACTGGCTTGGACCATCTCAAGTGGGGGGGTGGGGGGAAAAGGTTGGGGGAAGGGACAGGTGAGGTAATGCCCTATCCCACACCCCAGCCCCTGGGAGCCTCACTGGGCACCCCTGGAGCAGCTGTCGGTCAAAAACGGCCGGGGGCACTGCCCACACCACACCACACCACACCACACCCCATCCCACCACACCCCACCCCACCCCACCCCACCCCACC
>VXAY01002880.1:298131-344833 GCA_013399855.1 Oxyruncus cristatus
ACCACACCACACCACACCACACCACACCACACCCCGGGGGGCTCCCGACCCAGCCCCAGACTGGCTGGAACATGAGAAGTTCCACCTGGGGGTGGGGGGTGTGGCCACAGGGGGGCCAAAGCAAATAAAAGCAGTGACATGCACTTTCTGTGCTTGGTGAACTCTGCCATTCTCTGGACTCATGTAGCTGGATCTGCTCTGGATCTAGGGATGGTAACTATAACTCTCTTTTTCCTCTATCTTTCTTCTTCTCCTCCTAATCTCCTTTCTTAATATTTTGGGTAGCTTGAAACCAGATGGGTTGGATTTTGCTAAGTTGTATGGGTTAGTATGGGGTAAGTCAATGCTTTGTGGAATGCTTTATTTTGGTTGAATGTTACCCTCTAAAGGCTTGCCAAATTCTCTTATTTTCTGAAGTTTACCAGTGAAAGTGCTTCCTGAGAAAAGATGTGCAGCTTTTCTCCTATGCTCTCTTTCTTAAGGTGTTAAAAGAACTGAAAGCTCTTCTAATATATCCACAGAGAGCGGATATTGTTGGAGCCTTGTATATTTTTTCAGTAAGAGCCCGTGGGTGAGCTCGTAGCTTGGGGCCTGTAGTCTTACTGATGGTGACACCACCACATACTTGAACAGGCCATTCCAATATCTAATCATGACGGGTGAAGAATTTCTTCCTAATGTACAATATAAACCTTCTCTGGTGCAGCTTAAGACTGTCTTCTTGTCCTATTGCTGGTTGCCTGGGAGAGGAGACTAACTCCCACCTGGCTACAACCTCCTTTCAGGTAGAGCGTGATTATATCCTGAGCCTCCTTATCTCCTGGCTAAACAACGAAACTCCCTCAGCCACCCCTCACAGGACATGTGCTCCAGACCCTTCACCAGGGTGAATAATTAGGATGTGATTCTGTAAAATAATCTCTTTTGATTTGTCTTTGAAAGGATAATTAAATTTATGTGTCATCTTGTTTTAAACCAGGCAGTGACTGCACCCTGTATCAACTTTTGTGTCTCCATCCCTGTGTCAGCTTTGGTCGCCTTGCCTTGCCTTGTTATCACAGAATTGTAAAGGTAGGAAGGGACCTCTGGAGATCACCTATTCCACCCCCCCGCAGGGTCACCTAAAGCAGGTTACACAGGAATGCATCCAAGGGGGTTTTGGATGTGTCCAGAGAGGGGAGACTCCATGACATTCCTGAACAGCCTGTTCCAGTGCTCTGCCACCCTCAGTGTAAAGTTTTTCCTTGTGTTGAAGTGAAATTTCTTGTGTTTTAGTTCATGGCCATTGTTCCTTGTCATGTTACTGGGGCACTACTGAGAATAGTCTGGCACCGTCCTCTTGGCACCCAACTTTGAGATATTTATATGCATTACTGAGATCCCTTCTCAGTCTTCTCTTCTCTAGACTAAACAGGCCCTTCTCTTCCTAAGTTTTTGTTCTGAGATCATCAGGTTTAATAACTATACTGACTCTTTGTTGCTGCTGTTTTGATGACTTCTAGGGTCATTCCAGTGACTCAGGGTTCAATTCATTCATCAGAGCTGCTTTGAGCTACTTCAGCAACACTGCCAGTCCCTTTATGCTTTCCTCTGCTGCTTATTTGCTACACAACAATTCCCTTTTCATGACTTTGACTGAGGTGTATTGCTAAATCCTAGGTGCCAGGCTGAAGTGTCTAGATTGAATGTCGTTAACTAAATCTAAGACAAGTAATTTTTCTGGGAAGTGGTTTAAAGCTAGCTTTGTCTCTGGCTGTGGCTTATGATATTTTATATTACCTTTAAGATAGAGGCCTCCTTTCCTGTTTTCCAAATGGGGGTTTATGGTCTGGATAGACAGGCGAAGGATCATCCTCGAATTTTTACCTATTGTTTCCCTGCAGTTGACATATTCAGCTTAACTGCGTCTCCCCAAAACATTGTCAGCTGCTTCTTCCTATAATGTTACTTACCTGTGTGCTGTCATACCACCCGACATATATAGATGTGCTTCTGCTTGGCTTCCTCTTGCTTCCTTGGGAAGCATGGACCTTTTACATGTTTTGCATCACATCTGCTAGTCCTAAATGGATATGTCAGGTACCCTTAGAAATATCAAATGACAGTAGACACTTGCACTGAAAATGAGTTAAACCCAAAGTATCTTTGTTAAAAGAATTTAAATACTTTATAGTTAAATGAGTAAAATGTCATATACAGGAAGTCAAACCTCAAAAAAATTAATCAAAGGCTAATTATTGTTTCCCTACCCAAAGAATTTCCTTGAAATGAAAGCATTACTTTTACTGAAGCAATTCCTTTAGAGCTGTTTTCAGTCTTTTTTTTGTGCTTGTAAGGTATCAGCTTCACCTAGTGAATGATTAATGGATTCTTAAATTATAGTACACCAGAAGATTTATAAGCAAATGCTTTTTTTTCTGGCTTATATCTTGTGTTTATCCTCCTAAAGACCTCAGTGACTTAATTTCACCGAAGCACTATGTAAAATAGCCTGTTGAAGTGAAAACCTAGTAGCTCACCTCACATGTTATATAGCCCTCAGTAGTTTTAGCACTGTGGTGTGATTCAGAGTACAATGAGTATCACAGCAGTACAAATCTTGGAGTGCCAAGGAGGGAGAACATTTCTGTGCTTTCCAAAGTTGTCAGAGAGAAAAATATGGAAACGTCTTAACCACCTAATTAGTTATGCTGTAATAAGTGCACTGAAATATAGTTGGGAGACAAAGTTGTATGAGCAAGTTTAGAGGTACTGGGCCAGATTATTGGTTGGCATAAATTGAAACAAATTGGAATAAATTAGGATAAGCTTCTTTGGCTTAAGGCATTGCTTTTATGCATCTGGAAAATTGTCTTGGTAATAACTGAAGTAAAGGTCTTGCTGATAGCAAATTGTTTCTGCTGTTCCACCCAAAGAGTTTATATACTCTTTGAAAAATTAAATTCAAGCCCATGCTGTTTTAAATTCATCTTAAATTTAAATTGAACATTTGATTTCTTTTTACTTTGATTTAATCTTGTATGGCAACAGAATAGCTTAAATCCTAAACATCAAGCTCCTGAAACTACATGAACTGGCTTTGAGTGTCTTGTTATCCTGGGTTTTCTATGCAGTCCTTTACTTCTTACTTCTGAGAGGAGATTTGGTACAAAAGAACAAGCCTTAAAAGCACTAGAAGGAGACTTAATCCTCACTAAAAGAAGATGAAGTCACCTGGTCCAACTCCCCTGTTCAGCTTCAGTTTGTTGCGCTTCATTCCACGTTCTGGATGCCAGAACCGGATAATGAAAACACAAGCTGTTGAAGAGATCTAGTTCTATTTTGGAGACATCTGGCAACGGTGGAAGAATATAATGAATTTTATTTAAATGAAAGTCCCTACCTTCCCCTTAGTGTTGTGAACTGCTCCCCTGTCTTGGTCTTCTGAGGCACAGAGCATGTGCTGCTGCGCAGGGGCCCTCATCAAGGCTGGGGCTGGATTTGGCCATCTCTTTTGTGATGTGATCCCTGTAATATAACTGTAAGATATTATACCAAAAAGCCAACATGTCACAAACTTTGCTTTTCAGTTATAAACACAAATACATTTTTAAATTAACAGATTCAAATATTTCAGCAAGCTTCTTGCAGAATTTCAAATTTGAGTTTTGAGTCTGTATTTTCCAGTGCAGGCTACAGATAAGGTTTGTATATCAAATTTTCTGCTGTGATGAAATTACCTCTAACTGCATTATGGATAATCACCCACTTATTACAAATCGTACTTCAAATTCTATATTTCTCTTTAAAATCTGGTATTTTCCTTTCTTCTTTCTTGGCTCTAGAATTCCTGTGATATTAGTCAATAATCTCATTTTTTTTTAATTGTAATACAAAGTCAAATAAAAGTCTTGGCTTTCATGTTGTTAAGAAAGTGTCTAACTTTTGTTCATAATCCAACCCCAAATATGGAATGAAAATAAACTATTAAGTATTACAAGCTATGGTTTTCGAAAGATCTCATAGGATTTGAGTGTCTCACACTTGCAGTTTATCCCACATCTGGCCTCACTGGAGTCATGGTTGGGGGATGAGGTTTGTGGGAGGTGTGTGTCAGGTTTCTGCCGCTGCTTCCCTGTCACTAAACCAGGTGGCAGTCAGAGCATTACTTTAAAGAGAAAGGGAGGACTTGGCCAGGGCTTTCTGCTTTGATTTTCAAAGACCTTGTAAGATTTTACAAAACATGTGGAGGCACAGCAGTTTGTGTCACATTTCTCAGCAGCCTGATGGAGCCTGCTGTGGTGTTTGCATGGTGCCTACTGGGGGAGATGTGGTGCTTGGTGTCCTGCACCAGGGGGCCACCTGCCCTGTGGTGATGCCACAAGGGAGGAGTCACAGATTTACAAACACATGCTGATGTAATACCCTCTGTTTTATGCTTTATGAATATTTGACCCAAGATGAATCTGAGCTTTTATTAGTCCAGTCCAATAAAAAGTAGACCAATAAAACCTCCATTCCCATCCAGCAATCTTACACTTCTGATTTGGAAATACATTTTTGATATGCAAACATTCCCTTGAGCCAGGATGGCCCTGTGGAGGGAGAGGTCTCATCTCTGAGAGACGGCTTTTGTCTTCAGGATTATGGTCCAAGCCACCTACTCTAAGACAGAGTCTCTCTGTGACTAAGAGAAATGGAAAGGTTCTGCATGGCAGAGAGGAACCAGCAGTTAAACAGGCAGTTGCTCCTCTGACAGCTGGCTTAGGGTTTCTAATTATGAACAGGACCTAGTTAACCATTGCATGCCCAGTGACTTGTAAAGTGTTTGTGATTCAGAAATTTGATCTCAGTGTGGGAATAAGGGGCTTGAAAAACATGTATCGGTGCGTGTTACAAATATCACGTGTTACAGATATTGCTGTTTCATAATGGCCAGGCTGCTCCTGCTCCTTGTTCATGAAGTGTTTGAGTATTTCCAGCCATTTGTTAAATCTTTCAGTAAAAAGCTTTTCCTTTCATCATACAAGCTGGCTTTCCTTTGTCATTACAGATTTCCTACATAGTAGGATAGGAGAGGAAATTTCAGTCTTATTACCTGTGAGATGATCAGCAGTTTTGGAAGAAATAATTACACATGCTTCAGTTTATTTCTTCTGGGAATGTAGAACTGCCACGATGACTGAACAGAACAAAAGGGATCAGTGCAAGAGTATTGGCAAATGTAATAGCTCAAATCCAGGATTAGAACATTGCAAGACTCAAATGGTTAATCAGAAATGAGGAATAATATTTAGAAAACAATATTTAATTACAATGTGCAAATTTGCATGTCACTCATTTTTCTGTTCCATTATCTATGAACAAAATCTGATTAAATATGAACATGAGATGATTGTATGAGTTTTGATGTGACAGTGCCACCTGCTGTTACATTATACAATTTGTATAGAATTTGAGTAATATAGAGGCTTTTTGCCACTATCAAAAGACACACAGGAAAGTTTAAGAGCTGTGGTGCTGAACTGATAGCTTTAGGTTGCTGTTTGGTGCTATATTAACATTATTCTTTCTTATATTTAGCTAATTTTTGAAGAATGGAGTAACTTTGTTGGGAGGGACTGAAACACACTCGTTCCTCTGAGAGGTGACTGATGAGTATTCATACCTCTTCATGGCCTGTAGAAGGGGAGCCTGTATGGAAGCTATACCATTTCCTTCTCATTTGACTCAGGGCCTTGGCTGCCGCCCATAGCATTTGGCACGTGTGCCAAATCTGCAGAAGCGTGACTACAGCTCATGTGGAGCTCAGGAGCCTTCATACTTTGGCTTGCTTAATACAGTACCATTAAGCAGTTCTGACAGATCAAGAGCAGATCTGTCAGTACTCAGGGTGGCAGGTTAAAACTTAGGCATCTCTAAGAATTGCATAAGAATATCTATGAAGCAAAATTCTTTGAAGAGATCGTTTGGATTGAAGCACCTATTTGAGCATCTCATTCTCCATCCTTCATTGTCCTTTCTAAATTTCTCTAATTATGCTCTACCCACTATGAAGTGAAGAGTGGGGAGAGACCAAAAGAGCTCAATATATTCACATTGTGGATGCACCTTGGATTAATAACCAGCTGTTCTGTACTATTGTCTATTTCTGCTTTTTTCTGCATGGGTTTTGCCCTCTGCTGAGCTCAGGTTTTTACAAGTACTGCTAAAACACCAGGATCTTTTCTTAAGTAATGATAGGTAATTCTGAATCCTATGGTAATATAAAGGGGAGATTATTTTTCTCTTTATGCATTAGTTTATTTTATGTAAACTGATTTTCATTTGTTATTGCTTACTATCATGAGGTTTTCGTGTAATTTCCCCAATCTAACCACAGGCCTGTTGCTGTTAGAGCCCTGAATAACTTAGTGGCATTAGAAAACCATATCACTTAAGCATTGTTCAATTTTCCAGATCATTCTTGAGCACGTTAAATGATACAAAGCTTCACAGAGATATCTTTAGGATCCTGTTGTCCTCTTTCCACTGAGGGGGGAAAAAAAAGTAACTCTTCTTTCTTTTGCCTTACTTTTTTTTAATAGCTTTAAAGCAGATCTTTATTCATGTGAAGACTTCTGTCTTACTTCCCAACAGCTTATGGTCTGTAACTGGCTTTGGTGAATGTCATGGTTTAGTCCATCCCCCCTCAATATATGATGGTTAACTTCAGGTGAAATTCCGGCTAAGTAACCAATCAGAGACTTTTGTGACGTCTCTAAAAATGATGTATTTAACACAAACCGGAAAAGAAAGGGAATTGTGAAGAAGAAATTCAAGTCCAGGGGAGAGCGGAGGAGAACAAGAAATAGCAATGTAACCTCCAAGGTCAGTGTAGCAGGAGGGTGGAGGAGAGGCGTGGGGGGGCCCCTCTCCCCCTCCAGCAGGGGAAAAGACTTAAAAACTAAAACCCCTGCCACCTGTGGAAGATCATTTAGAATGAAGAAACCTTTGTGTGGGTCCCTCGGCGCCTAGGCCTGGCCTAGCCCGGGGAGGGCAAGGATGGCTTGAGGCCAAGACTGAATCACCTGGAAGCCACATGCAACAAACTGCAGAAGAATTGCAGCCATGAAATGGTGGAGAAGCTGGTGAACTTTCCACTGAGGGGCTGAGCCCCCTTACAACCTTGGGACTTTGTCCAAAAGCTGAGCCTAGCACAACCCCCCTATACCGGGGGACCGGTGCAATTTTGGACTGGGTGTGATGGCAAACGACCCCTTTCACTGCAAATGGGGGCCAGTGGCGAATTGGAGTAGTAGCCAGCTGTGGCCAAGAGCCAAGACTGGGCATCTGGCCAAAAGCAAAAAGTGAGAAGAACTCCAGAGAACGAGAGAAGAGGCTACTTAGAGTAGCAGAACATAGCGCCGGAGAGCGTTCTTGAGTAGGGACTGAGCCAAAAGAAACCCAGAACCCCTGTGAGCCAGGGAGGGGTGGTGAGTCTAAGGAAACCCCCTGAAACTCCTCATGGAAGGAACCTCCACAGAGCCCTATACTCCCTGGTGATGACATGGTGATATGAATGTTCCCTCGAAGCCCATGGTTAACCCTCAGCAGCCGTAGACAAGCGGCTAGAGGTGGGAGGTGAACTCCCCTGCATTCCGATGGAGAGAGAGAGAGATTTTTGAGCTGCGTGATTTAGAACTGTTACCTTAAGACTTTTTTTCCCCTTTTCTTTCTTCCTCTGGACTACTTTCGAGGAAAAGAAGGAGGGGTGATATTTGTAAATATGTAAGTTGGTTACTATAAGAAAACTAGTTAAAGTTGTTGTGTATATAAGTATTCCCTTAGTTCTTATCATGTAGCAATAAATTTTAATATTAATCCCCATGTCAAGGAGATTTGTTTTGTCTATGCAAACTCTTCTTATTTATTAGGAAAATTCATGGGTTGATAAAAACCATGCAGAAATGCAAGGGCTAAACCTTTGACATCATCTTTTGGAGGAGAATGTGGGCAAGGGTTAAACCCTTGACAGTGAACAATTCTGTTGAATGCTTTCTGGGGATTCTAGAGAATTATACCAAACAGATTTTTCTACAATTAATTTGTGAGGTATCGTTTCTCTTTACATAGCTATGTTGATTCTTCCTCAAGATATTTTTCATCCATATATCAAGTCTTTAATTCTACTGTTTATTGTATTTTCTAATAATTTGCCTTGTGCACTTCCAGACTTCCTTTACTGGAGTTATCAGACTTCTTTTAAAAAGTTGTCATCATGTTTACTACTTTCTATTTTTAATATTGAGACAGTTTTAACTGCGTGGCTACATATGGCACAAATTGATTTCCTTTAGAACTTGTGGGGTATGGTATTGCTTGTCTTTTCCTCTCTTCTCAGCCTAGCTGCTACATTTACGGAGTCTAAAAATATATTCAGAATTGTCTGTGAAGTGATGTTTCATAATTGTACATTTGAGCAATCCCACGTTTTCTACCTCCTAGGTTTGCAACTTTTTAGATATATCTCAGCCTCTGACACCATCTCCCACAGCACACTCGTGGAAAAACTGGCAGCCCATGGCTTGGACAGGGGCACTCTGTGCTGGGTTAAGAACTGACTGGAGGGCCTGGCCCAGAGACTGCTGGTGAACAGTGCTGCATCCAGTTTTTAGCAGAGCCTGTTGTGAGAGGACAAGGGGTAAAGGTTTTGAACTAAAAGAGGATGGATTTAGACTAGATATAAGGAAGAAATTGTTTACATTTAGTGTGCTGAAACACTGGAACAGGTTTTCCAGAGATGTGGTGGATGCCCCATCCCTGAAAACCTTCAAGGTCAGGTTGGACGGGGCTGACCTGATCTAGCTGAAGATGTCCCTGCTAAGTGCAGGGACTAGATGAGTTTTAAAGGTTCCTTCCAACCTAAAACATTCTATAATGGTACAGTTCTATGATTGTCTTAAAACACAGATGTCTGAGAGAATGGAAGAAGAAAGGGGTTGATGCTTGAATTCTGAAGGGGACTCTCAGATTAATTTAAGTGTGGGTTTAGTGTGGTTTTTTTTTTTTTTTTTGGTCTCCATTTCTTTCTATCCACTGACTGCAGGGAAATGTGATTGTCTCAATAAAATGATCCAGTCTACTTAAAATGTGTTTCTGTTACATCCATTGAGAATATAGGCAACCGATACTGCATGTCAAATGCCTCCAACTATTTGGGATACAGTGTACTTAATTTACTCCTGAGAATTAAAAAGGCATGATGATATGGCTTTCTGTTTTCAGCACAACTGTTTACAAATTAATGAAATTATCCAGGTTCAGGTGACCAAGCTGCCCAGCTCATCTTTTGTCCCCCTGAAAAGAAATAACTAAGTCAAGACTGAATCTCAAGTCAGCTTCCAGCTGACCTGTGTCTTTTGAGTACTTGTCCACTAAAAACTGACTAAATTACTTTCTTGTGAATACATTTTCCAACCAGAAAATGATTACATGGAAGGGAATCATCACCACCATGTCAAATGAAATTAGCAGTAGTCCTGACAGATCTAAACTTTTGGGTGTTTCCGGGAGTGTAAATGAAGCTTCTGTGCTTTTTTGCCCCCACCCTGGATTGTGATGAATGTTCTTATCTTACCAGAGAAAGGGAATGGGTGTTGTGTGCAGATAGTCTTAAGGGATTTCCAAGCAAAGAACAGTGTAGTAGTAAGGTAGGTATGTAAAGAATAAATTGCCCTGGAAAGTAGGTAGACTAGTCTGCTGCTTCAAATAATAGGTGGATTTTGTATATATAAATCCACACTTAAACAGAATGTAGGTTGATGAGATCTCATTTTTTATTAACTTCTCCATAGGAAATTCAATTGTTGTTTTTTCACCAGTGACATTGACATTAATTTTACTTTGCTAGCTGCGGTCTGTGACAAATATTCCAAGAAGATTACTCTTTCTGGAAGATTTTTGCCCAGTTTCAGTTAAAACTGAATTTCAGTTTTACCAAATAACTCATTATCTATGTCTCTGTGTCTGGGTTAGAAAATAACAAATATTACATTAGAGGATGAACAGGAAAGAAAAGGATTATTTTTCTTTTACTTCACTGCTTATTTTGTATTCTAAAAGCTTTCTGAAAGTTGCCAGGAAGTTGTTGGTTGAAGGGTGTTATAAAAACACACAAACACATCTTATTTACAGAATGTAGTCACCTTTCCTGCCTTCTCCCAACTTCACAGAAAACTACTTTGTGATTGATTAAATATTTCATACTTTGTTTACCATTTAATCTATCTCAGCTGTCAGTAGTTCCGACTGCAGTTGAAAGAAATATTCTCACTTAATTTAACAAGCCAAGTTTCTGTGTAATAGCTGAAATATCCTGAAAAGGGACGTTCTTTAGCCTGATTGAATGTGAGGATACAGTTAATCAGAAAGCCCTGTGCATGTCTTAAGGGACAGGAAAGAGCAGTATTAGGTAAGAATTTTTCAAAGCAGATCTTAGCAAGGGACAGTAACAGTGAAAACTCAGAGACCCACAGTACATTCCTTAAGCTTCCAAGGCCCAGTAAATTCCTACAATTTAAGATCTAGGAAGAATTTCTTAAGAATTTACTGTCTTAAAAGTAGTCTTCAGTTCAGAGATCTTCAGACATACCTTATAGGTATCCTAAATATGTTTTCTCATGTTACAAATAAGTAACAAACTTTGGGAGGGGTTCTGCTCATGCAATCTCAGCTGCTGAAGAGGTACCTAGTTTTAGCCCACTGCCCTCATAGTCGGTGGAGATCAATGGTAACCACCTAGCTTAAACAATGCATTTAATCAGGAGAATCTTCTAGAAGCATTTACCTCCCTCTGTTGTCTTTAGAGGGAGTCTAGAGGGCAGTAATCAATTAGGTGCCTTACTTCCCACAGCTAAGTGAAATGAAAGGTTTAAGTGATAAATGTCGATTTACTCTAAAAGCTTTTGAAAAATGCTCTTCAAATGTGCAGCATCAGACAACTTTTTCAATGCTACAAGCATTATATGTGATACCTCTTTAAGATATTGTTCACATTTGCTGCATTCCAGATTTCCTCATCTGGAGGCTTTTTGTCCCAGTAGACATGAGACTTGATGAAGGACTTTGTCTTATTTCGCTTTTGCTGTTCAAGGAAGTTTTTACTTGTAATTGCTGTGTTTTGCATAATATAAATTAATGAAAAATGGGGCTTTGATATGACCTGAAATCGTAGTTTTCATACACAAAACCAAAATTATCTATTCCTAGCTCCTTGCCAATAGGTCTTTTACTTGTACTTAAAATCCAGATGTAAGAATAACATGTTCTTAAGCAATACATCCAATTGCTTTTTTTTTTTCTGTGCTAAAAAGCTTTTCCCAAACGCATAACTTGAACTCTGTTGTTATGATAATTAAACTAATTTTGTGTTTAGACATGTAGACACATTGCTTCCTTCCTCTTTCTGATGTCTCCTCCTTATCAAGAATAGTATCAAATATGGGAGGAAATTACTAATCAAAATATATTATCTGATTTATTATATCCACCCTATAGTGAACATTTTCTTCAATGCCTTTTTCAGTTAGTTTCCATAGCTACATGATGGCTACAGTTGTGAAACACAGGCATCTGTCAGGAAAATCAGTTTCATTTTAGAAAGGACAATTATGCCCATGTGTCAGTGTGAAATTTCCCTCAAAAAACAAGCTAAATTACATTAATTTCATTACAGTGGCTACTTCAGTTTATTCTGGGTGGTAAGGGATGTAAAAGTGCCCTCCATAAAAGCTATCATCAATATATTCCCATAGCCAATTAATATCAGTTCTTGAATATAAACTCTAAAGTTGAATTCATCAGCTCTCAACATCCCCCTTGTTCAAGAGCATGTATTTTTGATTAATGTATTTTGTATATGTAATTTGCTAAATGGCAAACATTGCTAGAGTCTACACATATCCAAGGGCATATTCCACTCCTGAAAAGAAATTTAGTATGAAGCATAAGAAGAATTTGAGACTTCTGTCCATTTTCACCAGACGATTTTTTCTTAACTGGCGTGGTTCAAACATCTTAATTTGACATATGGGTAACTTTCTGCCTATGACAGTTTGATGCTAATAAGTTAAATTCTCTTCCTCTAAGAGAGGATTTCCGAGTTGTCAGAACTTGATAGAAATCTTCCATAGGCACCCAAGGCCTTCCCACTCAGGCATTCCCAATATTGAGCTGATCTAGATAGGCAGGATATTCAGCTTCAAGATCCCAGCAGTTTCTCTAGCCTAGTCTCTGTGCTGTTACCTAAGGATGTCTTTGAAGCCAGTATGTCTAGAAGGATGTTGTGGTGATGGTAGCACATCCATTGGCTAAATATTGCTAATAATTGTATGTATGTACAGATTCCTGATTGTTTTGACGAAGAAGTAAACAGGGTTCTTAAGTTTGTATTCATGCTGACTCCTGATTTGTCTTTCTTTCTTATTAGACAATGAAGAAAGAACCTACACGTTTCAGTTGTCTGTGATACTTGATTTCAGCACATTTCACTTGACATGCTCCAATGTTGATGTATGACTTCCAAAGAGATAAATTATGTTGAACATGTCTCAGTAATTGCAGCAGCTACAGAAAAAAAAGAACAGAAGAAATAAACTTCTTTCAATGCATCAACTGAACCCAGACATAAAGGAATGCTAAACCAGCAAACCAAGGACACTTGGGGAAACAACTAAGATAATGCCAGATTATGAGGAATAAAACAAAGCCAACTCATTCAAGGGTAGTTCTGGCAGGTAGGACTGTAACCACTGGCTCAAGGAAGGCACCAGCTCAAAAGATTTAGCATGTGGTCTAATTAGCAGGAGAAGCAAGAGAATAATTTAACCAATAGAAGATAGAATACTAATTAATAAGACAGTTATGTAATTTGTAACCAATTAACATTATTGCCTTTGTTTGCTGAAATGTATAAATAGTGAAAAGTTTTAATAGGCAGTGTGCTGGCTGTAAGGATTGTGATTTTTGTTCCATTCCTAATAAAATTCCTTGTGTTGACAGGCAGGGTCATATGTTACCCTGTTTCAGTAACTGTCTAGTGGTCAAGTGTTTGTCACCTGGGCTGTTTGAGCCTGATCGCTGGAAGTACTGTTTATGGTACAGACCTGCCAAACACACACAGTCAATGCTTAGCAAACAACGACCTTCATGCCAACTGAGGTTGGGGAATGATATTGTACTATTTTCCAAGTAGTTATCAAAGAGTAAGAAGCAAGCAAACTGTGAAAAGAAAACATAAAGAAAGCTCTTTCAGACTCCCATCAATATCCTTGTCCTACTAACAAATGACTCAATGTGCTGCTGAAACATCATACCCCTCACATTCTCCCCCATCCCTCCTCCACTCTGCTGGAAGAATGTCGACACTACCCATGTCAGGGTCCAAGAAGCACCAGAAGGGTAAACATAACACCAGTAGAAAGGAGCAGTAAACAAGAAATTTTTTTTTTTTGTTAGAAAAATCTGCAGTGTGTTAGTGTGCATGGATTTTTTTTTGTTAGAAAAATCTGTGATGTGTTAAGAGTACATGGATTTTTTTTTTTTTTTTTTGTATCAGAAAAATCTGCAGTGTGTTAGGTGGTTGGGTATAATCAGAAGAGATTTACAGTTTGTAAATCAGCTCTGACTGACCTGACTGCTTTCTATGACAAAATACTTGGATTTTCAGATTACAAGACAGCAGTAGATGTGATTTTCTTTCATATCAAAGTGGGGTTATTACAGGGTGGATGCGTGAAAAACTAAATTGTGAAAACACGCGTTGGATGTTCAGGTCAGAGAGTTGTGGTCAGTGGAGTGGAGTTTCTCTACCTGATAAGGAACTGACAAGTTCTTTGAAGGATACTGCAGGAATCTGGCTGGTACACATCCCATTTAATATGTAGCAATGAGTGGGAGGGAGGCTCCCTGCAGCAAGGGAAGAGGTGGCTATGGGGGAACCTAAAACCAGCTGGTCAGTACTTACAGGGAGGCCTTGAAGAAGGTGGAGTCAAGCGCTTCAGAGCATTGCCTGACACAGTGGACGTGTATTGATGCAGGAGAGACTCCAGCTGGGAATGAGAAGCTTTTTCCCCGTGAGTACAGTCAATCAGTGGAACAGGTTGCCAGAGAGGTAGAAGAGTTTCTGTCCTTGGATATTTTCAACATCTGACTGGATAAAGTCCTGAAAAACATGTACTGTTCTCATTGCTCAGCCTGCTTGCAGGAGGTTGGATGAGAGACCCTGAGTTTTCTTCCCTTTGGAGTTACCTATAATTAGCAGCACAATTTAGTATTATTTGTTGAAGAGTTATTTTTTCTTTTAATAACTTTTCATCATGTCAAAGGGACCAGTTTTGACACTCCGAATTCTTTAAGAAACTTACAGAATACCCTTCTGAAATCTATACAATGATTCATGGATAAAACTGATGAAATGAATGGAATATAACATTCTTAGTAATTTTTAGTGATGATCAGTTTTATCAAAATATTCTATTTTGTATTTCTAGTTTCGCATCTTTTCATGCTGAAATTTTCTAGATAGGCATACAGTTAGTTATTATGTGATTTCAGCACCGTAATTATTATATTTAATTGTGTTTACAAAAGCTCAAGACAAACTTTCTCTAATAGGTAAGGGGATGTTGACATAATTGTGCACTAAAAATGTTGTTAATTATATTTTGCACAGCAGTAGCATCTCCAGACAGATGTCAGGATTAAGGCTTATATTGTGGTAGGCAGCAAACAAACAAAATGTTTCTTAGGCACCACTAGTTTGGAATTGTGGGAGATGTAGTTTCACTGATGGAGAAAGCCAGATGTTAAAACATGTATTTTTGTCTTCCTAGTCCTCAACTTCCATAAGGCCATGTCAAAAAATACCAAAGGATGGTTTAATGGTTTAAAAGAGTGTTGACATCTGTCAAAAATGTGATGCTATTTCAGAGGAGGAAGATGGGGTGACACAGATCTTTTGTTGTTGTTTTTTTGTTTGTTTTGTGTGGGTTTTTTTTTGTTGTTTGTGTGTTTTTTGGGTTTTTTTTTGGTTTTTTTTTTCCTTTTTTTCAGTAAGAATGGAAATATTTCAGCAAATTAGGAAATTGTTCAAAGTAGGAAATTTACTATGGAATAAAATACTTTTGAAGAGTTGTTCACTGGAGCCTTGTAACTAAATTCTGGAAGGTGGAGTTGGAGAGGTGAGATGTAAGACCTGTACTAATCCTCCATGTGAAGGTCTTCATGTTTGTGTGCTCAAGAACAGAGAAACACTTACAAATAAAATAAAAAACATTGTAGATTAAATTTCTAGTTGCAATAAAATCATGTGTAATTGACATCTTCCCTTTCTGCAGGGATCTAAGGGGGCAGATCCTGTCTATGCTGGAGGCTTATGTGCAATTTATTCAGCTAGTAGTGAATTGTGTCTTGTGCAGCCTTAAAAAACTCCATTGGAATGCAGCAGGTGTCACACATTGAATAATAGATGTATACTTAGATGAAAGTAAATACTGTTTCTTCCAAACAACAAATTCTTTCTAGAGGTCAGAAGTCAGCCAGATGAGCCATAAGAGTTTCATTCTTCTTACATTCAGTATATTTCACAGCTAGCCTTCTCCTGCTCATTCCAGTTTTCACCCTCCTCTAAATATTTTGAAAAAGCTGACAAAGACAAATACAAAACATACTATGTTCAGCAGGCATTGTAAAATGTACCATGAGGTGTAAAAATGTACTAACACAGAGCGAAAAATATGAATTTTCTTATACAGAGATGGAAAGCAAAGTTACTGCCTGCAGTTACTTTTGGAGGCTATATTTTGACATGCTTGTAAATCAGTACAGTCACTGGAAAGAGATTGTTATTCTTATCTCCTTTATGTCCGCAACTATTTATTTTCACTCTCTCACAACATATTTAATACTAATACAACATGATACTTGGTTATTTTTCATAAGGCTGCTGCTTGAGCTGGCCTTCATAGGTGCTTATGCTGGCTTAGTGGGAAGAGGAGGGAGATCAGAACAGAAAGAGGAAGACAAAGTGAAGACAGAGCCGATCAGCAGTAAAAAAGTATGATGCGATTCAGGACCAAATGATTTGTGGATCAGAGCAAAAAGCTGAAGTATGTTTTGATTTCCTTAGAGGAGTTTGTTGAAGTGTGGCTGCAATGATTTTATACATTGTGATACCAGCCAGTGGTATTGGCTGGCAGAACTACTGCTCCTTCTGATCCCTTCCTTATAGTTGTCTCCAGTACCAGACCGTGGGGTGCTGCAGTAGGAAACAGGTATGAATTACAGTCATACAACAGTAAAAGGAGCTCTCACTTGTTTTTTGAAGCCAAATCAGTTCCTTGCTGTAGGCTGCAAGGTGGACCCGCAAAGAGCTGTGGGTCCCATATTGGACCACAGAATAGGCAAGATTGATAGGCCTAAATCCCAGCTTTTCTAGAGTGGATTGACAACAAAAATTTCTTTACTCCCAGTATGTGAATGCCTTGTTTTCTCACCAGATGAAAGAGACTGGGAATTACTGTATGAAAGGAAGCTGGATTTATAGAAAGTGTTACAAGAAGTAAGAAAATATGCTCAGATGACAGGGGTTGTATGATGTTTTAATAGGCTTACAGTTAGACTGCCTGGTAAATGGCAGTCTCCCCCACTAGATTTTGTATTAGGATTAAAAAGAAAAAGAAATGAATTGACAGGAGTTTTCTTAACAGCCTGAAAAAGTGTATTTCAGTTCAGCTAACTCCTGTAGCAAAATCAATGCCAAAAGGATGAAAAATATGTAATTTTATTTTACTTTTATCAGCTAATTGTGAAGATAAATTTACTCTTAAAATATGTAAACAATTAGAATAGCAATATTCAATAATTTATTGCAAGGCTCTGCTATCTTGAAGTCTCACGGATACTATCTAGATAAATATTCCACTTGTGGGGAATATTGATCTTGGAGAAGTCAATATTCTTTGATCAGCAGAAGATCTACAGTTACTCAAGAGGTTTCTTGTAAAACTAAAGTAATTTGATTGGAAGTCTGTAATTAATATGTACTGCTCAATTTTACTTGCTTAAAACCACAATTCTTGGTCTTTGTTTTTTGTAGGATGCTGATTTTCATCAATTTCTCTAGGTCACCCATGTAACTCCAAGAAAACTATAGATCTACAGTGTTCCCACATCATATATTAAACTTTGCTGTGTCTTTTACCATTTTACTTTAAGTGCAGGCTCTATGGTAACAAACCGATTCTAACTGCTCTTAGGTAGCTTTATGCCTACAATGAAAAAATAACTGTTTTATGTTACCAAGATGGGTTTTTTTTGAAACCTCATGGATACGCTGCAAGGTATTTTGTATGTCCAGAACAATCTTTTGCCACAGTATCTAAGTAATGTGGCACCCAGGCTGATGTGCTTAGCTAACCTAATGACTCCCTGTAAATTTATACATATAATTTTGTATACATATATATATACATATATATGTACCAAATTGATGTAGGTGGTGGCAGTTAGCATGCTGAGAACTCAGTGCTGAATAGCTTGCAACACTGTTAATTTGCTTGTTAGATCAACGTTTCTTTTCCTTTGCTATATTTAATTTTGTGACTCCCCCGTCCCCTTATTCCAGGCTTTACAGTACCTACCATAGTCCCAGTTTCTGTTCAGTCCTTCAGGGCCTGGAATGAAGGTGTGGTAACAAGCAAACACCACCATCTTGCAGGGAAGGGAGTGAGAGAGAGATTACTTGAGTGATCATCACTGCCAGTCCTGCAGCACTGCTCTGCAGCTGTAAGCTCTGTCAGCCAGGTGCCTTGAACACAGCTGCCCTTATCCTTCCTCTCAGCACTGGATTTCAGCATCTCCTCTCTTGTTTTGCTTTTGTCCACCTCTTCACATGAAGCCCAGGCTCTGAGAAGCATTCTTGTTCTTGTAGCCTTCTTGGTAGGCTACCAGGAGCAAAGCACATCTGCCGTCATCTCACTCCCCTTAAAAACCTCTTCTCACTCTTTGGCCATAACATGCCCTTGTGAGACAGACATTCTCCCACAGGAGGATATCAGGCTGCAAATTACCGTTCCAAAAGATGAGCTTCTAAACCCCCATAGGAAGCATTCTCCCTGATATTTGAAATATCAGAGTCAAGGGGATGCGCACAGGAAATGCTGTAGCTCCCTACCCCATTCTCTAAATGCCCTACAGAGGTTGTGTAGGTGGTACCACAGGAGTGCGTGTGGATGACAGGACTAACTAGAAATGTTGTCTCACATTCAACAATGTAGTGGGGACTATCTTTGAATCACAATTGTCCCTAGGAGTTCTTCATGGTTATCTTGCCGCAGCACTGGAATTAGAATAGAGCATAAGTGGATGCATTATAATGCAATTATGACACTTCCTAGCTCAATTATTAAGATTTTCTCACAAATTAATGTTCTTTTAAAGGAAGAAAACATGATTAATCCCCATAGTTTGACTCCTTATATGTCACCTACTACGAAAATTACTTCTCTTACTATTTTGCTAAGACCAATGGCATATAAATGGCTGAAGAATCCTTCTGGAAAGGTTCTTGTCATCAGGAACCAAAAATACAGAACTGAGCCATTTCCTTTACCTGTAAATGTAAGAGAAAATTTTAATCTGAATTTCTTGGTCTTCAGTCAGCAAGCCCTTTTCTGCTGGATCAAAAAAATTTTCAAATATATTACTTTCTTTCTAAAAAATTACTTATTTGCCAAAAATAGAATAAACAAACTAAACTATGTGGTTGTTTAATGCAAGTAATGCATTTTCTCTGGTTTTGCAAGTTTAATCTTTATTTTAAAGAGTCTTGAAAGTAACACAAGTAAAATTAATAATTTAAAATAATTAATTGGACACTGCCCAATTGTTTGAAAAATTCATTTGAAGTAAAGATTGTTTAACTGATTTACAAATATATAGAAATGGATATGTGAGCACACATTGCTGTGCAGTAACTTTCAGTATGACCTTGATATTTCCTGGGATTAATGGAGAAAGGCAAAAAAAAAGAACAACATTGAGAGAACAAGCCATTTGTGCTTGATTTTATAAGAGCAGCACTAAAATCTTATGAATAGGTGTAAAATTACATAGTTTTAAAGTCCATTTTATCTGTTCATAAATGAAGCAGTAATTTTGCTGTAAAGGAAAATTTGCATTTAATTGTGCTTCATAACAGCAAGATCTAGAACAATTTCCCTGAACAAATACTCCTAAATATTTTTTCCATCGCCTGAAATGGATTGAGGTCATTATACTTTTGCCTTTCTTTTTTTTTAAATATTCAGTTAAGTAGAATATAACTAAGGTGAATTATCAGGAAATTATAAAGTCCTGCAAAAATCATGGAGTTTTTTTATTCCTAGATACAGTAAAATGTTTTATAGTGTTTTCAAAAGGTGCAGAAAATTGAATCAGATAAACTTCTCTTTTAGAGTGGATCCAGATTAGGAGATAATTGCCTCCAGCTTGTTCTTGCTTCCCCACCAGAAAGTATTGCTAATTGTGGTTTGCCATCAGGACTTTACTTCTTAATCTCTTGTTTCATGTCTCAGCGAGTTTATTAACTTAGACACAGAATCACTCTGAGAATGTCTGATGAATTTCTGATTTTAAAGCAGGGCATTCATTGCTTGTTGATGAATCTCTGCACCATATTCTGCTATACTGCATGAATATACCTCAAGGCTGAACAGTGGCAGGTGTTGGTGAGGATGGAGGAGTCATATAGAGTGATGTACTTTCTGGTTGCTTTCTATGTCTTTTCTCCATCCTTTATTTTGAGAGGACCAAGATGCAGCTGCACACGCAGGCATGCTATGACATGCTATGGATTTCAGGAGATAGGAACATTGGATTGTGACAGGGAAACAGTAGCAAGGAGCTGAGGCAGAAATATCTAAATTGATATCAGTTATGGTCAGAACAATATGTGCTTAAGCACTGTCTGTACCACAATCCATTTCTTTTCACACTCATATTGGTATAGGTAAGCTAACACACTGATAATCTGGTAGCAGTTGTTTCAGTAAAAAAAATTATTTTATGCTAGTTTCAAAGATTAAGATAACTAATAAGAAGTACAGATATATTGATGCAATTACATGTACACTAGGGCATTTATGGAGGTAGTTAAGTTCTTTAACATATAGTATCTCTAGCAAATATAGATGAACTGACAGAAATGTTGGTAAATTATAAATGTCTACCTAAGTTAAGTGAGAAAAGGAACCACTTGGTAAAATTCATCTTTGGTCAAAAAAAAAAAAAAAAGGCAGAAGCCTGTGCATCTTAAAGCTCCAGTTAAACTCAGCCGCATGTTGAAAGTTTTGGAAGTTTTCTTGTAAATTCACTCCTTTTAAACATAACAGGAAGAAACAATTTTATTCATGTGCCAGAGGATAAGAATATTTGAAGGACAAGAATAAGATTATGCACCAATATAGCAATCAGTTGTGGGATGATATTTGGTAGACCACTTGTCTGCAAATAGACACAAGATAACAAGTCAGTTATTTCCAGCTATTGCCAAAACATCCAAGTACGAAGCAAGGACGTGTAAATAGAGTAGACCCTGTAAGAGATGGCAATTAAACACTTCTCTGCTCAAAATCGGTAAAGCTTCAGGTGGAATTCTTAAACATTTCTGGGCCTTGTGCATCTGTGAACCTCTGAGGCATACCTGTAGGAAAGTGGTTCCATAGAAATTATTCAGAATGAGAAAGAACTCGAATTGCAATCTTTTAGTCCTGAGAAGACTGAGAAGGTTTGGCCAAAAACATGGAAACAGGCAAAGAATATGAGAATACTGTATTTTCCAGGTCTGCTTCTCTGCTATGGAGGAATGAGGAGGTTGGTCAGCTCTGTAACAATGAAGATTAAGGTGAGAAAAACTTCCTAACAGCAAGTTTGGTGGAGCACTAAGATCTGAGGTATCTGTGCAGTTGTCAGACTGATGTGCATGAAGAGTAGATCAGACAAGTGCCTGCCCAATATTACAGGCGCACAACTGCTTCTGCCTAGGAGCTGAGGGGTGAACCAGATGATCTGTGGAAGGGTCTTTCATTCCTGTTTGTTGAAGTTCCCACTGTTGTATACTACTATTATGGTCTTTTGTTCCCTATGTCTTATATGTCTACATTTTTCTGAGTTTCTTTCATTTATTATCTGTGGTGTTTGCAGCGTTCCCTGCACTGAGGTCTGTGGAAGCAGTTGGAGCCATGATCTCCAGAGAGGCCAGACTAAGCCTTGGACAGGCAGTGTGACCATCAGAATATGCTCTCTGGGCTCCTTCTACTCACACAGCTCAGTGCAGCTGAGGTGTTAAGCTCTGAAAGGGAAAGAGCCTGGCTGTTGTGTGGCAGGAAGGAGATCAGGTGAACTCAAAAGCATCTCCAGTGTTTAACTGTGTAAACTGCATTGCAGTAAGTAGAAATAGAGTTCAATAAGGCTGGGTCACGTTGACAACTTTCTGGTGACGAAAGAAGGAAGTTGTCCTCTGCCTTGTCTCAGTGAGGCACTTTTCATGGTGGGTTTTTTTGATGCTGTATTTCTAAAGTGTGGAAACTCAGCACAGAATCACACCTTCCTTCTCCTTAGCCAAAACTCTGTGCATATCAGTACTTCTATCTCTTTTTTGTTGTTGTTGTGGTTGTTTTGTGGATACCTTTCACCCTAACAACAAAGCCTAGCCCTGCTTTGATGCTAAGCTATAATTAAATAGACTCCCTGCCACTCAGTTCCTTTCCTAACTGAGCCTAGCTGTTACCAATGGCATAAATAATTTCAAATTCAGTCTCCAAAGCAGCAGCCTGAAGGGGATCATATTCAACACCTCTTTGCCTAGTTAGTGAAAAAAGCATTCACCCCTTGGGACAGCAAATATCTTCTTTGGCTGCCTGAAGCAGTCTAGACAGTGGTGTTCTGCATAAAATAGTCTGGGAAGTAGTCTCAAAAGATGTTTTTCAATGTAGCTATGTGTACTGATAAAGTACCTTTAGAAATGGATGTGCTCTGTAGTTCTTGTCAGAATAACGTTGATTTTAAATGCACCGTCTTCATCAGTTCAGAAAACATAACATTCCTACATTTAGGAATAGAAGAGAAAAAAAGTAATGTTGATTATACTTTTTCTTAAGGTTCTGTACCTCCTTTTTAAGTTATCATAACTCCCAAAGTATAGCAATTTCATGATGATTTGATTGAATACAGTTGATATTTCCCCCTCACTCCCCTTTCATCCCATTGTTTATTCCCTTAATGTTTCATAAAATTTTTAACTCTCTGCAATTTTTTATGAATGCCATTTGTAATATTCACATTCCCAGTGGGTGGCATTTGAACTTAAACAATTAATTTATTTTTCTGTCTGCACAATTGTGAGATGATACTCAATGGGATTAAAGAGAAAACTGTATATAACAATAACATCAAGTGTCTGAAAGAGTTAAAAAAAAATGGTAGCTAGTTGCATGACTTATTGTATATCTCAAGCTAATTTTTTCACCTGTTGCATGCATCCACACAATTTAATGTAGCTTTTTTTTTTTTCTTTCTGTAGAGTTAATAATAATTTCAGTGAGTGCTAGTTATTTCCTCTCTGTTTTTTGTCTAGTGTTAGGGGAGCCTGTTATTCCATAAAAGTAAATGCAAATTTCACCCCACCTGATACTAAAGTAACATAAAGTAGACTTTGTTTCTCAGATGGAAGAGATTGTGAACAATCAATCTCATGATACTTGTAACTTACCTTGAAGGAACTTCTGGAGTTAGAGAACACCTTGGCAGTGTGAAACACAGCTATGTTTAAAATAATAATACTTGCTCCCAGATACAGGATCAAATTTTTAAAGATGCAAGTTGGCTGAATTATGCACAACATAGATCTGATCTTGATCTGTTCATTATTTATCTATGCAGAATTATTCAATTACTTGTACATAAAGTGGTGCTCTGAAATGTACATATGTTGTGAAATTTTGGCCAATGGCATCTGTATTCTGTGCGCACTATGGAGAAATCTGAATGTCCCCTTTGGGTTGGATGTTACACAGCTTAAATATTCAGAAGGATCCTATTTATTTCAGTTGAGTCTGTGAAGGTTGTGCTCAGAGCTCAGATAAGCAGCCAGTGATATTTAAAAGAGGGTTTTGTCTGTGGTGTTTACAGTGTTCCCTGCGCTGAGATCCGTGGATAGTGTTGGAGGTGTCTAACAGTGGTTAGACACCTGTGTTGCCAACACCAGTTTGTCACTCTGAGTGCTCTTTTCTCATTGCGTATTCACATTGCTGAACTCCTGCTTCTGCTAATTTTACTCAAGGAGCTACTGGGACACATAAAAGTTTCACAAAGGGCAATTCGGAGATGAACCCAAATATGAAATGCCCACGAAGAATTAAACAATCCAGTGAGATTTTAGGTATACCTTACATGGCTGGAAGTTTATATCCTTTCTCAGCCTCTATTTTTTGTGTTCCTTTTACTCACATTATTCACTTGAGAAATATGGATAGATTTGTTTCCTTGCTCTTTTTGTTCTTTTAACTCATGCCGGGATTCCTGTCCACACAACTTGTCTTCTATTTATTTTAAAAAGATACATTTGTCACAAAAATTCAGTATAAAATAATGGTCATGGGACTTGTCAGGTTCATGAGGAATATTGTAAGTAGTCACAGACTGTCAGAGAGAAGACATACATATTTTGATATAATGCTTCCATCATACTTAATTTTTATCATCCACCCCAAGCTGTGTGCTCACTTCACCTGAAGAAGGCTTTAAGACTAAACAGTAGGCATAGAAGATTGTAAAATTTTTCTTACTGGGTCACACCTACAATCTACCTCCTTCAGTGTCCAAAGCTGGCAGTAGTTCCAGTATTCCATGACAGACGAAAACGTCTAGAGAATAGAACTGTAGTTTTAATTATAGTCCTGAATATGTATATGAAGTAGAGACCAAGTGGTTTGTTAGACCAAAACCAAGCTGTGTAAGGTAGATCTGCTCACAGGAAAGGTGGATTGTGTTTGTGCTCTAGGCTTAGGAAGGAGTATTGACTGGTGAGATAGCAACTGTGAAGGGTTGCCTTGAAATGCCGACTAAATATGAGTCATCAGCGCTATGCTCTTGCAAAAAATAGTTTATCTTCTTCTGCTATGTACTGACAGGATGGTATGTGAGAGGTTGGAGAATTAGTAAAATATCACCTGAGTTACTGTGTCCATTTTCTGTGAACCAAGCTTCAATTTCTGAGAAAGAACTTTGACAAGCTGAAAGACTTCAACTAAAAGTAAAATCACTCGTAAAACATGACCTATGAAGAAATCATGAAGCATTTGAAGTGGTTTAATCTAGGCAAGAGAAAACACGTGAAGGAATGAAATGATAATATTTTAATGCATAAAGCACAGTTATTAAATCAAAGATGATTAACTGTTTTTCATGAGCACCAAAAATGAAAGAAACAGTTGTTTTACTAATCAATCTGCTCCTGTTTGTGGTTTGAATAATTTCTAGAAGTTTCTCTGAGCCAGGATTTTCAGTATCTCTGTGCTAGGTGTATGGAGACTGGGGAAACAAGAGGAGGTTGTAAACAAATTATTAGTCATAGGGAGTTGTCCTTCCAACAAGGTACTCATATTTTTTTTTAACATGGTTTGGGTTTCTAAGTCCACTGGAATATTAGTCATAACTAAAGAATTTTATTTATTACCATGGCTTTATCTTAGACATTGAACAACTTTAAATAATGATTTTTGTGCTGAGTTTACCAGGAGCAGAGTGGCAAATACTTTGTAAACTTGACAGAAATTCTTTTGGGGGAAGATTTCACTGTGTAATACAAATCTTTCATATAACTTTTCTAGGTTAGCAAATGTATTGGTTGTAAGAATAGGTGGATTAGGGTTGCCGTAAGTGTAGATATACCTGGGTTTATGGAAAAATAATCCTTTCTGTCTGGATTTATGGATTAATAGCCCAAAAACTGTGTAGTAAAAAAGACCATGGTCAGTAGGGCTATAGACTGAGGTGGACATCAGTCACTGTGCGATAACTGGATTGTGAAGCTTCGATTTAGTGACTGGAGAAAAAAGACTGAGAGACTGTGGGTAGAGAGATGTGGTATTAGAGGACAAGATGTGTGGAAGACCAACAAGAAGTGGTGGAGCAGCACAAGAATGAGAGAATGTGTCCAGAATTTGTGTGGTGTGTAAGGTCAGAAATGGGCTTGGGTTCCCAAAGAAACACCCACCACCACAACTGCCCTGGTGTCGCAACCTGAGACACTGGTGAGACCACATGTGGAATTATCTCATTGTTCTTACCTCTAAAGTAATACTAACCCCAACATATAAGTAAACAGATAACTGAGAGTAAGCATCTTCATGCATATTTTAAACACACAGCCTGACTTTCAAATATGCTGGTAATGTGAAGGGTGTTTTTGAAACTGATTTGATGCTTGAAATAATAAAGGAATCTAAAGAATATTTTTAGCACTGGATTATTTGCTTTAGATGTTTAAGTTAGTCTTGTAGCAAGGACCTTAAAATAGAAATGCTCTTGAGCTAAGCTTCTGTTCCTAATGAATGCCACAGTTATATTTGCATTTCATTTAATGCACATGCTGAATGTCTGAACTAAGAAACTATGTCTGTCTTTTTGAATCTGAAACATCTCAGGTGATATTATTGCCAAGCACACTGATGTTGAAATGACATGGATGGTTTCTTGCACTGTTTTCCTCCTGAACCAGGTCAAGCCCCCTCAGCATTACAGGCAAACCGGTTTTGCATTGCTACAGCACAGAGGAGCAAGCTGACCTTGGGCTGTCAGTCCCATCACAGGTAATAAAAATTTAGGATGTTTGGATAAGGAGTAGAAGATGGCTTTAGGGAGATAAGTTTGTTGCTGATTGTCATGGTTTAGCCCATTCCCCTCAGTTTTAGGGTAGAAGATGGTTAGTTCCAGGTGAAATTCCGGCTAGGTAGCCAATTAGAGACTTCTGTGACGTCTCTACGAATTACATAATTTAACACAAACCGGAAAAGAAGGGTTGTTGTCGTTGTTGTAGTGGTGTGTGGGGCAGAAGGAACTCGGAGCCATGATGTAAGTGAGGTGGCGAGGCCTCCCCGAGTGGGGGGCCAGAGCCCTCCGCCCCTGGCCTTGGGCCAGGGGCAGGCATGGCACCGAAGACTCCAGCTGAAGCAGGTAGCAGAGTGGAGAAGAAAACTCCAGGGAAAACTGCTCAGCTGAGACAGAAGGAGTTCCAGCCCNCACCCTCCAAAATGCACAATACATTTGCAATGAAATTTGAATTAGAGAATTTCACTTAGCTAAAACTGTTTTTTATACCTCTCTGCTTTATCTATAAATATTAAAAAATTCAGTGTTGTTGGTTAGTTTTAGAATGGATTTTAAATCTGTCAAGGAAATAGTTTGAATTCACGTTACTTCATGTGTATTCTATTTAATATATTTTGGAGTGTCCTTCTAGCTACCTATATGCTGCAAATTACTGGAGTGTGCATTTCTGCAGACTAGGCAGAGGTAAGGAAACTGGGAAAACTGAGTTCTACTGACATCAACAGAGTGCACAACTGTAGGCAATAGAGTTCTATCAAATAATAACCAAATTTCATTGAAATACTTCAAAGCACTTTGCAGTGATAGTTGTTTTCTATCTCTAGTGGTTACAGTCCAACCTCCACTTTGAAAGGTGAGGGCTTCCCTGAATGATAAACACTGTGATCATAACTTCAAAGATAAATTCTCTTGAGGTAAGGCTGGAATTGCTTCTCTTTTTTTTCTCTGGTTAGGGAAAGCTGAATGTGAGGTGGTTAAATGGAAAAGAGTTTTCAAAGCCAACCATTCTGGCTTTCAGGACTATTTTCTTGTGAAATTGAAACTTACTACAGACAAGAGTCCTTTTATTTTTCATCAGTGATAGTTTGTGTTTTTGCAGTATGAGTGAGATAGCGCACTCTCATTTCTTAAATAATTTAGAAGGAAATGTAAGCTCTAACGCAGATAATTTTAGAAAGAACTATCTTGTAAAGAGCCTTGCAACATCTCCTGTGTTCTTAAATAACTCTAGGCTGATCTATTTTCTTCTGTACTTGCTTAGTCCCTTTTATTTCTGAAAGCAGTTTTTATTGTATTTTCCCCCCTCATGGAAATGATTTCCACTTTCTAAGTAACTATACTCCATTAAAAGAACTCTTCAGCCTAAATTCATTATGTCTATGAGAATAAATTGTGTTACCCTAGAGAACTTTTCCAGCATTCTTAACATCAGTTTTAAAACTGCTGAGTTTTCCCTGTTATACTTGATAGGACTCTTTCAATATGAGTTTCTGTTTCGGACTCTGATGCAAAATAAAGCATTTCCTTTCTTCACATTTTCCTGTAAATTAATCTTGCAGAACCCATCAATGGAACTTGGAATTTTTAATAATTTTGTATTTAAGTCACAGAAATAGTTTAATTAAAACTTTTGAGTGCTTCATTTGTCAGGGATGTCCTGCAGAACGTTCCAACCCTATTGTATGCAGCTATATTGTACCTTATACATATCTTTCTCAAACAATTACATTCAGTCCAAGATATTAGAGGACCACTTTTAGAGTGATTGCATCTCACACAATTGTTTGTTATGCAAGATTGTCCTGGAGTGATTGAATTCAAGGTACTTTGCAGCTCCAGGTTATAAGCTCTAAACTTCCTTGGCTTAATCGGTGGAGGAACATGTAGCTGGCTTGTTACAGCTGCTTCAATGGGCACAGAATACTCAGAGTTGTCTGACTTGTAGAATACTCCAAAAGTGGTGTTCAGTATTCAACCCCTTTAGTAGGAGAGGGATGCCTGTCCTTAGGGAGGCAGGGCTGAGAGGGAGAAAAAAAATTCTCGAAGTTCTCACTGTCTGTCACTTCTAATTATTAATGATTGTTTCAGGGTTTCATTGAAGGAATCTAGGGAGCAAACACATTGGATTGATCTGAGTAAAGACCAGATAAACTATTTCAAATTTACATTTTTTTGTTTTTTTCAGACTTCAAAAATATACTGTAGCCTGTTTTGTGACTATTGTCACATTTGAATGTTTCTTACTATTGTGGCACATTTTCCAGGAAATGATATCAGGGCCCCAAGTGCACCTACAAGCTCTGCAACACCCACGTCTGAGAAGTTCGGCTGCCTGTGCTCAAAGTGCAACTGCAACCCATATCATCCTGTTGGGATGTAAGCTGGGACCTACACAGCTGACAATTTGGCTGTCACTGTGCTGCTGGTTGACTTTGGTTTCTGTCACTGGCCTGCTCTGCTCTTCTTGTTTGAGTATTATGGAACTGTCCTCATGTTGGAGGGGACAGTGCCCTGCCTGCCTCATTGTCGTCTTCCCCTTCCCTTGGGGAGCAGTACACACTAACAGCAGTTCATTAATTTATTTTCATTTTTATAATTCCAATAAGGTTAATAGAGATACTCAGGCTATCAGAAGCAGTTCAGGGTAGCTCAAAGTTAAATCTGGACATGTTTGTCCATCCATAGCGATGTAAACTAAATCACTATTCCAAAAGACAGCAGAGGATGGCACATTTGAGTTACAAGAAAAATGACTATTGGCTTGGTTTAACCTGAACTTTCCTTTGTGGAATGAGTCTGGAAAGCAGTTACTTTTGTCCTGAAATGGAACTGGTTGTCAAAGATTCTGTAATTCATTCTTCTTATGTGCCTTTCTGACTTTAAAGCATTATGAGAAAACTGCTAATGTATTGTCAATTATAGCTTAAATTCAATGTTGTTTAACATTTTATTGTATTCAGTAAAACATGAAAGTGGCATTAACTTCAATGATATGCAAATGGTAAGTGGTCCTTCCTACTTGGTATTCCCAATGAATAGGAAATTATACTAACAACTTTCATTATTCATTTATTGCTGGGGAATAATTAGAAGTGATTGACTATTAAATTTTTTTTCTTTTGCAAAAATGAGGCTTTCATCCCTTTTGTCACATTTATTTTCAACAGCAAGTATCTGCCTTTATGGCTTTTTTTTACATGAACACTTTCCTTCCACCACTACTGACAGTGGAGTTTGAACATTAAAAATTTAAATAGTAAGAAAAGTTTTCAAAGTTCTTCCTGTTCATTGTTTGATGCCTTCGATACATCTTACCATATTCTCTAACTGAGATCTGAAGCTAGAAGAAAGGGGGAAAAAACTTTGTTGAAACTGTAAAGCATAATTTTGCCTCCATTTTGGGCTCTGTGACCTGCAGGTTGGTCAGTCGGATGCTGAAAGTCAATGACATCACACTTTTTTCTATGGGCTGTTTATATGGTCTGATTAATTTATTTTATGATAATATAAAGCACTAGTTATGGAAAAATATGTGCATTTTGATGCAGTTGCTAGAGCATGGATTTCTACTTGCTTAGATTTTCTTAATTTCCAGTTATTCATCCAGATAGAAAAGGCACATTCCATAAGTCTGCTGCCATTTCACAGAATCATAGAATCATGGAATCACAGGGGTTGGAAATGACCTATGAGATCATCAAGTCCAACCCTTGATCCAACACCACCGCGGTTACTAGACTATGGAACTAAGTGCCACGTCCAGCCTCATCTTGAAAACCTCCAGGGATGGAGAATCCGTAATAATACTGCCCTTCTCTTCCTTGGTGTTGATTCATTTAATGTAGATGCCTCAGGATTATTAAGAAGAATGTTGGAGGGACTGTATGGAATTTTTAAGCATGCGTCATAAGTAAGATCTGGCAACCAGAAGATATGGCATTCACCAGGGGAAATTATCAAAGCTCTTTTCAGGTGAAAATATTCCATTTGATGTTTCATGACTATATATCTCATTTCACCCTGGAGAATAATATAGCAGTCAGCAAACTTCATACAGAAATAGCACCGTGTCCATCAAAGAGGAGTGTTCTAGAGTGGAATGTGACAGTTATTTGCCAGGGAAAAAGCATTGCAGATCTGTGTAGAAGTGGGGCCAGAGAAGAATCCTGCAAGCAAAGGAAAATACAGAGAGACCGTAAGGAGGCAAAAGGAGATCAACAGACCTGAGGTTATTTAGGTTGTGGAAAGTTAGGTAAAAAAACAATCTCACTTTGTCTCCTTTGCTAATGTCTCTTGTCTTTAATAAAAGCTTGTTCTCTGAATGCAGCATATTCAAGGACACCATACCCTGAAACATCATTTAAATTGATGTAGAAAGCAATTCAGTGTATCAGTCCCTGATGTAAGTGCAGTCAGTGTTCACTCACATATCCTATCCAAGTACTGATCAGGCCAAATCTTTGCATATACTTCCACCTGGAGAAGGCTTTGTGTGGTCACAGTGGTTTTCCTGAACAGAGTAATTATGAAGACTCTTGAAATTGTGAACTACAGGTCTTCTACTCATGAGAAATTGCATTCACTTAAATAATGTGCTTATTATTAAAGGATTTAATTATATTCCTATGTGAACACTTTTTATTTAGAAGTAGTTTTTTTTCAAATTTTGTAGGACTGAAAGGAAGCATTCAGACAGGATAATCTTAATTAGACTTCGATGGGAGTAGAGGGTTCTGACAGTAGGGTAGCAGATTGTTACTCTGAAAAGGAGACAGACAGACTCTGACAATCCATGAGAGATGATTGTGTCAGATAAAAATGAAAAATGCATTTTCAAAGTAATGTTAGCAGCATGCAGGATGCAAGAGTTACTACAAGATGGAAGGTGGCCAATTGCTCAGGCTGCAGCTTCTCAACTAAATGAAGGCAATGCTGTCTAGTGCTTTACACTGCTACTAAATTTCTCTTCTATAATGGATGTATCTGTTATAGCTATCACTGATTCAAATAAAAAAGAATTTTATCCACATTTTAAACACTTTTTTCTTTCTACTGAGGGAAATAATACTGTCATTAAGATACACAGGGCTGTAAGCAGGACCACGCATGCACAGCTGTGATAATGCAGTCCCCAGAAAAATTGCCATGCATAGCTACAACCACTGTACAGGATAAGCAAGTTAAAAAACTGTTTTCTCCTTTAGCATGCCTTTCATGGGCATGTAAAGTTCAGACTTCAAAAGCTGAATAACCTTTCTAGCAGTTTACTTTTAGTTTAAGTTTACTTTTTATAGTAAAGTGTTTTTTTTTTTTTAATGTTAGTTTACTTTAAATAACGATGTACAGGTTGTTCCATGGTGATCTTAGCTATTTCTTCAGAAAACATGTTTCTCTAGGAATCCTTGGGATGCCTTCGTCTGCACAGAACTTTTCCTTTGTGGCTGAGGATGGAGAAAATGAACATGTTTAGAGACCTCCATAGAGTACTTTTGAGATATAAGGTAGATGAGAACGGAGGAGGAATGGGAAAGCATCAGCTTTCCCTAAAAAGCATCACTATAGTCTTCTGCTAGGGGCAATTTACTTGTTCTGTATTACATATGCAAAGGAGATGTGCAACGTGGAGGAAGAGTCCAGAGTTGACTGAACTGAAACTGTTCCATTAGTTAGAAACACTTCCTAAAAAAACTGAATAGAAAAAAAAAATCTAGTACCTTGCCTGATTAGAGTCCAATAACAATACACGGTTCTACACAGAATCTGCAAATAGGGATCACAAGCAGATTCCTTGTACACACTTGCACCAGTAGCAGTCCCAAGAGCAGCTTCATGGGGCACCTCAGCCCAGCTGTGGGTTCATCCTCTGAGCCAGCTCTGCTGCACAAAAGTGGCCACTGAGCTTGGGCCCCTGAGCACTCCTGTTTCAGGATGTCTCCAAGAGAATGCTGAAACTTACCTCTTCACCAAGAGATGAAACTTCACCCCCTTGCAAAGAGTGTTCTGTACCTGGCATTCCTGCTTCCAACCTTCTAACTGCTTCTTTTAGTTGCACCTTCTTGCCCTCTGTGCCAGATCATTCCTTGGTCACAAATTGCCACTGTTGAGCAATTACAGTTAGAATTTCTACTTCACTTGCTTTTTGTCAGCATAACAAGAAGAGGAAACTCCCTATAGTCTCTGTTATATCTATGGTTTTTCAATTTTTAAATGTTAACACAGAGGTTTCTGAGAGCTGCACCTTCAGCTTCCTGCTTGGAAATGCACATAATAAATCCTTGATTTTGTGTTGCTTAGGATGGCAAAAATATAAATAAAACATATGAAGAGCTGCTAGGTGAAGAACAGAAAAAATCCAAACGTGTTCTAGTATTGTTTTATTGTTTTGTTGGCAGAAAAATATCACCCTTTGGGAACTGTGGGTGCATAACTTATTCAGAAGCTCAGTAAGTAGAGAAGGGAAACTGAGCACTTACTAGAATAGACTCAGGTTTTTGTGGGTAGTTTTCTTTGTTTGCCTGTTTTCAAAATTATAACTCCTTGTAGATAAACTTAGCATTCATTTCCCGTAAACTGAGGACTCATGGGTGCAGTTTTCTATGGCATTTTACACCATGTTTGTGCTCAGGAGAATTCTTGACCACCATTAATATGAATGGAAAATTTATCATTTTTTCCTAATGAAGTGAGATTAATAAGAAGTCTGTTCCACTAAGTTTGTCAGTTCCTTCTTGATAGTTTTGAAATAAACTGGTTAATTTTAATCTCACTGAAAGATGGGTAGAATTCTTGAAGATAATTAACGATGTCCCTACAAATTTACTGAAAGTGCGACGGACTAAAGGGAGGAAGACCCAAAATAGTGGCTCTCTTGAGGTCAACAGAGAGTGAATCAGCCATTGCACTTTCCTTTTGGTTAAGGCAGCCATTTCATATGCATACAGTTCAACACTAGTGCATGTTTTTCTCTTGTATGCATATTTCATAAAGGATCATCTGGTGTGGAGCAGAGGTAATTTTACCAGGGTGATGTGGGTGAAATAAATGAAACTGGACTCAAATATGAAAGAAATGTTTCATTCATTGCCTATAGGACAATGTGATAATTCTGCCTTCAGGAATCCAACCAGTAGGAATATTTCTTCTTCCAATTACATAAATGAACTTTTGAAACCTTAGAACTACAGTACAGCATTATATGTATGGCCATGAATAGGATTCAAGTGCTATAGAAATCAAACACTTCTCATCCGTGAATTTCATTTTGTGTGAAAATTATGTGTGCGCAAAGAGACTTGCTCCTGTGAAAGGACAGTTAGCTCCAAACTCTTTGAAAACACCACCTCTTAACTGTGAGAAAAATCTGTGAGAAAAGTAGTTTTAAGTTGCTTTGACCATGGAATCTCTTGTAATCAATCACAGACAGAGTCATCTGCACTTCAGGCTGTGATGTAACCACAGAATCATAGAATGGTTTGGGTTGGAAGGGACCTTAATGATCATCTAGTTCCAATCTTTGCCCTGGTTGGTGAGAACAAGGTCCAGCATAGCACCTCTCCTTACTGGCTCCTCTCTCCCTTGGAGAAGGATGTTATCATCATTGTATTCCAGGAACCTCCTGGATTGCTTATGCCCTACTGGGTCCATAAATGACTTGGACACAGGACTGAAAGGGATACTAAGCAAGTTTGCAAATCACACAAAACTGGTAGGAGCTGTTGACTCTCTAGAAGGCAGGGAGACCCTGCAGAGAGACCTTGACGAATTAGAGGACTGGGCAATCATCAACCATATGAAGTTCAAAAGGGAAAGTGCCGGATTCTGCACCTGGGATGCAGAACCTGGATGTTCATACAGGCTGTGGAATGAGATGATAGAAAGCAGTACTGCAGAAAGGAACCTGGGGGTCCTGGTCAACAGCAAGTTGAATATGAGCCATCAGTGCCCTGGCAGCCAGGAGGGACAACCATGTCCTGGGGGCATCAGGTAAAGCATCAGCAGCTGGCCAAGGGAGGGGATTGTCCCGCTCTGCTCTGCACTGGGGCAGCCTCACCTTGAATATTGTGTGCAGTTTGGGGGACCACAATCTGAGACAGATATTAAGCTCTTAGAGAGTGTCTAACAAGGGCAACAAAGATGGTGAAGGGCCTTGAGGGGAAGCCATAGGAGGAGCGGCTGAGGTCTGTTCATCCTGGAGGAGACTGAGGGGAGACATCATGGCAGTCTACAACTTCCTTGTGAGGGGAAGAGGAGAGACAGGCACTGTTCTCTTCTTTGTGGTGACCAGTGACAGGACCCAAGGGAATGGTCTGAAGTTGTGTCAGGGGAGGTTTAGGTTGGATATTAGAAAAAGGTTCTTCAGCCAGAGGGTGGTTGGGCACTGGAACAGGCTCCCCAGGGAAGTGGTCACAACACCAAGCCTGCCAGAGTTAAGAAGTGTCTGGATGACACTCTCATGCACGTGGTGTGACTCTTGGGGATGGTCCTGTGCAGGGCTGAGAGGTAGACTCAGTGACCCTTGTGAGATTCTTCCAACTCAGCATGTTTTGTGATTCTGTGTTATTCCTCCAACAGATTGTGAGGTGGTTAAGTCCCCCATCAGAGCCAGGACTGGAGAACATTAGGCTGCTTCTATCTGTCTGTAAAGGCCCTCACCTGTTTGGTCTTCCTTGTTGAGTGGCCTGTAGCAGACTCTCAGTTGTCTGTGCCCCCCTTTAGTCCTGAGCCATAAGCTCTCTGTTGGCGTCTCATTCATCCCCAGACAGAGTTCCACACACTCCAGTTGGTCCTTGGCATAAAGGGTGACGCTTCCTCCTTGTCTCCCTTGCCTCTCCTTCTTAAAGAGCCTGTATCCTTCCATTCCAACACTCCAGTCATAGGAACCATCCCATCATGTCTCCATGATGCCAAAAAGGTCATGGCCCTGAAGGTGTGTGCATGTCTCTAATTTCTCTTGCTTATTCCCCATGTTACGTGTATTTGCATGGAGGCATGTAAGTTAGGGCCCTAATGAAGCTGCCTTATGGGCTGGAGTGGATGAAATTCCTCTGTGCTGCTCTTCAGGTGCTCTCCTGCTGACCTGCAATCCCTCTTCGGGCTCTTGGCATCTCTTTCTGGCACTGGCAAACTGGTAGTAGTGGGATGGATTGAGGTTCCCCTCCCGTAGTATAAAGTTGAATGTATGAAGAGTTGACTCATAGCAACACACTGGTCTGCAAAGAGTAGTTTAATAGATGGGGAAAAAATGAGCCATGGTGGATCTCTGTGCAGCTTTTGGGGCATGAATAGTTCATCTGCAGTACAGACGTTCACTGTGTGACTCTGGAGCCTGTGATGCATTTTTAAATCTGCTGCAGGCACTTCAGAAACTCGGTCTAATTCCAAGACAATGGGATTTAATATTGCAAGTGCTGAAGTACTTTAAAAAGTTAGTCTGATATATATTTCAATTTTACCCTTTACAACACCTCCTCAGAACACTAAAAAATGTAAAAAATTTCTCTAATAGTTTTGGTTTGCTGTAAAAATCTAACTTAAGAGAGTTTCTATGCCTTTGGCATAAAATATGAACACGAATATCAAAGCTGAAAATCGAAAGAAAGCCAAACCGAACCGTAATTGAACTAGATAGAATAGAAAGTAATGAATGAAAATATACAAAACAGAGAGAGTGTAGAGAGCAGATGTGCAAGAAACAAATAGTGTATATAAGTTAGTAATCAGAAGAAAATGTAAACCTCTGTATACTTCATGTGATATACAAAGTATATCAACAAATAAAACTGGGTATAAAATTAGAAACAGAATTTTCAAAATGCTATTGATTTTTAAATTTGCCTAATGCAATCAGTAAAATTTTTAGAGATACAGAAAGAAAATTCCTAGAATATCCCATAGTAGAGAACTGTATGGTATTACTAGCATGAGTGAGTGGCAGTAAAAAAATGTAGTAGGAAAATTCTCTATATTTCCAGCCACTATGAAACATAAACAAAAAATTCTCAATAACTTAAAAAAAATGTGTGGCTTTCACAGCTATCAGTAGCTATCAAATAATGTAAACATTGAACAGTAGGAGAACTACAATTGAGATTTACAGCACAGGCAGAAAACTGAAATGTAGAATGTAGGAAGGAGTAAAAGAATGGTAGAATTATTATCTGCAAGCCCTTTAAGAACTTAGGAAAGCATTGCAGAGATGGTCCTGAAGCTGACATGTTACCTGTGCCCATGTTGATCAGGGGAAAGATCCCACCTAGAGAGATGAAGCAGATGGCTGACTGACTTCTTTTGAGGAAGGAATGTGGAAAACTCAAAGTGGTTGAAAGTTGTGATTTTACCAAAATTATTGCCCAAACTTGGCTTACAGGGCAATGGGAGGTCAGTGGTAGCTTACAAGGCAATCCCTGATGAAAGCAAAATGAAGAGCAAGTACCAAGAAATATTCCTGGGCTTTGAAATAAATTGAGATGCAACTTTTTGTGTAAAAGACTAAATTTGCCAAGGTTAGGCCATCCATCTTCCACACAAATAACTAAAGGGGAATAAAGAGTATCAGCCTTATTGCCTATCGACTTTATAGGATTATTTTTATAATTTACATTTAAGTAGGGCTAAGATGTGGTTAGACAGGGACCTTGATCCCAAAACTTAATGTCTAAATTGGTATTATATTTTCAAAGGCTAGATGGTCAATATATTTTCTCCTAAGTTTGATGCAAAAACATGTTTGATATCATCAAAATTCTCAGAAAAGGAAAAAATGACCTTCAGACATCTTGCTTTAGTTCAACAAAAGCAAATACCTTGGATGGGCACAAGTTAGTTGTTTAGTAACATTTTTAGATCAGAAATTACAGGTGACAGTCAACTACATTCTTATGTCTGCAATGACAACAACAAAAAGTGACTGATGCTGAATATTAATAAATCTTCAGAAGAGTCTTGATTTTGTACTATACTTTGATTAAGGATCAGCAAATCTCTTATTGGAATCAAAGATGCAGATTTCTGAACTTCAGAGATCCTGGAAATCTCTTTAGAGTGGCTTTCTTCAAAAGAACAGTTTTTGGTGTTTAGAAAATAAGATCCTCAAAGAATACGCAAATCTGAATTCTTGTATTTTTTTTTTTGATTCTTTTTTTTTTAGTACAAGTTTTTAAGATACTGTTAAATGATACATAAGTTATCCCACAGTCGTAAGGTGCTATTCTTTCTATTCTACTTCCTTGAGAAAGATCTTTCTCTTTTTTGATGTTGAAATCACTATTAAGAGAAAAGCATTTTGTACACACATCTCACCAAACTTTACACATGAAATATGGTAACTCCACCAAAGGGATGAAAGCAGGAATGAAGGAGACTGAACTAAGCTCACTGACATATTTGCAGAAGGAAGAGAAGGAGATGGGAAATGACAAGGGGCGGAGGGGGGGGAGGAGAAGAAGAGTAACTCAGAGCCATGGAAGGTCACTCCAAGACAACTTCTGCCTGGAACACTGTTACCCTGATTCTGAAGACCTACCTGGCTGTAGCTCTACTGTTGTGACACTGCATCTTAGCACTTGCACACTGACGTGCCTGTCTGCATGACAATAGAGATAATTTAAAAAGGAGTATGATAATGGATCTATTCTATTTCAGTGTCTAAATCACATTTTAGGAAAAAATAGCTTTGGATTCTGGTTTTAGTGAGGATTTTTCCTCAACTGATGGGTTATTTCGTTGATCCAGAATCTATGATCTTGATTCATGTCTACCAGCAAGCATGATGCAGACTCATCTTACCTGGTCATCATCATCTACAGATGAACATCTGGACTAGCATTCTAAGCTCATTCTGTATTCACTAACAGTCATCTCTGAAAGATGGTTAATCTCAAGTCTCTTAAAAAGGGATGACGTAGCTATTTCTCTCCACTGAGTACAGCAGAAGCCTGGTCTTACCAGATATCCCGCTAAAGGATGGATAAAACATCAGGATGAGTCTTGGTTCATCTCTCTACTGGCTTAAGTAAAAGTGCACTGTCATAAAGTAGTGAAGATCTAATGTGTTCCTAATATTTCTCTTACAAAAAGACAAGAATAACAGGAAAACAAATATTTGTCTTTTTTTTTCCTCTTACATTTTAAGTGCATGTGATTGGTGAAAATTCGTACAAGGTTCTCTGTAGTTCTTTACGTGAAAATTCCCCAGGCATTTATTTCTCAATAAAATGTAAAACAAACTACATTGAATACTTCCAATAACTTTCACAATTAATTAGTCATAAGTTTACAATTTTCATGAACATAAAGGATCACTAGTTTTGCAAATAAATCTTTGCTAATACTCATGTGAATTAGCCAAGGAATGCTTTAAGTTTTCATAAGTGTATGTTAAAAAAGAGCTGTGGGAATTTCAAGAACTGTGTGTATAAAGCAATTAGCTTTGCAAGACATATTTCATTAAGAAAAGGGAAAAAAATTCTGGAAGCAAAAATGTGAATATTTATGTAGAAGGTAATCCTGCCAATCACTGTGTAAGAAAGTAATTAGAAAATAAAGGAGATCAAAATTACCTGTTTTATGACTAAACAGTTCCTTTCTTTGATCACTGGAGAGCACTGTTCCTCTATGAAACAATTTAAGAACACGGAGAGGAATTCTGCTGTGGAAGTAGTTTGTTGTAGCAAATTATATAATACGCATTATGAATTCAGAGTTACGGGAGGAGAAATGTTAGTCTCCTGAAAAAAAAACTAGAACAAACTGTAATGTTTTATGGGATTCTATTCTTCTATTCCTCAATTTATACAGATAATATACTATTTATTATTTCTACAGTAAGAATATCTTCATCAGGTCCAGAGATCTATAGACCAGTATAGAACATGTACATATCTGAAATATGAGTGTTGTTTCTTTTCTAAGTGTATCAATTGTATCTACCTATTTCACATACAAATTGTGTGAAATCAAAGTCAACACACATAAGCAGTCAGCTCTGGACAGATGATAATCAAATCACCTGCATCATTTGTTGCCGTAATTGGAAGGACTAACATCATATCTGTCCAGATCTTCTTCTGTTAGGTATAAAATTAGAATTCCAGAAAATGATGCTGTAATGGTTACCAGCAGTTCAGAACTAAAAGTATCTTATGATTAACATAGAGACTTACTCAGTAATTCTGAGGTGGTAATTCTGTTTGGTTTGAGTATCTGGGTATAAACAAAGTGTTGCAAATCCTTGGAAAATTTATTATGTCTGAGGTTTCAAACTCAACCATAGGTTAATTTTAACCCCTTCCAACTTCACTTCGGTGCTCCTGCTTTGAGATTCAGCACTTTGTAGCACTATGGTTTCTTATTGTACAGTTGAATTTGACTTAGCAGAGTGAGATAGAATCAGAATTATATCAGGATTCTCTGTCTTACTTGTATGAAAACAAAGCTGGTAGCATTCAATTCACATTTTAAAGCACAGGGCATTTAATTGTAATGTAATTAAATGTACTTTAAAAAAATTGTTATTTAAAGAAATTATGTTTGTTGTATCAAGGCAGAAAAAAGGAGACAAAATAACTCCTTTCTATGAGCTTTGCCCTCTTTCTGCTGTAATAAATGCTTTGTTCAGTTGTTAGGCTGTCATGTATGTAAAAAGGGAGCTGTTAGTTATTCTGTTACACATAGAACATATTAATTATGTACACAGAGAGAGGCTTTCAGGGTCTTGATGGAAGGAGAGCAGTGAGGTCTGCTGGATAGTGTAATCCACAATGAGAGATGGAGCTTTATGCACCGAGGAGGATCTGAGCCGGTAGGTCACCTACCAAATCTCACCTGCAGCTCCATGACCATGTCAAACATCTTGTTCACTGGCTATGTATAATTCATTGTACTGTATTAATTGAATTGCACACAGAAAAGACCTGATTTGTCAAGATAGTATTTCCATTTCAGAGCAGTAAAGCTCCATTGATTTCCAGTCAGAGGAGAGGATGACATGAACAGATTGTTTAATATTTAAATCAAATGAGCATAGCAATGACCTCTCTCAGCTGCCTGTCTTGCATAAGGACCTCCACTAATAAGCAGCAGACACTCACGTGTCAGGAGCCCATCCTGCAGAGGACCACTGATCACATTAATTCAAAATCGATCATAGGGCCATACATAAAAGAAGATTAGGAATGGCAATATTCAGGACATAAAGCTGACAGGAAGTGTTTTTCAAAGTGTGGAAGCAGGAATTAGTGCTGCATTAATCAGCACTATCTTTATTTGGGTTTTGGCTCAGTGAGTACTTCAAGCAATAGAGCGAGCCATGGCTTTTAAATAATTAGCTGAGAACATCTCTTACTTGCATATCTGAACAGCAAAGGGAATGTAGATGTAGTCAGAACCTGATTTAGCATATTAGCATTATGGTATGCCATGATTTTCTCATAATGAGATTCAGGGTTGCTATCACAGATCTGAGATGATTAAGTATTCAGTGGCACAGATGGGGAAACGGGAAGAGAGGAATACAACGTAGAGACTTCGGATATTAAAGTGAGATCCAGTTCGCCTAAAACCTATCCCAGGACTGAGATCTAGTGTGATTAGCAGAAAAACTGTACCATGGAACTAATGTGAATGTAAGAAAACAGATTCTTTAGAAGCTTTGGAGCTGTCAATGTCTACATGGAAAAGTACCGAAATTTCTCTTCAATATCATCTGAATCCTTAGTGAAACATATTCCAAGTTTGATGAGCTCAGTCATGTCAAATAGATGTTGGCTTCTGCCTTCAGGACTTGTTAGGTCTGGGAGGGTGCCCAGGAAATTGCAGTGTGTCACTGAAACCCTGGGATGGTGCCTGATTCTTATCAACTAGTCAATATTCTGAACTTAGATGAACAGACCACCTGGGTTTTGGTTTGAGGTTGCCAAACCAATGTCAATGCTATCACCTGGAAAATGTCATCAGATGTCATGAATAATGACATGGATGACAACAAGTGTCATCATCCTTGATTTGCTGCTGATTGAAATGTCACCCTACTTTTGATATGCTCAGAAATGTGATTTTTCTGATGAATGATGCTAGTCTTTTATATGCCAGTAACCTTCTAAAGGGCCACAATAAATCTCAAAGTTCCTTCTCCAAGCTCTAATTCATCTTACTGTCTGGCAAATTGGATCCTGATACCAACAACTCCCTCTCCTCCCGATTTTCTGGCCATTTTCCTAGTCTTTCTTTGTAGTTCCAAAGCCCTCCATGCTGGGATACTATTTAAATAACTCTAGTCCTTTGACAGAAGTTTGAAGCATCTGAATTTTCTCTCCTATACTTTCATCCAATTGTGTAGTGGAAAATTCCATCTCTTCACTGTTACATCTCTTATTAAAAACAAGAAGAATGTCTTGTTTTCTTTTTCCCTATAAATCTTCTTTATTTTTGGATTATTCCCCCTTCTTCTTTCTAACAATTGGCCAGTATACAAACAAAGCAGTAGGCTGAAAAATTATTTCTCAGATACCAAAAAGCAGTCTCATCTCCTTTCTTTCTTATCCAAACTTATCATTTCTTATCTAGTGAGTATAAAAGAGTAATTTTTGGATCATCTTTTCAATGAAAAAGGAAAAAATAAATTTAGCTTCCATATTTAAAAAAATAGATGAAATATTTACTGTTTGGACTCTGAATTTATTAGACTATCGATGCACAGATGGCACGTATTCAAATCCTATAGGAAATGAGAAACAATAGTCCCAAAAGGGAGAGTAATAGTAGATAATAGTAATAGATAAATGCCAATAAAGCTTTGTTTTTTTTTTAATATGAAAATGTCATTTATATATCACTTGTGTTAGGAGGGGAGAGATGTTTTGGTGTCATCCTTATCAATACAAACTATGGGGTTCTACTGTAAAATAAATGAATATCATGAATATCAGCTTTTCCCTTCCTAGAAATCTCCCTGGGTGTTATAAAGATATCAAAGTGAAAATTTTATTTTTGACCTCTAATTAAAATAATGGGATATATCTCTAACCCACACAATCTTTCTACCAAACAGATTGAAGATGTAAGTGAAGCAATAAATGATAAATAAATAAAATATTACTGTGAATTTTTGGTTGATTCACTACTTGCATTTGCTCTAGTAATCTCGATTTTTTTTGATGTATAGTCTAAACCATTCTGTGTTTCAGGGGAGAAAAAGCATGTAGGCCAAATACAGTGGCAAAACAAAATAAAAAAGAAAAAAATCAAAAAAGCAACCTAGCACTTATAATGCCTAATCCAAAACCCTTTATGGAAATGATTTTTTATGGATCATTAATATGGATCTACACATATCAAAGCTTCTATTTTCTATTCCAATCCTCATTGAAAATATTCTTCTGTTCAAATTGTTTCACTAGAAATGTTGTTTTTATATTACATTTTTTCACTCCCTCATACGTTTTTTTTTGTTTTTTTCCTATTTTTTAATTCCTGGAAGAAACACTGAATCACACTGTTAAAGGGTCTATTTTTGACAAAAGCCAGACTTCTGTGAAAGAGGTAGTTCAGCATAAGATTTCAGTCTGAAGTGTTTTCTATTTGGAAAAATCACATTTTGCTCTCAAACGATCTAAATATAGGAGTTTTCAAATGTTTTGCAAATGGACACATGTTATCAGACAGGCAGTCCTTTGAATCACTTAGCCTTTCGCTCTTTGATGGTCATGTCACCTGCTAACCCATCCACGAGGCCCAATACTTTCTTTTCCATTTACTGCTGTGTAATAGCCTGGTGTCAATTACAGCAATAGCTACCGTGGGAAAGCACCATCAGGGAACCACAGGCATACTGCTTCTATGTAGAAAAAAATAAACTTGCTTTTTCACTACATTTTACTTTACTTTTTGGCTGGTCTGTTACTCTCCTGGAAACAAGGATAGGGCATTTTACTGTATGCCATCTGTACACCTAATAATTTCTCTGAAAAACACTAATGAGGCTTGGGATCTCTGAACCAGTCGGTCATCACTATCTGTAAACTAACTGATCATCCACAAATATACTAGGGATTAATACAAAACCAACTAAGGTCAGCAGGTGCCTTTCAATATACCTTGGATCAGACACAGAAAATTCATGGTCCGTTTTGAAATGGAGCAGCTGATTAGAAAAAGAATCCCCTGACAGTTGTGCTGCTATTTTATTGAGCAGACCACTGTTAAAATTGACCTTCCAGTTTTTTTCATAAGTTCAGGGCATTCAAGAACTTTGGGGTTCTCTTAAAATTAGGTCTTTCTCTTCTGTGGTTCATCATTTGGTCCTTAGCCTCTTAAGGTGCCCTGAGTTTATGGATACTGCACTTCTGTGGTGTAAGTGGATTATTTGAAATGGCTTAAGGCTGGAAAGGGAATTTCTGCATCCTAAGTGCCACCACCTTTGCCAGTACAGACTGTGTAAGGTGAAAATAGAACCATTTTGAAAACTGCAGTTTAAAAAATCATTTAGTATCTAGTTGCCAGTGGACCATGGCTAATGACTAATTGGTCCCCCTAGATGCTACTTTAGCTTATTTTTCACTTCAGCTCTTATTCCAAACTTTTTTCCCAAATCCAGCAATCTAAAAATCTTGTGATAAAGCTCTTGCTAATTTACATAGCAGAGGTTGCTATAGCAACCTGGCAGAACATTTCCAGAAGCAGCATACTAGAGGTAACCCTTATCTTTATGTGAGAAATATGCTTTAGAGGTATGTGATAGTCTGTATAACTCTGTTTTTTCCTCAAGATGTTTAATCATGCAGTAAAGTCAAAATATTTCATCTTTGATATCACAGTCCTCAGCTTTGTGAGCACTGTTGTCATAAACACATATTATGACCTTATTGCATATCAAAGCATGTAGAACTGCAGAATTCAAGGCTGCAATATGTGTTGCTATGTTGGACATATACAGCTGAGTCTTTGGAACATTGTAAAAATGGTTTCCCAGGCATAGTTTGTGGCATGTGGATTCATTGAGAATTCACCTTTTCTTCTTACACACAAGCAGTGATGAGTGTCAATCTGCAACCTTATGGCCAGCTGCCTCACCGCTCTGGGCTTCTCACGCCAGGCAACACAAACCTCACACACATCAAGGGTTTGAAGAAAATGTGGCTGTAATTCAGGTATCATGATGACATCACCCAGCAGATCTGTCGTCTGCCTCTAATAAGAAAATGAAACCCAAATGGATCTATTAAGACATTTACAGTGCTGTGTTCTGGATTCAGTATGAGGATAATGTTGGTAACACACTGATGTTTTGGTTGTTGCTGAGCAGCGCTTACCCTGAGTCAAGGACTTCTCAGTTTCCCATGTTCTGCCAGTGAGGAGCTGTGAGAGAGCACAGACAGTACAGTTTGATCCAAACTGGCCAAAACAGTATATCAGCTGGGAGAGTTATCTGAAAGGGGGCCAATTACAGCCTGGGAACAGGTTTTGCACTGCTCAGCAGGTGTTAAGCAATGGTATTGCACATCACTTATTTTTCTTGGTTTTTATCTTTCTCTCTCCTTTTTATTGCTATTTAATAATATTATATTTTACCTAATTTCAGTTATTAAACTGAACTAATTTCAACCCACAAGTTTTACATTTTTTCCCCTGATTCTTCTTGTAATCTGTCTCAATGCCTGATCAGTCTCCTAACTGGTGGTTCTGTCTCATCTCTATAAATAGGAATCTTCAGGTTATGCCACTTTTCTTTACTTCAGGCATTATCATCTTTTACAACCAGGCAATACCCATTCTATCTAGCAGGCAGCAAGCTTCTGCTTGAGAGTGCAAAAGTTCATATTCAAACATTGCAGACAGATGTACACCCAATTATCTGATGCCTGTTAACATTACAACATTGGCTGTTTCCTTGCCTGCGACAGCCAGGTAAACTCTAAATACAAGACTAAATTTGTGGCATCCAAAGCAGTTAAAAATTCTGCTGATTTCCTGTCTTCTGACAAAGAGGTATGGCTTTGTGCTTGACATATATTTCAAGATGAACCTAAAGCATGAAGAGAATTTTTTCACCAAGCAGTTCACCTGTATAAATGAGCTTCCATCAGAGCTCTGCAATCACACCATCAGATAGACTTAGAGCCTGCTTTACCCTTTCTCCTCAGGAGCCGCTTATTCCTTCCTGAGCTGAAAGGCTGTCAGACCTCACTGTGCTTTAGAACAAGAGCCTTGTGCAACTTAACTGGCTAGTGAACAATTATTTTCCTTAAAAGGTAGAATCCGCTTGGCCATGTGCCGTTGTTTCTGTTTGTCTTTGACCGTTGTGCAATATGTCTTTCAGTGGACCTTATATTTCTAGTTGAATGTTTAAAGAACATCTGAAATAAACATTTGAATATGCTAATTATATGAAGCTCATTATTGGTTCATGACTGAGATGGACTGTTGGGGGTGGGAATGATTTGGGGTGACTGATCTCTAACATCTCCTTCATGAATTTGTGGTAACAAAGAGAGAAGCTCATGAAATAGGAAAAGAATATATTCCTAAAATAGGAAATTGTTATTAATCAGGTTGAGAATCCAAGATAAATCCAACTTTCAATATGTGAATCTGAACTAAGGCAATGTAAAAAGTTACATAAGAAGAAAGGCTTGGTCGAATTTCTTAGCACTGCATTAAAGTTAGCATCAGTAGGACAGTATTTCCAAAGGGGAAAACATGCTAAAGGGTCTGTTCTTGTCTCCCTGCCCTGTGCACTGTCTCACAGCTGCTGCATCTCATCACAGAGATAACACACAGCAGCTGTGGCTGGAGCCAATCGGACAAAAGATTTCTAGCCCAAATTCCTGTTTGCAAGGAGATTTACTGTCATAAACCCATCAGCTTTTCAGATTGAATTTTTTAGGTTTGACTGTTCCTCAGAAGTGATATATGACTTTCATTGGCATGAGAGAGAAAGGACATTGCTGAGGTAGCTCAGTGAAGCCACTGCTGGATTGGTGCATGAAGTGCTGGCTGCACAATCAAATGATTTTGAACAGCCTCCCAAAATTCCATGTTATGATGTTTTTTAAGTTAGATGCTAACACCTCTCTGAATTTACTCATTCCAGGATGTACTTGCTAATTTTGCAGGTATTCCTCCCTGCTAAGTATGTGAATTTGCATTTTAAAACCATTTTGTTTGAAAGACTCCTGATTACCAAGTGATCAGTTCCTTGTACTTTCCAGAGTATAGCCTTTGTTTGAGGTATGTGGCTGCAATCTTCCAATTTAAATTGCATTTTTTTCTTTGTACAGTATTTCAACTGATTTTTGAATTCAACAGAAGCTTATTGAAAATTATTACACAAGGAAAAACTTAATTAAAAACTGAAGATCAGGGCTATATAATTTGAGTAAAGGTTATAGCTAATTTAACAGCTGTAAATTCCTAGGGGCTGTTATTTACACAAAGCACTTAAAACTTTTATTGCACCTTTGGTGTGGTATTACAGTAATTAATTTGGCATTTCCATAGCACATGTTCTGATTGTCTCTGAGAAGTAGGTACTTCATATTTTATCTGAAAACAGACAAAAGATTTGTGGTTAACCAAATGGAGCCACTCCAAAATTTACGAAAAGGCTCCTCTGCTTTCAGATGTTGAGAGAGAGGATTAGTGGGTGTTGAAATAAACTGTTTTAAAGTCAGAGACTGTAATATTGGCAAGATTTCATAGAATCACAGAATCACAGAATCATAGGGGTTGGAAAGGACCTCTGAGATCATCAAGTCCAACCCTTGATCCGCTACCACCGCAGTTACTAGACTATGGCACT
>VXAY01002880.1:345087-358037 GCA_013399855.1 Oxyruncus cristatus
GTTGCTCTCCTCTGCACCTGCTCCAGCACCTCAATATCCCTCCTGAACTGAGGGGCCCAGAACTGGACACAGCACTCCAGGTGTGGCCTCACCAGCACTGAGGACAGGGGAAGAATCACTTCCCTGCTCCCACTGGCCACACTGTTCCTGATCCAGGCCAGGATGCCATTGGCCTTCTTGGCCACCTGGGCACACTGCTGGCTCATGTTCAGCTTCCTGTCAATCCAAACTCCCAGATCCCTTTCTGCCTGGCTGCTCTCCAGCCACTCTGTGCCCAGCCTGTAGCGCTGCAGGGGGTTGTTGTGGCCAAAGTGCAGGACCCGGCACTTGGTCTTGTTGAACCTCATCCCATTGGAATCAGCCCAGCTCTCCAGTCTGTCCAGGTCCCTCTGCAGAGCTCTCCTGCCTTCCAGCAGATCAACACTCCCCCCCAGCTTGGTGTCATCTGCAAATTTACTAATGGTGCACTCAATCCCTTCATCTAAATCATCAATAAAGATATTAAACAAGACTGGACCCAATACTGATCCCTGGGGGACACCACTGGTGACCGGCCGCCAACTGGATGCAGCACCTGATGGCCTCCATAAAGGTTTCACCTTGTGTATCACTCCCATGCCAACTCCACATGTACTTTCTGCTGCTGAAGGAAGAGATGTCTCAGAAAAGCCTGTAGATCAACATCAAAGTAAGATAATTTTCATATTTTTATAGCACTTTCAGAATTTAACAAATATGAAGATTAATAAACAATTAGCCAGCATGTTCCACAGAAGCAGGAAGAATTGTATCTAAAAAGAAAGATCTGCAGCGTGCAATGCATATTTTTCAAAATGCCAGTGCAGGGGGGGCTCTCACATCCCATTCCTATATGGAAGGGAGCACCCAAGATTTATAGGTGCCCATGGTAAAAAAAATAAAAGAGTAAAAGCCAAAAGGGTGCAAAAAAAAAAAAAAAAACAACAAAAAAACCCCCACAAAAGGCTAACAAATTTATTAGTAAGCTACACACTTGGAGTGGAAACTGGTATATATTTTGCCTCTATCTTATCATCGTCATCATCATCATCAAAAAATAAAAATAAAGAGTGAAGAAAGAGAAAAATGAAACAGAGATGAGATGGGAGAGGAAAGGGGATCATCAATCCTGGGTCCAACATTGATCCAGCTGACAGGGTGTCCACGGACCTGTCCCAGGCTTTGTGGGGGTATGTTCCTATAGGTAAATTTTCCCCTCCCTGGGGTTAGGTTTCTTGCTCTTCATGTAAATGGGTTAGCATGTGCAGTACTTTCTTCTGGACCTCTTTGAAAATGGGTTGGGGGGCTTTGGGGTGCTCTCAATCCTCTACTATTGGCTTCTACAAGGTCAAAAAAGTACCCAGTCTATCCTTCCATTGTTTTAATGCTGAATGACGTATGGCTGTGAAGATCAATGCAAAAAATGCATGAGAAAAAAGTTTCCTTTCTGATTAACTCATGGGGTTATTTTTGTGCATGGAATTAAGAGAAGAAAGACTTATTACCATTCCTCATTACAAAAAATATATAGAAATTTCTTTCAACATAAACTGAACTTTCACTGTCAGCACACAATTTTTACTTATTTGCCTGAAGCCACGTTTTTTAATCATTGTTATATACATGTTTTAATAAGAGGCTGCATAAAGTATTAACAGTGTAAATTCTTTCCATCTAAGCAATTTGGGTTTATTTATTTTACTGCTAATTTTCAATTGTGTTATATTAAATCTGTAACACTAAAGCTGACAAATAAAACTTTGTCAGTGAATATTCAAATGTGATGTTCTCTATACAAATCTTTCAAAAGAGCTGCTTTTTCTTTTAAACTGATTTTCTTGTTTTAAATTTATATGAGTAAGAACCCAACAATTTCTTTTAATAAAGCTGGAAGTAAATATTATTCATATGTGGCTAACATTCAGAAATTAGGACTTGTCCTAGGGAGGGAGGTATTTGACCCTTGCCTGAAAACATATATCATAAATTTTCCTTTCTTACATGGAAATTAAACCAAGAGTGTTTACTTCTGTTTTAATCAGGTTTGGGTTTTGGTTTTGTTTTGTTGTTGTTGCTGTCATAAGAACAATGAATGAGGGCACAACTTCTAGAACAGGCAATGGCAATTCACTTATTCACATCCAGGCAGCAGTGTCCAGCTCTGATTGGAATTTCCACATAACTTCTAGACATTATAATCTTTGAGATGGATGTTTCCTTGGTGCATTCCTGTGTAAAGGAATCTAATGCTGTCAGAGGTTCCCTAAAATGCCCCCATGGTCTACTGCTGTAGAAGGCAGCACATTATCTGTAAGTGTTTTGCTGGCCTGATGCAAGTATCAGAGACTTTAGGTCATCTCAAACTAGAGTTCTGACAGTCGGGCAAGCTAATCCCATGCAGTCTGCCACATCTGATTTTTCAAGTGATAATGTTGCTACTATGGGTTAATTACTATGCTGCAAAACAGAAACAGTGATTAGCTTTCTCAGACTGAAAAGAACTAAAATAAAAATATCCAAAATTGTATCTTTGCTGGAGTCTGTTTACTTTTACTATATTTATCTTTAAACTAAGCCGGGGAATTCTGATCCTATGAAAATTTACAAAACAGAATTTGTAGGAAAAAAACAACAATTAAAACCAAATAAAAGAGCATTAGGAACATAAACAAAGAGCTCAGATTTAGAAGCAAATGCATTCCCTAAACCTAATGTATTTTGGGAATTCAGATTGCCGTATGAACAGCAGATTAATCCCCCATTTGAAGATAGATAACTGTTTCAGTTAGGCCTAATACTGAATGATAAAGCTGACCACTTTAATAGACTTTAAAAATGTTTTGCCTCTGTGGGTATTAGAAGAAAAACATGCACATTGTTATACAAAAAGAGTGGTTATATAATGACATCTCCATGCTTATGTTTTAATTTTAGTACGATACAATGAAAAGTTAGGAAAATAAAACAATAAGGAACACAAATTTTTCTCACAAATTCTTACAAACAGTAAGAAACACAAAATTTTTGCTCCCCAGGGGAAGATATGCTTCAAATTCACTGTACACCTCTGCAACACAGTGAAGCAAGATGCTGAGCAGAGTAGGTACTGTGTGGATGACTCGGTGTCATGGGCAGAATGGGAGCTTCAGACAAAGTTTATTAGAGAAGTCCTCCTGTAAAGCCATGAGGTGCAGAAAGAATCCCCTTGCTTTCTAAACTCCTTCTCAGAGAGGAGTCTGGGTGTGGATGGATCCAATTTTAGCCCCAAACTTTGTGAATGGCTTATGTCTAACAGATTATATAGGTGTGACTGAACATTTATACAACTTTGTCCAGCAGGATTAAGGATGGCATCCAAATATATTTATATAAAAATAAATGGTTTGTTATGATAACGATTAGACTAAAAGGTCTTAATCAGAATTATTTACTACACAGTATAGATAGCTATAACTACTAGTGTAGTATAGTGCACTATTTTTGAAGCAATATTGAAGCCATTATAGTAAAACTAGCAAAAACAATTATTAAGCAGAGATCGATGGTACTTACCCATACTAAACAATGACCATGGGCAAATCTCTTTTGCTCAGGAGTAACTTTGAGGGGTGTCCCCAGTCAAGGGAGGAATCTCCACACACAGTGAAGGGGTATATTGGAAGACCCTGCTGTTAAAAAGTGGGATTGCGCTTTTATAGTATAAACTGTCAGTAGTACACCTCCAGGCCAGCTGTGTCAGCTCAGCATCTTTAGATGAGTTATTAGTAGTATCACTTGTTTGTTCCTTTATCAGGTATTTTATCAGTTCTGCCACATCTTCACCTCCCTATCTGGATGTTTAACTTTGGGATTGATGAGCTAAGATGGTTTCAGCATTCTTCAACACCAAAATTACTATGATTCCCCCTTCTCCATTCACAACTGAGAGTTTTGCAAATGGGGTATTGTTCTAGTTGTTTTATCCTCACTCCAGGGCAGAGCATCTTGCTACACTGGGCACTGCTACTTTTCTCCCAGGTCTGAGGATCTGGAAAATCCTCCTAGTCTTCTGCTTCTAAAATATGGATAGTGTTGGATCCTCCAGCCTACTGAAGTCCTGTTTGATTCCCCCCTTCTCCTCCCCTCTTCCTTCATGGTTCTGCCTTGCTTCCTCCTGCCTTCTCCCTGCTGCTGCACAACCAGTTAGTCTGTGGCAAGACTGCATCATCTATGACACTGCCATGCTTGACTTTATTGTGCTGTGGGAAAGAAGCACTTACAGTTCTCAAGCAGCACTCTAAAGCTACAGGGTTTGTCCCATTCTAAGCCTATTAATGTGAAGTAAAATGCACAGGTACAATGTTCCACTTGAGCATTTCAAGATTAATGTTTCATCACTCTCTCCTGGATATCTGGCTTTTATTCAAAGGCAAGATTAATAGTCTACAAGTGATTGCTCTGATGTGAAAAGGTGCAGAAGGAAAAAGGAAGAAGCAAAATCTAATCTAAAATCCAAACTTGCTTATTAACATAAGGCTATAACCCTTATATAATCAGTAAAATATCTGATTTAAAATGTCAGCTAATATGAATGGTTACAATGTCTAATATTAATGCTTTAATGAATTATGCTTTATACTTTACTGTAACCCATGCTTTTTTTTGTATACTAGATCTGTTTTTATGATTTGGAAATTCAGATAAAACCTAAGATTTTGTGCTTGTGTAGGGTATTCTTTTCCAGGTCTCTCTTCTAACAACCTAAATTTTCAGAGATGATTTATCTTTCTACCCTAGTTATAACTATTGGAAGAATGTTTTGAGATGACCATATGTTTTACAGAAAATTTCCAAATCTAGAAAAAATTACCACCTGTGATAATACTCCATACAGGTACATAGTGACCTCCTTTGCTACCTCCTATTCTTTCCACGTGCTTCACCCAGTACAACACCACTCTCTAAGATTTCATACTGTTCCTGTTTAACTGATTTAGGATAAAATGCGTAGTTTACCCATCTCTATCCAAAACTGTCATATTTTTTATTCTGTTAATGTGTAACTAGAGCAGCAAAAGAGGAAGCTTCAGACTTCACGGGAAGTGACACATATTGGCAGGTAAATGCCATAAGAGGTTCCATGATCAGCTACTGAATGTAGTGGTTGAAGTCTATCCCACAAAGGCATTAAGTGGTATTTACAGTCAAAAAGGACTAGTAAGGTTTTGAGTCATCTTAATACTTCATTGATCCTTCTTTGAATAACTATAACTGAGAAAGATTAGTTCCATTACCATTGAAATGGATAACAGCTATGGGAGCTTACATAGCTCAGTGGACTCCAAACCTGAAAAGAAAAAACTTGGTGAGTAAAGAAACGTTTTATTTCCGTGTCTAAGCAGTTGACTTTTGTTGCCAATGGCACGAATCCTACTCTCTCCAGTGTAAGACTGTAGCACCTTGCCTATCGGCAAGGACTACATAATTCTCTGTGTGGAACACGGTCTGAAACACAGACATCTACAGAGAAATTGGGTTTGGTAGGCTGGGCCAAGCAGATGAAGCGCTCTTTCCAGACTTACAGCATCCTGCTAATTGCGCAGGTTTACTTTTAGAAGGTAAGGGTGATGAAACCTGGCTCCCCACATTTTGGTGCCCCCTTTCAGGGAAAGTGCTCCGAGCCACATTCAGTGTCTTTCACTAGTGCTTAAATGGGAATAAGATGCTGGTTAAGTAAGAGGAAGAAAAAAAGTATGGATTTATATTCGAACAAATGATGGTTTCCTGTAGTTTGGCAGCTTAGTGGAGGAAAGTATAAACCAGATTTGTTCTTGTCTCTAAAGTTGAAGGGTTTAGAGGGGCTTTTTTCCTTCTGCCCGAGACGTCTTCCCCTTCTGACTTTTCTGAGAAGAACTTCAGAGCCACCCAGAGAGCTGAAGTGATCTGGAGGATGCCTGGTACAACAAAATGGTTCTCTGGAAAGAATACACTGAGGTGTCAGAAGCTATATTTGTGACATATCTGAAGAACAGCAAGTGTGAGAGCATAAATGGAACTACAAAATTAGGTGAGTGTGGAAGCCCAGAAGATAAGGCGCTAATGTGTATGTCTCAAACACCAATAGCAGGAAAGATGTGGAGCAACCAAAGATTGTTGGTAATAACATGCTGTGACAAAGAACAGGATGTGGCTGGGCAAGGGGGCCATATGGAGGTAGGACAGCACTTTTCTGGACAAACATCCTTGTTTTGTCTTCTGGAGACAAGCACAACACAGTACAGCACAAGGACAGGACTGAGCTCAAAAAGCAGGTTGACTGTCACACGAAGACTGAACCAGTAGGGGAGATCAAGACACAAAGACCCCTGAAGGCCTCCTACCCATTTCCAGCAAGATCTAGAAGAACTGTGCATAATAAACAACTTGCATAGAAAGCAAGAAACTTGTCTCCAGGACAGGAAAGATTTGGCTATAAAAAGGTACCCCCACGAAGCCCAGGCAGCACCCTCAGGACCCTGGACAGCCCATCAGCTGGATCAATGCTGCAGCCAGGAGTGTTGATTTTCCTTTCTTCCTTTCTCCCTTTCTCCCATTCTTGCTTTCTTCTTTTCTTCCTTTTTTCTTTTCTCTCTTTCTCCCTTTCTTTAATCTCTCACTTTGTCTTCTTTTTCACTCTACCACTTAATCAAGATTCACCTCTGTGTGCTTATACTATACAATGGGAGTAACTTAGACCAATTTCCATGCCAAGTCTATAATTTACTAATAAAACTTTCTAAGTTTTCCAAACCTTCAAACTTTTGTCATTTCTTTTTGACATCTGTGCATCTCTGCACCTCAGTGTTCTGTGCACCTTTTGGAGTGGGACGTCACAGTGGGGAGATCAAGTATCTATATTATTGTAACTGATGAAAGAACAAGTTAAGAATATAAGTAGAGCTTGAAGAAATGCCAGAGAGATCAGAAACTGAGCAGAGAACATATCAGACATGCAAGAAGGAGAATCAAGTGAGAATCCCAAGCTTTCTGATGCTTGTTTCTATTGCATACTATCCTTGTACAAGCTCAATCACATGAACAACGGAAATACTAATCCCAAATGAAGGTATAGAAAACTACAATCATTGCAGGAAAAGATAACAGAACTGAGAAAAAAATTCAAATTATTCAAGATTTAAAAGAAGGAAAATGTTGTGAGCAGAAAAAAGTTGTGAGGCAGAAGAGTTCAAAGGAAAACAATATTTTAAGTATTTATTTGCTCTTGTGACTCATGACCTTGACTTCAGGACACCTAGATAATTGGTGTTTAAAATCTGTATTATATACTATTTTTTTTGCTAAAGAATACTTGCACATTCGCCCATTAGTCTCCAAATACTGTTCATTACAGTCTAAAGAAAGAGAAAAACTCTAATTCAAAGCAGCTCTGGGTGTCAAGGGTGAGTAACCTGAAGGGTATCTCCTTTCAAATGCCAGTTGTTATGAATTTGGGATGCCTCATTTCTGCCACACAGTGGGAAGGAGGCTGAAAATGAGAAGACAGGTATTTGTGATTTTGTTGTTTCAGAAATATTAAGTATTTTCACTTCATATAGCAAGTCTTTTAACACGTGTGATTACATCCCTAACTCAGTTTATTTAAAGAGAGAATTACATTCATGTTTGTCATATTGAGCACTAATAGCTTGTGATATTTTTGGAATTTATGCAGTACACTTTTATTTTACTTGTGACTAAAAGTAGTTTCTATGGTTATAAACACAGTTTCAATTTTACCTTAAAGAGATAATGATTTTTCATATTGAAACAAAAGAAAGGCAAAACCAGTTAATCAAGAATAGCAATTTCATGTCAGTTTCTTTTTATTTTTTATAGTTCTCTTAGTTTGTATACCTTATAGGATTGGTTAAAAAAGTTTTTGTTGGAAGAGTTTTGTTGTAAAATGCAGATAGATTTCATGGAGTCATAAAATGGTTTGGGTTGGAAGGGACCTTAAAGACCATCTAGTTCCAACCACCCTACCGTGGGCAGGGACACCTTCCACTACAGCAGTTTGCTCAAAGTCCCATCCAGCCTGGCCTTGAGCACTTGCAGGGATGGAGCATCTACAACTTCTCTGGGTAAACTGTTCAACCCTCACAGTAAACAGTTTTTTTCCTAATATCTAATCTAAACCTACTCTCAGTTTGAAGCCATTCCTCCTTGTCCTGTCACTACATGCCGTTGCAAAAAGTTTCCTTCCATCTTCCTTATATCTTCCTTACAATACCATCAGGTACTGGAAGGCCACAATTAGGTCACCCCAAAGCCTTGTCTTTTTCAGGCTGAACAATCCTAATTCTCTCAGCCTTTCCTCATAAGAGAGGTGCTCCATCCCTCTAACCATTATGGTGGCTCTTCTCTGGACTTTATCCAACAGGTCCACATCTTTCTAATGTTGGGGAGCCCAGAGCTGGATAGTTGGATGCAGCACTCCAGGTGCGGTCTCATGGGAATGGAGCTGAGGGGTAGAATCAGCTCAGTCACCCTGCTGGCCATGCTGCTTTTGATGAAGCCCAGAATACATTTGGCTTTCTGGTCTGCAAGGACCCATTGCCAGCTCATGTCCAACCTCTCATCCACCAGCATCTCCAAGTCCTTCTTGTCAGGGCTGATTTTGATCCGTTCATCCCTCAGCCTGTGTTGATACCAGGGATTGTCTCGAACCACATGTAACACCTTGCATTTGGTATTACTAAGTCTTGTGAGATTCCCGCAGTCCCACTTCTCAAATTTGCCCAGGTCCATCTGGATGCCATCCCATTCTTCTGGTGTGTTAACTGCTCCACTCAGCTTGGCATCATCTGCAAATGCCTTCAGCTGTCACTTGGGATGTCAATCTTGACCATGAGATGATGTCAGGGATTCAAAATGAGATACTATTGGAACTCCTTATTCCTTGCCTCTTTCTTTCTGTGGCTTATTGCCCTCAGGTGGGAAAGAATTAAGAAACAAACTGCTGCCCAGTTTATATCCCCATAAAAGTTGTTCCACCTGCCCTTTCACACCTGCCACCTTCCTGAATGTTATGACCAGTAACAAAGTCTTGAAAAAAAGGTACAGAAAGTACTGCAGAGGACATTTCAGGTATGATTATTAATAAAATATTTTAAAAGAATAGCTGTTATTGCTACACATTTAAAAATTTCTTTGATGTAGAGGGAAATCAGAAAGTGGATACAAAGAACTTGTATCTGGTGAAGATGGGCAACTCATGGTGCAGGAGAAAGTATTCTCTTACTCCTGGAGCTGGTGTGACAAGGGAAAAAAAAAAATCACTCCTCAACTTCTGTAGCCTCACACATTTATTTCAGTTCTAAAATTGTGAAAATAAGGGATGCATGCTCTGACATAAGCTACATTTTAAGTTGGTTGCAGAACAAGGCTTTATTTCATGTAATAGATGTTTGCTGCTTTTGCGAGGCTCAGAATACATTTTTGATCACTTGACTTCTTTAGCTGATATTGCTGGGGGCTGTGAACAATGAAACTTAGTCAATATTCACTTTAATAAGTAAATTTCCTAGTAGCAAGAAAATCATATCATAACCTCACCTGAACTGACATCTGCTCTCAAAGCCCTTTTGGCAATAGTTGTGTATCCACAAATTCTTTGACCTTTCAGTACTGCAAGAATACATGGATCACCTGTGCGTACACTCAGATTTAACTACCCCAAAATTTATGGTTGCAGTCTAATGGTTTGGATCTGTTGTAAAAACCTGAGAAGAATAATCTTTGTCTATAAAATGTACACAGTGCAGTGCAAATTGTGGGAAGCTGAGTATTTTCAGCTGACATGTGCACTGTTGTTTTTGATGCTGTTGCATTGAGAGTGTGAGCTGAGGCTGTGAATATTACCATGTCTTCACAGTAAGAAATATGCATTGTAACTGTGATGCATATGTTGTATTTTAGGTAAACTCCATGATGTTATCCAGGTGTGTTTTTTTGGGGGGGGGACATTGTTGTGTTAAAAAAAAAAAAGTCTTCATGTTAACAACAATGTTATAAATTCTTGGAGCAAAACTGTGATAACAATGAAAACTATTATTATATTTAGTATTAAATAGAAAAAAAAACACAATTAAAAGGCTGGTTTCCCTCTTGCTCTATTCTGTTTAACACAGTGTAATATTCTAGTTTATAAACCTTGACGGTTATATGAGTTTCCAGTATAATATTGAGTAATCAGCTGTCATACATAAACATGGAATATGACACAGTAAGATAAATTTTTCTAAGATTACTTGCTGCTAAAATATATCATACTGTAAAATGTAGTGTAGTCTATTATGTTAAAATGCATATGCCTTATGCTTATTTTAGTGTACAAAATACATATACTACTGAACATGTAGAATAAGGGCTTATAGTGTAATCACTTTCAGCTAGTTTTTAACCTTATGGTTCTCAGCCCTGGTTTGTTATACTGCCTGTGCTAAATGATATGCCTTCTGGAAAGCTCGGTTGATAGGTATATGTCTTTACACTAATTTTATTTATCAGCTCAATATAGATTTTACAGTAATGAGGGCAAGAGAGCTGTGAATCTGTGTGAATGGGCATGGATTGAAATCTGTGACAAGTCTGGTGACATTTAAAATGTATTCTTCACAAAGGAGTTTAATTTTGCTATAATTCTACTAAATCTAATTAGCGCAATGTCAGCATGGCAGATGAGAGTATCATGCCTTGTTTGCCCTATCCACATTTCATTAACTTTTACAAATATTTGCCAATATTTTTTCAATATCCAGGAAATCAAAAAAAATGCTCAAGTATATACTAATGAGAATGAGACATCCACTCCCCCCAAGTCCTCCTTTATCTTGTGAGCATTTAAATTGCTCAAAAATCTCATGTTGAGAGGTAATATATATCAAAACATGACAAAGGCAAGTGAGGATGGAATATATGCTGGTGTTTCATTTACATGGGAGAAATTCAAGCTCAGAAACATTTACACTGCTGAAATCAGTACTGTCTTCTGTGTCTAAAAAAATAGAACTTGGATAGATTCTAGGATTTCAACCTGACTTTTGACACATCACTCAAGGAGACTATATCAAGAGGCTAACTGATGCAAGACTGTATGCACACAATGTCAAGCTAGAGAGTCAGAAAGTTCCAAACATCACATAAGATCTGAATTTTCCTTGGCATTTCCCCTTTTCTCTGTACTTTAGCAATGTACAGCAAATAGATAGTCTGAGTCTAGACTTCAGGGTCCATCCTCTGCCTCTATTGTGGCTGTTAAAATTTTTACTCATTTTGGTAGGAGCTGATGAGGCTGTTTACACAATTTTATTTCACATACTGCAAAACCAATCAACACATGAGTGAAATAGCACCAGAAAAAATAAAGCTCAATCTCCCAATTAAAATAAACCCCTATTCTTTCTGTTGATTCAATGTGCTTATGGCTGGTAAGCTATACACCCCACATTTGTGCCTGACTCCATTTTTTTTCTAAAAAAAAACCCAAATCAAACCTCAGATATATTAAAATTATTTAATATATAATTAAACTGTAATAAGTATTTTCTGAAATAACTGCTCAGTTTCTAGTCTTTCTTTGCACTATGGGAAAAGATTTGAATCTCAGAAAATTTTGATTGCTCAAGTTAAAGGCTTCTTCTGGGTCATCGGCTGTAAATGGCTCAAAATATATATATTTTTTGAATAAAACTTTCCCCACTCTCCTATTAATTCCTTTTATAATTTTATCTCATCTTTTATTTAGAATTTCTCTTCTAAAGCTTCCCTTTTCAGAGAGCTCTTCTTTTTGCTCAGTTCTTCTGTTCCTGCTCTCAGGCTGACTACGGGGAAATAAGTAGATCTTTGTGATTCTTTAGTCTCAAATCAGTCCCAGTCCTCAGGCCAAAAATGTGTAGATCTGTTAATATCTTTCGCTTCTGCAATCACAGCCTGTTTGTCCTTAGCTCTGATGTATTATATCCTTGGAGCTGTCTTGTCTCAGTGAGGCAGAAATCCACCTGCATTCTTATGACAAATGCATAGATTTCAGAGACTATATCAATTCAAATGTGAACTTGTATTTTTGTTGGTTTAATTTGCAGGATCTGCAATTTTGATTTCTAGATTTTTTTGGGGAATCTCCTTTAGGCAATAATCACCTCCATTTTGAGAGAAAAGGTAATTAGCACTGCTATATTGTGCCTTGCCCCTGGATTAAGGCAGGTAAAATAAACAGGCTCTATATAATACAGTAAAACTACAAGACGTCATCATGTCCCATACCTTCCCAAGCCTGCTAATTAGTCAGATATTTAAAATTAAATTACTTGATAATACAGACTTTTTAAAGACCACTCTATGTTGATTTTTTATCCCTAGCCAAGCCTAAATCAAGTAGTTGGGTTTTTTTCTCCCCATCATTTCTATTGTTTTGTGCATCCCAAAGGTTGCATCAGGCCCATCACCAAGGTCATCATCTGTGTTACATCTTTTCATTCCTTCCGTCTTTCTCTGTCTTTTATGAAGTTCACAGAATGGGTCAGCTTGGAAGGGACCACAGTGGGTCATCTGGTCCAACTTTCCTGCTCAAGCAGGGTCATCCCAGAGCACAGGATTGTGTTCAGATGGTTCTTGAATATCTCCAGGGAGGGAGATGCCACAATCTCTCTGGGCAGTCTCTTCTGGTGCATGGTCACTCACACAGTAAAGAAGTTCTTCCTCATGTTTAGGTGGAACTTCCTGTGCACCATTTTCTGCCCATTGACCCTTCTTCTGTTGCTTGGCACCACCAAGAAGAGCCTGGCTCCATCTCCTTGGTACCCTCCTGTCATGGTTTAGCCCATCCTCCTCAGTTTTAGAGTAGAAGATGGTTAGTTCCAGGTGAAATTCCGGCTAGGTAGCCAATTAGAGACTTCTGTGACGTCTCTACGAAT
>VXAY01002880.1:358918-377964 GCA_013399855.1 Oxyruncus cristatus
CCCCCCTGAAACTCCTCGTGAAAGAAACCTCCATGGAGCCCTGAATCTTGTAGTGACGACATAATAAAAACCCTCAGCGGCTGTAAGCAAGCAGCTAGAAGTGAAAAGTAAACTCCCCTGCATTCCAATGGAGAGAAAAAGAGAAATATCTTCAAGCTGCAAGAATTTAGAACTGTTACCTTAAAGACTTTTTTTGTCTTCCCTTCTCTTTCTTCCTCTGGACTGTTTTTGAAGAAAGAAGGGAGGGGTGGCATTTGTACATGTGTTAAGTGTGTTATTATAAGAAAACTAGTTAGAGTTGTATGTATATATGTATATATGTAAGTATTCCCCTTAGTTCTGTAGTGTAGCAATAAATCTTAGTATTACCCCATTTCAAAGTGATCTGTTTTGTCTGTGCAAACTCTTCCTAATTAGTAGCAAAATTTATAGGTTGATAATACTGTGCAGAAAGCACAAGGGCTAAACTATAACACCTCCCTTCAGATACTTATAGCCACTGATGAGGTCCCTCAGTTGTCAGCTCAGCTGTAGTTGCTGAGCAATCAGCTTTCTTGGCACCCAAATTTACACTTGATATTTAAATATCTCTGTCAATCTCTGTCTTTAAATCTCCTTCTCTCCCATTTCCTAATGATTAGGCAAAAGACCAAGAAATTGTCTTTTATTAGTGATCACATTCCTCAGAGCAAGGACTCCAGAAGAAATGCATTTGGTCCCAGCTTCTGAGACCCTGCCACAAGCCTGAAGAGTGGGAAGGGTTCTAGATCTGGGAACTGCTTCGCAAGCTGGATGGATTGTCTGTCTGCATTCAATAAATGTTGTGAAAACTCTTTAAACAACTCAGGCACTTATTTTATTAAAGTAATTCTTTGGAAAAGAAAGTCAAAGTCAAACATACATTTAGGGCTACTTTTTTTTTTTTTCACAATGAAATTAAAGCTTTATTTTGCTTCATGTTTTGTAGCAGTATCAGTAGTAAAAGAGAGTGCATTTATGGCTGCTGTCCACTTTGAAAGCATAACTATAATTTTGAAATATGCTGGCTGTAGTGAGTACAGACACTGCTGTCAAACTGGACCATTTGTATTCACTTGACTGATTTCACTGAAGCTACAGTAATTTAGATAGGAATGACCTATACTGATTCACTTATGTAACTTAAGTATCCAATCTAATATGTGGCCTAAGTTAATTTATATGGATCATTTTAGATCCCTTTATCTGTATGTTTTGAATCAAATCACATTGCTTGCAAATCTTACGAAAGGATTGAGCCTGTCTGTTTTCAGTAAAATTAGCCCTTTGAGTGGAAGTAATATACGAGCTGTTGCAGTTTCCATCCAACCCGGTTTATCTTTTTCCAGAAGTGACAAATGAATAAACAGAACCAAAACTGAATAAATGCAGACATAATGTGAAAAGAAAATCTGCACTCCTCTAAGAAACAAATATTTATTTTTTAAACATATTTTTAAATATTTTTGTCTAAAGAATAAAATAATAATTTTATTTGTTTGCTTTTCCTTAAAAAACAGGGTTTATTTCTGCAATAAATTACTTACTGGCATCATACATTGTCCATTTTGTTCCGAATGTTAGGTAAAGGGCTTTAACGAGGCCTTGAAATCTTCCATTTTAATTTCAAGAAGGTAAAACATGCTTGACTGATTCCTTGCTCTCAACTACTGTGGTACCACTGTCTGAAAAGAAATTCCTTTGTATTATTCTTCCTTCAGGATACGCAGACACCTTTACTTTTCCTTTTAGACATTTTTGAGACATCTACAACTGATCTAACTTGTAGATGGGTTAAACAAAATGAACATTACCAGCACACTGGAAATTTTATCTGGGGCTTTGGGTAAGGCTGGATGCAATGAGTCAATGACACTTCCAAACCTTCCCAATGTAACCCATGATATTGGTGATTACAGGAATTATTTTTCCAAGCAAAGACTACTCTAACAAAGAAGAATCATAGAATCATAGAATCTTTTAAGTTGAAAAAGACATCTAAGATCATTGAGTCCAACCATTAACCCAACAGTGCCAGGTTCAGTCTCTAAGTGTCACTCTATACATTTTTTAAATACCTCCAGGGAGAGAGTGACTCAACCACTTTCCTGGGCAGCCCATTCCTGTGCTTGAAAACCCTTTCTATGAAGAATGTTTAACTAATATTCAGTGTAAACCTTCCCTTGGCACATCTTGAGGCCATTTCTTCTTGTCCTGTTGCTTGATACTTGGGAGAAGAGACCAACCCCCACCAGTCTGCAAACTTTCAGGTAGTTGTAGAGAGATAAAAGGTCACCCCTGAGTCTCCTTTTCTCCATGTTTAACAACCCCAAATCCCTCAGCGGCTCCTCACAGGACTTCTGGTCCAGACCCTTCCCCAGCTTTTGTCCTTCTTTGGCTACGCTCCAGCGCTTCAATGTGTTTCTTGTTGTGAGGGGCCCAAAACTGAACGCAGGATTTGAGGTGCAGCCTCACCTGGGCCAGGTACAGGGGGACAATTACTGTTGCCAAATATGCTTAGAGTTAAATTGAGTAATTGAAGTGCTGCCTTTATGGACCCTGTGGTTATTTTAGAAAAAAGGTGTCCCAATCACAGACATCCAATACCCACTCTCATAAAAGTGCTATTATTGAAGAAGAAAAATGCTGTTCAGTCTCAGGTGTGGCAATGCTAATAATGCTTTAGAACTGTTTAATTTAGCTGGTTGACAACAATGGAGGTGTTTGTGTTTTTGTTTTTTTTTCAGAATAGGTATAGGACTAAAGTGAAAAATAATGAGATGTTGGTATCTAATTGTCTAAATAGACAGTAAAGTTGAACTTAAGGCCACTTGGCACTTTGTATGTAGCTGAAAACCAATCAAACAAGTAATTTTAAAATTATAATCTATGACCTAAATAAGAATAGAAACACTGGAGTTTGGGTTTTATTTATTTGTGCATTTTGGTACAGTCTAGAATTCTAATTTATGACAGAACTTTTATTTTAGGAAGAAAAGAAAGAGCAATTTTAGGTACATTCCTTCAGGTACTGAGAGGTGGTATTTTAATATAATTTCATCTTTTATTTTCTTGAAGTAGGATGGGGCCACTCAGCTAAAGGACATGGCTCTGCTGTCTCTGAACGATCAAGATAATTTTAAAAACTAAGATGAATTAATTTATAATTCAAAAGTGAAAAATTAATGTAAAAAGAACAGACAACTATTTAATTTTTAATAACTTAGCAGCAACAATAAGGCTACTCATGGCATAACATACAATTGAATATCTTGAATAAATGTTCTTCTTTCGAAGACTATGAATGAGAGAAGATTAACTTGTCCAAGAGAACACATGATAGTGAAACATTGTGGAATTTAAGAATGTTTCACAGAGCTGAACTGATGGTGGTTTTAACCTTACAGTGTAATTAACTTGTGAACTACTTTCTAGTGAGAAGAAATAATCATTTTCCAAAAGTTAACGCATCAAAATGAAAGCAAAAATAAGTGATTGCATTTTCATTTTATTTTCTCTTGGCATATTAGTCTCATCCAGACATTCTATCCTGCGTTCAGGGATAGTGCATACATTCACCTTAGCTTTTTGAAGTGGCTGCTGCTGTTTGTCATTCATGGCAGCAGATTACAGAGGTTATCTATCCATAGTGCTAGGAAGTGCACTGTTTGATCTGTCTTAAAATTACCTCATTCTCATTTTCTCAAGTGTTCCCGGTTTCCATACTGTGGGATTTGATAAATAACAGTCGTGTTTGCTCCAGTTTTTTTAAAAAAAATCTTGCCCATGTGTCCCCACAGTTGTCCTCTCTAAACTGAATCACCCCACTCCCTTCTGGTTCTCTCCTAGCTCTTTTTGTCCCTTCTCTCACAGCACTATGACTGTTTTGAGGTGTAGGGATGAGAATTGTACACGATAGCTAAGAATGTGGGAATGCCAAATCTTCCATAGCGGAAAAATTGCACCCTCTGTCTTGCTCCCTATGTTTTTCTGCTGTCTTATCAGGGACAGAAGACAGAGCACTGTGCTGTAGTTCCCAGCGCCCCCTCTCCATCCCTCTGTCTGAATGAGAATTATATGGAACCTCTTAGTAATCCAGCACAGTGATAGTTTGCAATGGCAGGTTACACACTTTGGCCTGCAGATTTGCAATTTCATATTTTGGTCACTTAGGTCTTAAGTAAATGACACCTCATTAAGAGGATTTATGACATTTTGCGTTGTTTTATAATTCCTGAGTATTTTCTTTGAGTTGTCTAGTCCCTTTTACATATCTGCTATAAAAGAATTCATTGCATGAAGGAATCTGTCCAACAAAGCAGTTAAAAACCTGCACAAAGAAATTCTTGAACTTCTGTGCTAAAGCTTTATCACATGTGAGCTAACCTTTAAAAAGTTTGTAATCAGGCATTTTCCTTAGTAAGCTCTTTGCTTTTGATATATTTACAGAACTTTCTCCTTTATTTGAGTATCCTTTTCAATGTGTTCTTCCATTTTTTTAGCCTGGTCTATTTCCTTTTTGCATTTTGTCCTGCCATGTTTTTCAGACTTTCCTTTTTCTCTGTCTTAGCAATAGGCTATCCTTTTTCCTTGTCTCATGTATCTATCTAGTTATTACTTAAAGTAAAACACTTGTGTTCCTGTCCAGAGATCCACTGGCCTTGCTTTGTCTTTCTTCAGAGAATATACTGTCAATCGTTTTTTTCCCCTCCTTTTTCATATTGGAATATTTGATCCAGCAGCTACTACAAACCTCGAATTTAGGTTTTGACTTCTTCAGAACCATTACCTTAGCCCTAAGTATTTACTGCTGGGTGCAATTTGAAGCTCCTGGATCAGGGCCACCAGGCATCTAAGGTCAAGTTTGTATGTGAAGACAGTATACTGGATCTCACTACGTTGTTTCTCATCTCATCACTTAAAACACCCATCTAACACTTCCTCTGAAGAAAGGGGGAGGTAAATGTAGAATGCCTTGGTTTGGCCTTCAAAAACTAGAAAAAGTAATTTGAAATGGTTTTTATTTTACATCTTTTTGACTGTGGAGTTGATTGTTGAAGATGCTCTAATCAACCCTGTGAGTGATTTCACATGCTTTCTCTGTGCATGCTGATACATCTGCTCCCTGCTTGGCTGCCCATCTGCAGTCATTAGAGGAGTAAATATAGTTAATAATGACAGTGACTCTGGGAAGGGAAAGGTGGCTGGAGGCTTGGGGATGTGTACCTGAGGCTACCAGTGGAAAACACAGAGCTATGAGACAGCTTAGCAAATGAACTTTAAATTAATTATTTTTCCTCTAGTCATCAAGAAAACCAATCAAATATATGGACTTGCATCTTATCAGAGCTAAGAGGAAATTTAAAACTGCTTTGATTTTAATGTGACATATATTTAATTCAGATATACATCTGCACACAGAGCTGTGGGTTTTCTTTCCAGCCCAGTCTAACTGCTGCCCTTTGAAGAGTCATGCCAGAGGCTTGTCTTCCTTACAAGTAAACTCTGTGCTCTTGCTTGTGAAGCAATATGGCCTTAGAGGTTTGAGTGGATAACACGAATGGTGTTCAATGAAAACCTTGGAAAGGAAAGGGGGGTACATTGCCTAAAATTTACCCCCACTTTGACAAAATATGAACGTGGTTGTCTTCAGGGCAAACTCTGAACACCTTCCAGGATATTCACCCTTCTGGTGTCAGCTGTAAGGGGATCTGCGAAGTTAATGTGTCCCAACGTACAGGGTCACACCTTTTAGTTTCTGCATCTCAGCAGAGTCAGCTGGGTATCTGCAGTTGAATAAAAGGGATCTGCTTGGCTCTAATTGATACTTAAATGCTGGAGCCCCACTGGGCACAGTGGCCCATGCACACAGAGGTCTTGTGGAAATCTCATCTTCTGTGATACTTTAAGGGATGCTGCTTGGTATCACACACTAAAAATGTACATTTTCTGACAAAACTTTGCCTCTGTTGATGGATGTAGGCATTACATGTTATGCTTTTATTACCTGGGAAAAAGAAATTGCTGAAATTATTTAAGAGTAACATAAAAGAATCACTAAGTGAAGAAAAACAATTTTTAATACTTTCTGTGTCTTTGACTGTGGACATTTCCATGTGGCTGGTGAGACGATTGCCCAAAGTAGAGAAGGCAGTGACTGCTATCACTGACCATTTCTGATGTTGTTAAAAGAAGCTTCAGAGTGTTATTCAGCGATACCCTGGGGCATGAATTGGCAAGTGAATTATTAGGTTTTTATTTTAGTTTTTTATTTTCTGGCTAAGCAGGAAGACAATTTTTAGTTTAAAGAGATCAATATTGATAAATGCTGATTTCACACTGAAGTAGCTTCAGAGTTTAGGAGACTAAAGAGAAGATAAAATATATTCATTAAGAATACATAGTGAATCATATGAACTACTGAAATAAAAACCAGAACAGCATACTAAATGCAGGACAAGTAGGTAGTTATCCATTTGAGATATAGTGGTTTATTTGTTTTTTCCCTATTATCACATTCTCAATGGTTTAGCTTTCTTCAAAGGTTAATGTGTATAATATTTCAGTTTTGAAAATAAAATTACTTTCCATCTCCTGTTGGCAAAACAGGCTTATAAAATATAGAATGGAAAAAGACAATGCTTCTTAATCATTCCTTTAAATGATTTGGTTTTATTTTGTACTGTGAAATTTTTTTTCATGCACAGTAGATTTCATACAAAGTAGCAAGTCTATGTTTTATTTTTGTCCAACTTCATGCCTTATATATGTCCTGGACTCTTGACTAAATTCTGTTTTCATTTACATTTATTTTTTTTTCATTTATTCTTACTGGAGCCTCATCTAAGCCCAATGGTACTAAATACCTAATCAACAACTAAAATATAATTGATTCAGTGTTCAACATATGACATCAAATGGAATAAGGTATGATTTCTCTTGATTCTGTTTCAACTTCCCGCCCACTGAAATGATAAAATTTGGGTAAAATTAAAACAAGGTGACCAACATTTCTTTTGGAGACATCTAAAAAAAGTCTTTTTTTAAAAGTCAGTTAACTTAACTGACTAGAAATAATATTGATAGGAAAGCACATTTAAATGATGTTACGATACCAAACTTCTCCATCTTTGTAACAGTTTGAATTTGCTATTTTAGATTGAGCCACTATCCAGTTTGGAGACATTCTAAAATGCACCTCTGTAGAATATGAAACAGTTTGGATGTTTGTGGGATAATGAGAGCAAGAGATAGAAATTTATTGCTTCTTCAATAGCTGTATATTTTGTTGCACAGCAGCAATGTAGAAGCTGTATTTTAATTATGGAATTCAAAATTTATGCACTAACATGAACAATAGTTGTCTGAAATAAGCTTAGGTAGCTTAAATGAAACCACTGAAAAAGATGTATTTTGACAAGGGTACATGATAAAGAATGTTGAAATTAAAATGAGAGACCAGGTTCAATACCTATTGAATGTACAATCATTGATTTCAATTAATTTTAGAAAACTCAACTGTAATGAGGGAATAAAAATCTAGATCAAAAAGTGTATTAATCATAAAATATTATTTTTAATTTAACAGAAATTGAAAAAAAATTTAAATAATTACCGTACAGCATAATACAAGACCATTCAATCCATGTTGGTACAAAGGTAATTTTCAAGAAAATGCATGTTTAATCACTGACTGTATCTAGCTGCAAAATCAGATTCATTACCTACATATTTTTGTTTTTTTGGTATTGGGGTTTTTTTGCAGGGAGGACACAGTTCACTTATGATATAGAGGTATTGCCCCAAAGGAATATGCATCAAGTGTCTTTTGGCAGGGCATCATATGACATAGTTGTAAACTGAGTAGAAAACAGTAAAATGTTATCCCATAATAAGCAGCTCTCTTAAGATGAGTCTTATGTCTTAATATGTAATGATTGCTGAAAACAAACACCTGTTTCCTCTCTCCCTCCTAAAAGGAGATTGATCAAAAAAGTCCATTCCTATTATTTGGAAATTCTTTTTAATTTTTTTCTCCACCCCCCAGGAGAAGAGCTTATCTGGGACCTGATAAAAACATGAATTATTATTTTTCTCTTAAAACTCACCCCACAAAAATGCTGTAAAGAAGGGAGAACGATAAAATGTTTCAGTTTCGTGCTTATATATCTGATAGGTCTTTAGAGGTTAATGGTTGGGCAAGATGACTACTCATCCATGACTTATTTAATTCAATCATCAAAAGCAGACTACATAAGGCAAAATGTTGGATAAGTTGGCTTGGCAGAAGACCTTGTTTCTCACCTTGATTTTTTCAGTTCTTGACTTGGCTGCAATATGCTTCAGAGGCAATGCACCTCTATTGCACTGCTGTACAGCTACAAAGACCTTGTTACAGGCTACCGGCTACTCGCCTGAACTTATCTCATTTGCAGGGTTTCAGAGGATTCACTTGGACAGCAAATACTTGATTCAACATATGGCAATGTCAGTTAAAAAAACACTCTTGCTTTTTTAATATCATGTAACTTGAGGATGCAACACCCGTGGATGTAAGCTTCCTCTCCTCTGAAATATGGTCCTTGAAGATGACAAGGCAGCATTTTGGTGGGACAACATAAAGAATTTTTCACTGATGATGCCTAATTTTTGTATTCTGTAGGAGACTAGACTGCTTTGACTTTCGTGTTGAATAGTATCTATATGTCACCTTCGTTTTTAAAGGAAGGCAAAGTTTTAGAAACACTCAGTATGGCTCATGACCTTTAAATTTCTCAAGTAACCATTGTACAAGGACTAAAAATCTTTATTACTATTATGTTCCCAAGACAGATATTTAAATAAATTAGATGTAACAAAGCATTTACTAATGCAAGAACCAATGTTCTAAATCATGATGATCTCTATCTGCATATATTAGAAATATTTTTATTTAAAATCACAGGCTAATAAACAGAGGAGCAAAAAAAAATGCTTTATATGAAGGTCATCAGAAGCAGCTTTACAGTCTTGGAGCTGTGTGGAGGATGAAACAGAGTTTAGTAATCTAAATGTAGTTGTCAGAAAAAATACATAATCTTTTTCTACTATATATAATTGTGTTTATTTCCAGTTTGCACAAGCAGGCTGAAGATAACTTGATGGAATGTTTATATTACTACAGTAGTTTAATCAGTATAATATTTAATAAATATAGCTTAGCAGTTTGCAGCATATGAATTTAAAAGGACCTGTGCTCTGGCGAAGAACATATGGACTTAGCCTTTATAGTCGTTAATATGTCTGGAACATTCATCTTCTAAAGACAGTCTATAAAAGAAAAACAGGAGATAGTTTTTAATTTTAATACTATCTGTCATTCTTCTTCCTTTAATTTAATAGCCTTTTTACAACTTCCTATGATGAAGTGATTTTTTTCCATTTTTTTTTTTGAAATGCCTTTAGTGAATTTGCATTGTTATTGTTCTCTTTTCACAGGTGCCTATTCTTTTTTTTTTTTTTTTTTATATAAAACCTAGATCTGAGCTAGTTTGTATTTGTCTGACTTAGTCTCTGACCTTTAAACAAGTCTCATGTATGGAAAAACCTCTTTTCTTCTTAGATGTATTCTCTCTAGAGCTCTCTGCTGATCTGTTGGATTTTGGGTAGCAATTTGAAGAGTTACCCGAATGGAAGAACCTTCATAGATTTGGTTCTGCAAGTATTTTAGCCAATTGATGTGATTTGCTCAAGACATTTTTCAGGAAAGTACTGACACCAATATGTGGGACACCTACTATCTGTGTGCTCAGATGGCCACCAGCCCTGGCGTAAGGCTCCAAAGAATGTTGGCCTAGTGGTTAATTAATCAATTAGTCAATCAATCAATCAGTCAATCAGTCAAGTGAGGGACCCTTGTACTTGCCTTTGATATCCTTCCAAAGTATTTGGTAAAGATATTATCTACATGCTAAATGATTATACTTTGTGATCTGTCAAGATATAATATTCTTGAAGAGACCACATTTCAGCTGTCTATGCTCCTGTACCTCCTGCAGATTGTATTTGAGTTCTTAAGGGCATATAAGAACGTTTCTATATGGCTTCTCACCAGACCTGAAGTTGCTATCATCGATTCAGGTTATTTTCCACTCAGTATTCTAGTTTTGATTTTGCTATTTTGTCAAATTTCACTGTTTGCAGTAATACTGCTCCCACTAGGAAATGATTTTTTTTCTATTTGAAGACATTTAGATCTAATACTAATATGCTTTTCATTCTTTTCCAGACCATCAATACAAAATAAGTGAGACATGACTTAATTCCAAACCTGTTAGGCACATTCTCTATTTGACCAGATTGATTAACATTTCCTCCTCACAGTCTTTGATCCTATCTTAATTCTCTAAGTGCTGATGTTTGTGTCAATTTGAACTAATGCTGTGCATGAGATCTGTGAGTGCTAGAATAGATATTATTACAAATACACACAAATCTGTATGTTCCCTTTGTTTTTCTGCATTCTCTTTCCTCACACCAATTATTTTTTAGTCCCTTGTCTCAGAACTGAAAGTAAAAATGTCTTAATGAAGCCTAGCATAGAAAATAGTAATGTGCAATTAATATGAGAAGCTTTTTCAGTTATTGAGGGAAACATGAAAAGAAAAGGGACCCTTACATCTACTTTACAAGTAGGTGTAAAAGGAAATTATGAGCTTTTAAGACAGCCAATTGATCAAATGAAGGAAAAGCTACTAAAATATCTGTACACTTCAGAATAGATAAAATGGACATGTAAAAGCCCATTTAAGTGTTCAGCATCGAAATGGCAGCTGCCTTAGGCACTTAGTATTTTTGCAACTTCTTTTTATAATCTGCATTAACTTTTTGTTTTGAATACATATATCTAATTGTGTCCTGTAAATCTCCTGCCCATATCTTTCTTGGTTTGTTGGTCTCCTTTCCTGTTAGGTTTTGCTTTCTTTCAAGGGAGACAAATATGTGTGATGTACAATGGAAATAAGTGAAAATCTTAAGGTAAAACCTGTGTAGATTGAAGAAAACATATTATGCACATTTTGCTTTACATTTATCCTGATTATTTGCAATATATTTATAGAGTGTGTTATGTTCTTTTATCTCTAGGAACTGCATGCATTAGAGTTAGGTTATTGACAAATATCAAATTCAGTAATGAAAGTAAGTCTCTAAATTAGTAAAAAACCAATACATACTTGCTCAGGATTAACATAATCAATGTTTGCCATAATTGAGGTTAAATATTCAACCCATCCTTTCAAAAAGAATTGTGAATTATTTTGAGTTGTTGCAAAGAAACATGACATCGGCGTGACAGGCAATGTTATTCATTTGTTGATTTATTTTTAATGTTTCTTGAGAACCATTGAACTTTATAGTGAAACTTCATACAGCAGGTTAGAGATTCCACTGGTAAGTACTCAGGTCCTTTTGATGCTCTTTTTTTTCTTTTTTTGCTAAAACTGAGAAAGGTCTTCAAAGTGTATTTGACTCATTTGAAAATGTGTATGTCTTAGACTTACAATCATATATTCTATATTTCATTTGTACATCGAAAAATGAATTTTTAAAAATTTTATATTCTAAAATGGGAGGGGTAAAATAATCTGAAGGGGCTTAAGATTTTGGGAAGATGTAAACCATCAGAAAACTGAGTCTACTTTTAGACTCACTGATAAATCCACTATATTTCTTTCTACATTTTTCACTGGTAAACAATGCGAGTTTCGACCTTCAGGTTAAATTAGTTATTTAGAGATTTAATTCCTTTTAATCATCAGTTACCTACCTTCAATTAGGATGCCAAGTTTTCTCTTACCCTTAACACTGAGAATCTGAAGTAAGAAACCATCAAGCAATAGCCAGGAGTATGAATAAGTAAAACAGCACTTTATATTTCCTGCTTCATTTATTTCTTCCTTTTCCCTGCAAGCCTTTTGCCTCGTCTGGGTTGAAATAGCTGTTCATTTATTTCTCTAGTTCTTTTCCTGATACTAAGTTTTTGGTTTCGGCTACTCCTGTACAGTCATTTAGAGTCTATGCAAACCTCTGAGGTTTTCAAAGGGGAGGAATTTTGCAAGGAGACTGATGCTGTTCAGAGCATTATTTGTTTCCTGATCATTACCAAGAAACAATTTTATTTCTGTCTTTAACAATACAAACATACTGAGATTTAGGTAAAATTGAATGTTATATGTTTGCACTGCAACAGCAGATTGGAGCCGCACTCATGGTTGAGTAGTTTTTCCATAAACTCAGAACACAAAGGATGATTATGTTGCAGATGAGGAATTCTACAGTAATATTTTTGGACTTTCAGTTTTCAAGTATAAGTATACCATGTCTGGTTGGGATGGAGTTAATGTTCATAGCAGCTTCTATGACGATGTTTTATATTTGTGAGTAAAGCAGGATTAGTAGTACACGAATGTTGTGACTGTTGCTTAGCACTGCTTGCACAGTGTCTTTCTCTGGTCCCTCCCTGTCACCACAGTGAGTGCACTGGGGGTGTGCAAGAGAATGGGAGGAGACACAGCCAGCACAGCTGACCCCCACTGGTCAAAGAGATATTCCATACCACATGATATTTCAGCAATGAAAGTTCAGGGAAGGAAGACTGAAGCAGGGACATTCAGGGGTTAAGGTCTTTGATTTCCTAAGGAAAGTTATGGATGGTGAGGCCCTGCTATTTTGGAGCTGGCCAAGCATCTGTCCTGATGATAGGAAGTAGCCAATGAATTCCATACTTTTGCTTTTCTTCCCTTCACCTGGTAAGCTGCCTTTATTTCAACCCACGAGTTGCCTTGTTTTGCCATTCCGTTCTCTCTCCCATCCTACTTCAGGGAGTGAATAAGCAGCTTGGTAGGGGCTTAACTGCCAGCAAGTGTCAGCCCACCACAGTGGCCTAATAAATTTTAAACAATGAAGCTGTAATGCCCATATACAGAAATCAGATGATTTAATAGAATGCTTTAACTATCAACTGTGTCATGAACCAGGCAGAATTTATGTTCTGTCTTCCTTGACTATAAAAAACTACATCACCACCTATTGACAGAGATGATCTGCAATGACAATTATAGTATCTGTAGGAAAGTTTGAAAAATTTTTCATTTTCACATGTTTAAGAAGTATGTCAGTCATATTCACATATTTAAATAAATTGCCCATAGAATTCAATTTTTTCTTTGATGCTTAATAATTTTAGCCAAGATTTTACTACTCTTAAGTAGAAGTAAAGTAGGCAATAGAAAGTTCATGAAATAAAGTTAATGCTGCCTGAAAAAGGAAAAAAAATAAAAGAAAAAGGAAGAAAAGCAACAGTCAGCTGCCTCAAGCATTCTTGTGCAACTGTTTCTTGTACAGCAATTGGAATACAACTTCTGTTTGTTGATATTGCAGGGCTGGTTGAATTGCAGTTACAAAGCTGTCCATAGAAGGCTTGCTGGAACACATGCATGGATAGATACCATAAAGAATTAATACTGGGGTGTTAGAAGTGATCTGAGAATCCCATTAAAAGAAATAGCCTTAATCATCCACAATAACATTGCATTAATTATTAATAGAGCTAATCAGTAGTCTGAAATTGCTCATATCAAATATTAATCATAGGAGTAGATGAATTCATATTATTTGTGATGGGCATACTATCCCTATTTCTCAATAACTTTATAGTATTATTATTTACCTACCAAAAGAGATGAGGAAGATTTCAATTGTTATTTGTTAAAAGATGCTTGAAAATACAAACTTCACAGGTTGTGTTTTACTTATAAACCCTGCTTATCAGCTATCAGGCAAAATTATGGGAAAGGCAGCAAACTGTTGGAAGGATACAAAAAAAGCTCATCTTTTAATGTGAGGATTTGTGATAGTCCAGTTTCAGGCTTCATGCAAGTTTACCTGACATTGAAGACAGGTTGACACATGTCGGGTCTCTTACCCCCGCTTGGCGTTGGGGCGACCCAGTTCTAGTTCTGTTTCCGTTTGAAGGAACCCATTTCCGCCGGCTGAGTGGATGGGGAGGGGGAACACTCCAGAGCTCAGGGGTTCCTCTCGGCCCCGAGCCTGGAGGGGAAAGCTGCTCCCCCTCCTCTCCTGCCACGTGGTCCCATGGCACGGCACAGACACAGCACCCCGGGCGCGGAGAGGAGGCAAGAGAGAGATTTATTGTTGGGGGGTTACATTTATAGGGCTAGGGTTCACAGGGGTAACCAATTACAGGTAACGGGAAGGGGTTAACAACCAATAGGAAGGGGTCAAGAGGGGCCAATGAGAGCACTCAAGGTATCTTTTCAGGGACATTCCTACACGGGACAATACCTGCCGTGGGGGTCACTGGGAAGAAGAACCACGAGGTAGCAAAAAGGATTACAAAAAGCCATCTTAAAAACATGCTTTAGACAAACAGTTTTCCCATATCCTGCAGGTCTACTGCAACAGACACAGATGTATTCCATTCATCTGAGGTTGATCTTTTTTTGCTTTGTGTGTACACGGTACTCTTGTTTTATCAGACAAACTAGAAGTGTTCAGCCATCTGGGCTGAAGTTTTTTAATCTGCAAGTGGGTTTTTTTGTAAGTCTGAGAAAGCAGTGCTTACCAACTTTGATGTGGCTGTCCATGAAATGCAGGGTAGTGGTGTGGCCTTGGAGTCACGTCTTTCCAAACTCCCATCTGAGTTGTCACTGATGAGGCAAAGTCAAAAGTATCAGAATTTTTATTATTGTATTTTTGTGAGAGGTAGGTCTGGTGAAAGAATAAACCTTGATATCCATGTAAGAACTGGTAGATTTTTCTCTTTCTAATGACATTTGAAACATAAGAAATATGCTAACAACATAAAGTAGCAATTTTATCAATGTGTATCAAGCATACATAAACTTTAATATTTAAACATGCAGAAAATATTCTCATGGCATGCCTGCAACAGCAATTTTAACAAGTATAGTTCTACTTAATAATTATAAATATGGCATATATTACATTGAAATTAACCATATGTATTACAAGCAACAAATCTGGTTGTTGTTGCTTTGTAATTTAATTCTACAGAAGATAAATATTGTAGTAATTATTGTAAGCATAACCTAATGGTTGCTGAAATGAATAGGAGTATTTCAGTTATTTTCAGTGGCTTTTGGAACCTGTAGGAATTCTGCAACTATGTATTTCTGTACTCTTGATGGTACTACAAACTAGTGCAAGTATTTAAACAATGCATGGACACACACACAAAAGGATGGAGATGGGAGAGAAACTTTTATTGCTAGCACAGTTCCCTGATTTTTCAGGCAGCTAAATGATTTAACTGTTTGTGTTCAGTATTATACACACTTGAAGAACTGGAGTAATTGAATACAGATAAAAAGGTAATAACCCTGAAATATACATATCTCTAAAATTCATAATTTTTGCTTAATATGTAACACTACGTCAAGGAAGACAAAGCAATGAAACGCAGAGGTATACTACTGGATATCTAAATGTGTAAAGTTTTTCATCAGTTCTATGGTCTTTTAAAACCATATGTGTGCCTGATTTTACTTCAGAAATAAAATTAATAGTGTTGACCTAATAAAAAATAATCTGAAAAATTTGTGTTTAAGCTGAGTTTACAAATGTCAAGAGTATTAATATGAATCACATTTGGGTTACAGAATGTTGTCAATAACATCGTATGTTCTTATATATATTTTTAATAGATCAGTTCCTTGTAATCCTGACTGGATAGGCTATAGTAAATTGCTTCAGTTTATTATAGCATTCTTCCAGGAGAGGAAAACAATCCTCAAATTAAAGCAAATTCTTAAACCAAATATAAAGCAGCTTTAAATCTAAGGGGGTCTGAGGCACCAAGGCACCGTGCTTTCTGTGACCCTGGACTGCTGTGTGAATTTAGGGACAAAAACTGAGGTGCAGAGGTTGCAAGGCAACCATGCCATGCAAAAAGACCTGAAAAAAAATAATCAGAAGTTGAAATAAATGGAACAGTAGCTTCTTATCCACTTACACAGTTTTCATCTGCTTTTGTTTATATATGTGTTCCTAAATAAAGCACATTAGAGGCTGACATGAATAATTCATGCAAGATGATCTGGATATCAATGTATTTGTCTACCAAGTAATCATAGAAAAATATGAATTAACATCTACAGCTGTTAAACCTGTGCTATGTCTGTATAATCAAATTCCATAATCAAAGAAAAATTGGAATAATTATGTAAAACATGCTAAGAAAAATGAGGGTAAAAATGAAAAAAAAATCCTGATAGCGACAGGGCGTGTGAAGTAGGAATAAGAAAGTAGCTGTGAAATTACAAGTAACTATTGTAGAACACTGGAAATGTTTTGTCAACTTTCAGACAATACTGAAATACAGCAAATAGATGCTGAAAAAAATAACTTTCTCTCTGGAACTGTAAAAGCACAAATTTTCAGCCTCTAAGGCAGAGGCAGCAATTCAGATTAACACAGAGTGTGTTTGCTAACTGAAGTTTAGTGTATCATTGCTAAAAACTAGTAGAAAATATCTTGTTGGTTCTTTCTTGAGAATTGTCAGTTCCATCCCTGACCGGTCTGTTGAAATTTTTGGAACAATTAAAATTCACAACTGAACAGAAAAGGAGAACTGATACAACCTGGGTCTAAACAGATACTGCTCTGTAGCCACCATAGTGACATCTGAACACCTTTTCTTCATGCTGTTCTATTATCTGGAGATGTGGAGAACATAAATCTACAACTGGTGCCTGTGTCATACATTTGAAGAAGTATTCCTACAGAAAAGCAGAACATTTTCCATATGTTCTTGGGTTTTATAGGCTACTTAAGCTTACCAGGAGTTATTACTTGTGACAGTAGATAGCCTGCAACATGCTTGGTCTCCTTACTGTTTGAGTCCCTGTCCACTGAATACAAGGGTCTGTAAAAGCTGAAAGCCAGCTGTCTGAACTGAACACAGCTATCCAGTTTCATCACCTAGTTCCAGACTGAATGTGTACTTTTCTGGCATTCCAATAGCTGTGTTGTTTCTAGGCTGTCTTAGTTTTCTTGCTTGTCTTAGTTTTCTTGCTTAGTCAGCTTACATGACTTCTGACTCTGGAAGCTCTATCATTCTCCCAGGTTGCTCTGCAGCCTGTACGAGGTGACTGGGATACAGTGGTGACAGGGGTCTGAGCATGTGAAAGCTACCTCAGCTCAATGTGATTTCTTTGGACTTAGTTCAGAGAAGATAAATCTATGCATGCAAGAGAAGTAAGTAGAAACTGCATGCAGAGCTAGGTACTTGCTTTGCATCTGGATTGTTCCCTGAAGAAATCTACAGACTATCTGGATGGTTATCCACTGTAAATGATAGCCCAAAAGAGAAAGAACTGCCAAATTGGTGAAATACCTCCCACACACTGAAAAAGTAGAATACTTTCAGTGAGGCATTAGGACCAGATATTCTCCATTAGTAGAGAGTACCCCAAGTATCAGTCTGTAGGAATGTTTTTACATTATTCCTCTGACCACAAGAATCATTTGTATAATTGAGAGAAACTAGAAGAGCTTCAGAAGGTCTGACTGACAGAGGTCTTGCATAAATATTCTGGATTCTGAGGGTAGAGGGTCATTGTGGGATTTGGAGCCTTTAGTTCCTATATATTGTCTTTGGTAAAAAACCCACAAAACCCCAAAAAAACAACCAAACAAAAAAATCCCCAAATGAAACCAAAAAAAAACAAAGTAAACAAATCCCCACCCACACTAAGAAAACCCCAAAACAATAAATCCTGAACAATAGAGAAGATTTGATACCACTAGAGAGTGCTCTAACCACTGCACAGCCATTGGTTTCTCTTGGCTTTCCTCTCTCTTCAGAAATATTTCTTTTAGTTTGGAAAACAACACTTTTTTAACTCAAAATACCTTAGCTTTCAAAATTCTTACTAAATATTTTTATGTGGTCTAATAACAGAAGCTTTAATAATGGCAAAGTATTTTAGCTTCCCGAGATATTGGAGCATTTGTGTTTGTTGTTTTTTTTTAATTTGATGATATAATAAAAAATCAGTTCTTCCTAAATTTCCATATCTGTGGCTTCAATGACCAGTGGTGCTAGAAATGAATCTCTTCCTTTCATAACTTGATATCTTAACTTTCTATCCTGGTAACTCTATATTATGTTTGCAGCCTCTCACGCTTGCTCTCTGCTACAAAAGTCACAGGACTAAATACTTAATTAATTCAGAAATTATTCCTATCTAACTCATTTCATAATTTAATTAATTTTATGCTAGGCTAATTAATCCATTCTTCAATGGCTTGTCTACTGATCAGAGTAATTGCTGGGCTAATTTTGAATCAATTTACCTACTGGTCTAATTTTCCTCTATTAAAAATATTCTTGATTAATTTCTTAACCATGTAATCTTTGTAATTCATTCCAAAATTATTTCTGTGTTGCCCTGAGTTTTACCCCACCAAACTGAACTTTAAATTAATTGGAATATTTAAAATAAAAGATAAAAAAGTAAGGCCATCTATTTATAGCTCTAGTCACACAAAGAATTTAGAAATTGAAAAAAATAGGACAGTAAAGAAACCTTGGCAGGGTGAAGAATGTTTTTATTTGCTGTCAACCAAACAGAACTCCTATGATTACTTTGTGGGCTCTGTGCAAACATGACCCATCACTGTTTAATATGTGCTGCCCTGCAGATGTGGACTGTATGTACTGAAGTCACAAGCCTTATTGTCATGGTTTAGCCCATTCCCCTCGGTATTAGGGTTGAAGATGGTTGATTCCAGGTGAAATTCTGGCAAGGTAGCCAATTAGAGGACTTCTCTGACGTCTCCACGAATTACATATTTAACACAAACCGGAAAAGAAGAGGTTGTTGTAGTTGTGTGTGGCGCAGAAAGAAATTCGGAGCCATGATGTAAGTGAGGTGACAAGGCCTCCCCGAGTGGGGGGCCAGACTCCTCCGCCCCTGGCCTTGGGCCAGGGGCAGGCATGGCAC
>VXAY01002880.1:379003-404297 GCA_013399855.1 Oxyruncus cristatus
TGTATATATATATATATATATATAAGTATTTTCCCTTAGTTCTGATTGTGTAGCGATAAATCTTAGTATTAATCCCCATTTCAAGGAGATCTGTTTTGTCTGTGCAAACTCTTCCTAATTATTAGCAAAATTTATGGGTTGATAACACTGTGCAAAAAGCACAAGGGCTAAACCTTGACACCTATCCAGGACTGAAGCTTTAGGAATACCACTGCTGGTCTACTTTATCCTCAATCTGGAGGAAGGATCAAGCTTTCATAGTTAAATGCTGAGAGACATAATTAATTTTTAAAGTCACAAGGGAAGGAAAATTCATAACATTCCTACAAAGTCTGTCTCTGAACTTCAGCAGTGCAGCATTTTGACATTTTTGCTTAATATCCAACCTACATTTTCTGCAGATTAGATTAACAACTCATTGTTTTTTCAGCTTTGTGAGTAGAGAAAAAATTATTATCATACTCTTTCCACTGGCATTTTACAAGGTCTACTGCTTCTCATATCTACGCTCAACTGTCTCTTTTCAAAGACTAAAGGAAACCAGAAGCTTTAATCTTTCTTTGCAGGCAGGTCACATTTTCTAATATTTTAGTATTCTTTCTTATTTCCTGTGGATTCTTTCCAGCTTGCTATTATCATTTGTAATACTTGTTCTATAAACTTTGTTACTTCAGTCAAAGCCTCAACAATGCTAAATAAACTAGGAAAAGTCTTTTCATAGTGAAAGCTAGCCTTTAGAAAATGCATCATGCTACTGTGTTTAGTTTGTGATCCAGTATAACCCCCTGAACATCCTATACTGGTGCCTAACCAACTATCTGAAAGGAGGTTGTAGCCAGGTGGGGGTTGGTCTCTTCTCCCAGGCAACCAGCAGGAAGACAAGAGGGCATGGCCTTAAGCTGTGCCAGGGGAGGTTTAGGTTAGATATTAGAAAGAAATTCTTTACAGAGAGAGTAATCAGCCATTGGAATGGGCTGCCCAGGGAAGTGGTGGATTCTCCATCCCTGGAAGTTTTCAAGATGAGGCTGGACATGGCACTTAGTTCCATAGTCTAGTAACCGCGGTGTTGTTGGATCAAGGGTTGGACTTGATGATCTCAGAGGTCCTTTCCAACCCCTATGATTCTATGATTCTATGATTCTATGATTTCACTTTTTTTGGGTGCCTTTTTGTGCTCTCTTCATTTGTGACTGACATATCAGTGTAGTTGTACTTACATTTGCCTTTATTGAATTTAATCTATCTGAGTCCAAATCATCTCTTCAGCTTATTAAGATAATTTTGATTGCATTCTCTGGATTCCTTGCACTCTACCCCTGCAAAATTTACAGCCCTCTTACTCTTTCAGGATGTAAATCATTAATGAAGATACTAAATGGGACAAAGGCCATGCTGGTGAACTCAAAGTTTGATGATGAATAGTTCAAAAGCATTCTTTGACTGTAGTTTTCAGATATACACCTACTACATCTAATTCAAGTTTCTTAGTTTTCTGGTGAGATTGTTGCACAGCAGTCATCAAAGTTCTAAATTTATTATATCTACATCTTTTCCCCTTATCTACTGTACAGTTATTTTGGTCCAAGGAAAAAAACCCAGACTTACTCACAGGATAATGTTTTGACAACTCCAGGTTGTCTGTTTCATATGACTAATTTTTCTTCAAACTATTTTCAGATTCATTGCATTTACATGTTTTCCAATGCCTTCCCACATATTTTCTGGGATTGCTTAGGTTCTCCTCCTATCCCATTACATGATTCTTAAAAGAAAGTTGCTACAATTTTTATTCTCTCAATTTTACATTCCATGTGTTTACAAAAGTTTGGCATTAGTGTTTAAAATATTCTGTCTAGTTTTGTTAATACCTCAGGTTGAAAGCTACAAAACCAGCTTGTACAGACCTAATTTAGACTGGAAGGTGCCTCCAGATGTCTTCCTGTCCAAATCTCCACTCAGGTCAGTTTCAAATTGTTTGCATCTTTTACGTGGCCTTTTCTGGTTCAGCTTTGATTATCTCCAAGTTTGGCCTATTCATATTTTGGACTACCTTGATAGTGAAATTTGCTTTTCTGAAATCCTTCTGAAAGAGGATTCTGTTGCCTTTCACTTTGTAGTAATAACAGTCATCTCTTTGAGAGATGCACAACACTCTCCTATGGGGTAGCTGCCTCTCCTCTTCTCATGGTTTAAGAGGCACAAATCTTTCAGTTTCTCACCACATGCCACATGCTTCTGTTGTCTAATCCTCCTCACTGAACTCACCTGCAACGTCAAAGTCTTTCCTGTAGTGTGGTGCCCCAAGCTGGACACAACCCTCCGGATGTGGTGCCACAGTGCTGAGAAGAAGGGGATAATCACTTGCCTCAAACAGCTGGTTCTCTTGCTAATTTTAACAAGGATGTACCTGATCTTCTTGTGGATGAAGGGCACAGTGCTCCATTTCTACTCTGATTTTGTTCTCAAGACTATTAATATTTAGCTACCTGGATAAAGAGAATCTTTTAGTAATTTTTTTAGCCCACAGTCAGTCATTAATATTATACAATAAAGAGTGGCTGATTATGTCTTATTAATATTATTTAGAAAGAAGACATTATCAACCACTCTATCTACCACTGACCATTACTCTCAAATTCCTCTTCTGATTCGAAACTCCATAAATAGTGCTTTGGTGCCCTAATGACCAGAAGCCATAAGAAGCAAACTTCAGGGAAATTAAGTCACTTGTCTGTGAAAACACAGTTCAAGTCTTCTTCCTGCTTCAGTCCCGAGCACCATGACATGTTGAACCCCGAGAAAGGTTTGGTGAGTTCAAAACTCTTTACATTTCTCCTTGCTTGATTGATTTGTTTTGTCCTAACAGTTGATCGTTTGTTGACTTCTACTTTGATAAGTACATAATTTATTGTTTTTTTCATTCATTTCCTAATTAACATGCAGTTGATCTTGACAATTTCTGAAGTACCATCTGTAGTGTGTAGCTTATACCAATTCTTATTGCTGATTTTCATCTAATAGGTGGCTGTTATGTATCTATTCTTCTGAGTATTTCCTATTTTCAGCAGACCTGGTTTTTTTTCCTTTTTTCTTTCACTTTTTTCCTTGTGCTGCAAATGCAACTTCCACCTCTTCATTCTTCTCTCTAGTAAGATTTGTTAAAATACACTCCGTTACCATTTTCTTCCCATGCACCCTTTTTCAGTATCATCATGTCCTGATTAGCAGTCCTTTATTTCACACTTCTGTGTTGAACAAAAGCGTTGTATAGGACTGACTCTCACTGAACAAGAGTCTTCTCTTAGTATCAAATGCTCCTTAAGGATCCTTTAAACAACATCCTACTTTTGTAAATTTTCAGACCTGTTAACACTGAATCAGATTTTATTGCTCAGACACTGTTACTGAAAACAAAGTATTCTTTTCATTTCAGGTGGACTTTTCTGTCTTGTTTTTGTTAGACATGAAAATAAACTCAGGGAGACTTCTCTATAATGTATCACTATAAATAAGAATGGCAGAATCTTGACCTGTTAATGACAATAAAACCTTTAGCAGATTAGCACCATGACAACACTCTGACGTCTGATTTGAAGGCAGATTTGTGTGCAGGAAGCCCAAAACTTTTGGATTCTCAGATGTGACAGGTTGTGCCTGATACGTTGAAATCTCTGCTATCATCTCTTATTTGCTTACTTGCTGTCCACTGTCTGGAATCTTCCACTTGACATTCTTTTGTTTTACTGTTAGGTCACTCTTGAGTCAGCTTTTTCTTCTATCTTCATGTAGCATTTATACCACAATATTTTGGAATGTGACTTGATTTCTAGGTGTTGTGCAATCCAAGATGTAAGTAAAAATGACTGGCTTGCTCCTCTCTCTCATGGAGTTTGAAAGATATGCATTCTTCATCACACATTATAACAAATAAATAGATTTTGAAAATGCGTGCAGCAAGGCAACAAAAAACATTTTTGCATTTTTTCTGAGAAAGATGTCAGACCTCAGGCTCTTTTCCATGGGCATTTTTAGATTTCTTAGATTTAGTTAACTTCAACAAATCTAAATTCTGCATTTACTAAACTGGCCTCTTGTGGAATTTTATATTTATAGTACATAATGTTTTATAGTTTAATATGGACCCCCAGAAGACTCCAAAATAATCAAATTACTCCTCCTTAAAGTGTAATTAATTTTCCAGAGTAGGCAATTATAGTAGTTTTCTTCTAACCCTGGAATAAAAAATGACACGAGCCTCATTTTCCATCCTATTAAATGTCTAAACGAATGGACAGTTCTCTGATTTTATCAAGCAGAATATATTTCATCTGTCTTCTGTGAAAAATACTTGAGTTCTTTTACTGAATGACAGGTCTCAGTCAGTCTTTTTCAGTTTGTATTTGCAATCTGATCCTGTAATGAGTTATTCTCACCACTTATCTTGTGCAGCCTATGCATTTGATTTTCAGGATCAAGGATTGATGAGAGATAGGTGGGAACAATTCTTCTGTCTCTCAGAAATTGCCAGTATTCCTCATGTTTCTCCACTGAAGATGGAGTTTAGAATAGATGCTTATATTTTAGGCAGATAAAATTAGAATAGAATAGAATAGAATAGAATAGAATAGAATAGAATAGAATAGAATAGTTGGCAGGGACCTGCAGTGATCATCAGCTGCCTGACCACTTCATGGCTGACCAAAAGTTATGAAATGCTATTAATGGCATTGTCCAAATGCCTCTTAAACACTGACAGGTTTGGGGCTTCAAACACCTCTTTAGGAAGCTTGTTCCTGTGTTTGACCACACTTTTTGTAAAGAAATGTTTCCTAGTGTCCAGTCTGAATGGCCCCTGAGGGACATATCTTTGAATCATTCCATGCATCCTGAGGCATGTATCCATAGCACTGGGTACTTGGGAGCATTGCTCAGCACCTCCCTTTTTGTGTTCCTGTTCCTTCCTCAGGAAGCTGTAGAGAGTGATGAGGTCACCCCTCAGTCTCCTTTGCTCCAAACTAGACAAGCTCAAACTCCTCAACTGCTCCTCACAGGATGTGTATTCCAGCCCATTCAGCAGCTTTGTTGCCCTCTTCTGGCCACATTCAAAAACCTTCACATCCTTCTTAAACTGTGGGGCCCTGAACTGCATACACTGACCAAGGTGAGGCTGCACCAGCTCTGAATATAGCCGTTCTTTTCCCCAGGATAAGCCGTTCTTTTCCCCAGCTGGTCACGCTATGTTTGATGCACCCCAAGATGCAGTTTGTCCTTTGGGCTGCCAGGGTGTGCTGCTGGCTCCAATTGATCTGCAGCCCCAGATCCAGCGCTCCCAGATCCCGTTCTGTAGGGCTGCCCTCCAGCTGCTCCTCTTCGAGTTTATACTTATGCCTGGTGTTATTCTGTCCTAGGTGCAGAATCCACCGTTTGTTCTTGATAAATTTCTTGCCACTGAAGATTGTCCAATGCTCCTATCTATCTAGATCCCTCTGTAAGGCATCTTGTTCCAAGAAGAATCCCACTCCACCACGATATATAAAGAGATGGATAGTCTTACTGTTATGGCTTTGTAATCTAGATGAACAAGATAAGTAACAAATGAAAGCAGAAGGGAATGTTGTCCTCATCGTATACAATTAACAACTAACTGATAATGAGAATTCTGTCCTGCTGTGGCAGGTGTTACAAGTCTTGTGTAAAGCACTCAGTAGATCCACTGAAATTGGTTTTGGGAGAGGTTTTCAATTTACTCCTAATCTATCTCTATAAAAAGGCAGGCATACATTTGAAGAATGTTTTATTGCTGTATTAGCATTATTAAAAAAGTGTAACTTTACTGTATGAAAGAGAATACCATGAGGTAAACAAAGTGGTTAAGTGGATGACTTTGGAAGATTTGTTTCGTGTCAATAATATTCAGAAATGTTTTTCTGAGGGGTAAAAATACCCAGAACTGCTATTTTTAATAATTTCAAAGAAGGGAGTTAATGAAATAGGTGGTTGTAATCAATATCATTATCTACATGCAAGAATGGGGTAATAATAACACCTCATATAGGAAATGATGTTGTTAAGATGCGTACAAGGCAGGTCAGTTTGGAGATCTTTATAGTGTGACATTCTACCGACTCCCTACTTAACAGATACTTTGGAGGACTAAGGGAGAAGCAGCTAAAGTAACCTTAGGGCATTGTGTTATCAGTACTCTACCACTGGATAATTTAAAGCTGTCCTGGTTTATGTCAGCTTGTCTCTACTGTGCCTGCAGGGAGGAATACCCTAAATAGGTATGTGACTGATGCCATGTTACAGTGTGCTCCTCTGGCCAGGAGTCAGGTATTACAAATCAGGATCCTTTGGCTGACTCCAAGAATTGTAGAGAATTGCATATAGTAGAAAATGAAATTGAATTACCAAGCCAAAAGGCTAAACCCATTACACTTTAGTACAGACCACACTAGAGTTGAGTGTATAATGAGAAAGTATGTGAGCGTTTTGTCCAGGACGGTGTTAGGAAAAGTCTACTTGAAAAGTGACCAGGCAGTGATTCTGTGTTAGAGAGACAAATAGTAGCTGAATGATAAAGAATATTCTAAGAAACATGTGTCTGTTTAGTCTGTGCTACATGAAATTAACTCCTTCTTAAAAGCAGGCCATAAGCCTGGTATTTCTGAACAGGATGGTTCAAGTATTACTCTTCAGAATAACTAAAAACCATATTTGCTATTCTTTCTGTGGATTCTTGCATTAAGGTTTTCTTTTTTAGCCTGATGGTGAGGTTCATATCTTTCAAAATATACCTAAAGTGACTAGTACTTTTGTGCAAAAGGATGTTCTGTAAATTGAGGCAAATAATGGTGCCTAATGTGGCAACTGATGAGTCACGAGTAAAGAAAGGAAATAAAGTTGTATGAGGACTGCTATACAATCAACAAATATTTCTAAATGAAAGACAGATGATTCAAATAAATGAGATGGAGAAATAAAATTTATTTGATTTTGTAGAGAATGCAAAAATATTAAATTGTTCTATCATTTCATACATCTGGGATTTTTTGCAATTTTTAAAGCAAAATTTGGGCATTAGTTACATAGAATATACCAAAATAATTAGAGAGTGTGTATAAACTGGTATTTGTGAACATTTTATAATGTATTATATTTTGTCATGGTTATTCATGCTTATTTTATATGATATTTCTTCTCTAAAATCCCTTTTTTGTGACATTATTCCCAGTGCAAATCTGGAGACACGAAATTTGGCCTTTCTGTGCATTTATAGTGCATTATATTTTATATAGGGTATTATATTTTTTGGTATAATGCATTATATTTTTATATAGTGCATTATATTTTATAATCTATTATATTTATATATAGTGCATTATGTAGTATAGTGCATTATATTTTTTTCTTGGTCAGTCATGCCCACTTCATTTAATACTTCTTTTCTCAAATCCGTTTTTTGTGACATCTTTCTCAGTGCAAATCTGAAGACATGAAATTTGGCCCTTCTGACTTCCAGTCACTTAACCAGGGCCAGAATTCTACCCCTGACTTCTATTACAAAGAGGGTTATTAAGGATAGAAAGTTCAGGCTTTAAAAAAAACTGAGCTGAAATATTATCTCTAGGAAAGTTCCAGTTAAGGTGAATGTACCATCGTCTTAAGTTTATTATAACTTTAACTGTGAGTTTGAGGGAATTGTGTGAAGTATTGTGTGAGAAAGAAATAAAATAAAATATAAATAACAAAATATTGACACATCTTCGTTTCCTACTCATGTGTTTTGATTCTTCCCAGCAAGTCCCCCAGATCATTACCTGTAACTATTGTTATCTGCTCAAAGGACTCTATCTCACCAGGAAGCACAAGAAAATGATAAATTAAAGTTTGTAGGATCAGTTTGCTTCCTGGATAAAAGCTTGGTGAATAAAAGGAAGTGCTACAAAATGGGTATAAGCCAGTGTTCTCCGTATGTGCGTGGGTTTTCGGAGGTAAATGAAGCGTTATGCTGAAATTCAATAGCACAGAGGTAGGTCAGTGACCTACCTTCACAGACAGTGAGTACCAGAGAAAATGGATATTTTTAAATGAAATTATTTGATTAGTGAAGCAGTAACCTGTAGATAAATGGGGTATAAGAAAGCTGTATGAGACTTCTCAATTTGCAAGTATTTTTCATTACAATTTTTCACTGCTACTCAATGATAAAAAAATTGTGAGAGCAAAATTATTTTTTAAGTTATTATTCTTAATACTTATTAATTTTTAATACTTATTTTTTATTTTACTTTATTTTTAGTATGAGAGCATAGAGTTTGTGAAATTATGGAGCCAGGTGCATAGTTTTATAGGATTCACTGTATAGAGTTATAAGGAAACTTCAAAAACATACAATCTGACCCACACTGTGGCCTCCCTTCCAATCATCACTTCTGTTCACTGCAGTGCAAAGGTTAACATGCATTTCAGGCACACGAGCATTACACAGATTTTATTCACTCAACGCTTCTGTTGAGTGCTATTGATCCCAAACTCAATGACATCAGTGGAAAGAGTTGCACTTACTTCAAGGAACACTTGGTCAGCTCCTCAGCTCCCGACTGCTACCTTCCAAACAAGAAGGTTGTTTGGTGCTGATGGCAGCCCACTAATCAGGGTTGTTTCCTGTGCATCTAAAGAGGAGGTTATGCCCCAGTGTCCTGGACTGAAGTGTGTGATCAGGCCAGAGAAAGGGTTGGAACATGTAAGGCAAAAAACATCTCTTTCTGCTCCTGCCCCATGCTACCTGCCTCTTTCCTTACACCAGCCAGAATCTGTAGCGGTAAACCACTTCTAGTGATGGACGTCAGTTCAGATACAGATGCATTTTGTCCTTCTACATTTTTTTTGGGCCCTGGGACATGCTTCTGCTCAAATACCTGAAGCTTGCCACATTTTATTTAGGGTACTACACAGACTCTGTAATTTCTGTGTGCCATGCCAAATACCGTGTAATTTGGACATCCAAGAACTGTACCTGTCGTTATCTCTTTGTCCTCCTGAACTACCTTGTTCTAGCTAATGTTGAAGACAAGATAATGAATCAGTCTGGACTCCTGTGGATTCTAGTTACTTGTGTCGTAAGATTCTGCATGTCATGGTAAATTTTTGTGTCCTAGTCCTCAGGAAACTGAAACCCATCCCCACAGAACCATGCAGATGCCCCACCCACACTGGTGCTGGAAGAATTTAAGCACTAATGCATCTTTGTCAACCAAGCCATAAATTGATATGAACATTTTGTATCTCACTGAAGTCAGGAAACGGCACCATAAGAATTTAATTCTAATAAATGTTTCATGGAAATTTCACTTTCCCTGTGACATCAAGACAGTAAGGAGATGAACCTAATCTTCTACAGACATTCCACCTTAAAATGCTAGCAGAGGTAAAACTGGATTCTTTATGGTGAGGTGTGAGTAATTGCGGCAAAAAATTATGTACATGCTGTAGAGAACATTTCAGTAAATAACACATAAAGAGTAAACTGTAAAACCAGAATATATTACAGGCAATGAAACCAGTGCTGATTCAGATAAAAATGCTTCATTAACCTCTAGGGTCTTTCCATTAGGTCTTTCCTCCCACAGCTCTCAACTTTGTCCAATTTAGAGTCTGCTGAAAGTGATTTCAGGCCCTTTGCTACATTTCAAAAGTCAGCTTCAGATATGTTCTCTACAGGGGGCTTCACAGAGATCTGAATAAGGATCTTATCTGTACAAGCAGCAACTTGGAAAAAAATAGCTTACCCATTTTAAAGTGTAGTGGAAACAAAAGGAGACAGGTAAAGCAAGGCTCTGACTGCTCCCTAAGGGTTAATGGATGTTTAGAAAAACCCACCCTTTCAAAAAATTATCATGTGTTTTAAAAATGTATATATATTATTTATTAGCCATTTTAAACTTAAATACATAAGTAAGAAGTTTTTCAGTTAACTCTTCTTAACTTATTTCATCAGTGTTCCATGCTATACACAATAAAGAAAGTAAAGGCTTTTGCAGAGCCTTTGACTTATGTGTCTTCGGGAGAGGGAAATTACAACCTCATTCCTCTTCCTCCCTTCTTAATGCTTTAAAGTGTTCTTCACCTGAGTTTGGGAAGAACAATTCCACTGACTCTTCTGCAAGCTACAAATGAGGTCCCTACAGAAGCACCACATAGAATTTCACTGGGAAAATTATCTGAATATTATATCCAAAATGTCTAGAAAAAAATCCCAGCTATGCTAAATTACTACTGGAGTTGTGTATCTGGAACTGTTCTCTGGCACTGAGGCCAAGTGGTGTGCAACAGCTCTGCACGTGATATTTAATTTTCTAGTACTAGTTCCTACATACAATGTGCCCACTGTGAACTGTTCCTGGTTCATGCTACCAAACCTCACCTGAAATCTTGCTTTGCAAGATTGACAGTTCAGTTGGGTCAAAATGTGTCAGAGATCATTCCAGCAGTTTAAGAGTACAGAGCAAACTTCAGTGCCTTCAGATGTTCCTTGACATGGTTTAATAAAAGAGAATAGATGTATCTTATTGGGCTTTATTCAAATAGTTTATTTCCCCTGTTTAATAAACGTTATTAGGTGAAGCATTAACTTTTCATGTTTCTATTAAGTAGCAAAGTGCCATTGAATCAATAGGATTCTTTCAACATTGATTTCAATGACATTTTGGATAATAAGAATACTACGTGGAAAAGTATTATATAATGCTTTCCAGAAATAGAAGTACTGGATATTTGTTACTGTGTTTTATGTAATAAGAATATAATTTTCTGATTAATTCTTAACATTTTAAAGTAGAGCTAATGATCTGTATGTTGGTATTTGCAGAATAGCAATGTTATCCTGCTGTCCTGGGTAAATGTCCATGCTGCAGCACATGAAAAGGATGTCTTTGCTGGTTAGATAAAAACAAGCTCTTTCTATAAGCAATTACACAGAAGCTAAAGGAAGACATTATCAGATTTTCAACTGAAAAAGCAGGTTTCTGTACTACTGCCAAGTATCTGTGATGACTGTAACCAGTAAGAACTTCTTTTGTGGGTTTTTTTGTTTTTTTTAATAGTATGCTTAGACACATAAGAGTCCTCCTAGACTAACTTCAGTTGGACATTTACTGAAATGCAAGAACAGAGATCAGCAGTATGTTCACTTGAAATTTCTTTTCTATGACGACAGGAAGCCTCTGAGCAAAAAGGAGCATAAAGTGATTCAGATCTCTTATGGAGCCTAGGCTGGTGGTGATAGCAAAGCTTTCCACAGTACAACTTCACAAGGGTACCTCACTGCCATTAGAAGCCTATATCTAGGAATGGTAGTGCAAGACAGAAATGAGAACTGCATTCTTTACAGTTATTTGCTAAATTTACTCAGTGTAAGAACTGAAATTTCAGATCCTGATGTTAGCACTGTCACAGGAAACTGACATATTTACAAGGATTTGAAACTTGGTCCTTGTATGTTACAATTTTGTTCTATGTATTTATGCGTTAACATTAATACTGATCGTTCAGATCAAGTTGAGTAGGAAAGGTAAAGTTTAAGAGTTTATTCTTTTTAAAAGGAATTAACTGCCATAGCTCTGCTTGCTACCTTCTTGTTCAGTGAATAAAAAAATCAAACACCTTAGTCACACAATTTTTCCATTTTTTTATTATAAAATAATAATTCTCACAGTTCTGCTCTCTGCACATCTGCACTGTTGTGGTACCTGTGAGCCATAGTGATGTATGTTGGCACTGATAGTGCTGCTTGATGCACAGTAAGAGCAAGAGGTGCTCCTACAATATACAGCATTGCAAGTGTGTATTATTGCAATGCCTAGGAATGTCTGTTGGTGTTATAACATCTGCTAGCATGCCTTGTAGGTGAAAAAGATTTAGCCTTCAGAAGTTTTATGCTTTAAAAGTTGAATTCTTTTAGCATACAAATGCCAAAAAGAGGCAATTAGAACAAGAAGGATCAGGGGAAGTATTTATTGAAGAAAATTAGTATAAAATAACTGAAGTTTTCACCTGCACTGCTTGGTTCTGGTTTTAACCACTAGCTACAAAATCAAACTAATTTGGGCAACCTGCAGCAGAGAAAAATCAAACCTGAGTTTAATGAAGTCACCCCAAAGACAGGTGACATAATGATGATTATTTGCTTGCCATGTTTGTATTAACGTAGCTGTAGAACCGCTATTAGGTAGTAAAAGCACTCCTGAGAGAGCTGAGTTTCCCTGGTGGTCAATTTCTCTTTGTGCTGAGGTTGCTGCTCTCAGGTGCTGTTTAGGGAGCAGTTCAGATTGGATTTATTTCTCAAAAACTATTAGATAAAAAAAACCAAAACCACTTATAACTTATGCATATGCATTTTTTTCTTTCTGTTAAATTTACGCATACTGTAGTGAGTACATTTCTTATATATACCACCTAATTTTCTGCATTTATTTTCTGTCTTCTCATACAGAACTTTCAGTAAAATTTTTAACTCAGTACATGTTTATTAGCAGCAAAATGTGAGAACCCTTCTTGTTCAACAGCTCAAAATTGTTGCAATCTTAATGGACATGATAAAAATGAAATAATGCTGCTTCCCAATAAAATTCTGGCTTGCTTGTACCTGGTATAATAGAGAGTGATCTATAGGCTATTGTATTTTTACCTGTCAGGGTTCTGTAGGAGCTCCTCTAGCATCTAAAGGACAATGGAAAGCAGAGTAATTAACACAGCTGCTCTGCACAGGAGCTCTAGAAGCGCAGAACTCTTTCACACAACAAATTCACATAGTAGCCAGTTAGGCTGATTTTTTTTTTACTACTCAAACCTTTGAGCATACTCAGTGAAAATTATAATTTAGCACTGGAGATACTTTCCCTTCATGTTCCCAGTCAAGAATTTCTTTCAGCTTGCAGTAAAGAACGTGGTAGAAAATAAATCCAGAAAATTAAGTGCTATATAAAAGAAATGTGCTCACTACAGTATGTGTAAATTTAACAGAAAGAAAAAGAGTTAAAAGAGCTTGTGCTCCAAGCCACTTGCTCTCAGATACATGGTGTGACTCTTAGTGATGATCCTGTGCAGGACTAGAGGTTGGGCTCAGTGATCCTTGTGGGTCCCTTCCACCTCAGGATATTCTGTGATTCCGTGACTTCAATTATAACCTAAGATTTCTAAGTGAAACTAGTCATCCATGGTATTGTAGTATTCTGGCACTCAGGTTGTTCAGGGAAATCTCAGTGCCCAGGAATAGTTCCTAAATTAATAAATTAATTATGTCTTCATTTAGCTACTGCATTATATCATTTTGAATATGTGAATTTTGGATTCCTCTGTCCCTTAATTTAAACATTTTAATTTTTTCCCATGAGCAAAAAAATGAAAACAAATACCAAATCCCAGAATCATAATTATCCTATAAGTGAAGTGAATGAAGGTTAATTAGAACTTCTTTTCACAAAATATAATGCAGTATCTCCTTACAAGAGACATGATGAGATTCATAGTGTCTGCTGTTAGTTAAAATGAGACTTCACGTGAAGGATCTGACTCTTTTGAAGAAAGTGATAAGAAAAGCAACCTCATACTCACTAAATACTCTCCTTTCAGAATGAAATCTCCCTTGACACCTGCATGCATAAAGGAAGTATTTCAGCCTGAAAAGTGAAGTTCCATCTTCCCGCCTAAGCTATGGCATGATTGCCCGTTGAGGTAGAGGGATGTTTAAGATGTGCCTTTCCACTAGCTGCTGCTACTGCTGATGTTTTTTTAGGTAAACCACTGTTTTATCTAAATTGTTTTTGTATAAAGTACATAATATTCCACTAGGTCTTACTTAATTTCTCTTCTTAAGTCTCTTCAAACCTGGAATGTCCTATTCAAAAGACCATAAAACATTGAAGAGGGAGGACAGACTGGGAGCAGAGTAGAGAAGAGGATTTATTAACTTATGCCAGAGGAAAAGCAGGAAAGCAGGAGCTTAATTTTGCTATCCAATCATCAGAATATCCATCTTAGAAGGGGAAGCAGGCCACAGAGTCTGTGGGTTATTCTTTTTTTTGTTTTGTTTTGTTTTGTTGTGTTTGTTTGTTTGTTTGTTTGTTTGCTTGTTTTGGGTTTTTTTTTGTTTTGCTGTTGTTGTTTTGTTTGGTTTGATTTTCTCTGGTCTATTTTTTTGGATCACCATCATTGTATGATTGATTAGCATCTGTGATGATGTTGATGTGACAGCAAAAGTTCTTTTTACCATTGTTTAAATGTATACTATTTTAATTTGTAATGTTTTATTTGCTAACATTTCTGTTTTCCTGTTCTTTAAGATATTCTAAATTTCAGTGTCTCAGCCTGATCTATATTGACTGTTTTCTATTGTCTTTTTGGTGCACAAATTTAATCAGCCAATTTACTTTGATGAACTATTTAATTTTATATTTATGATTTATCATAGAATAAAATCCTGTGAGTCTTTTTTAAATGTCTTGGTTAGTTACTTGCTTGCTTTGTAGAGTCTTCTTGCCTACCATACACCCTGACATTACTCAGTCTGGGATCTGGAACATGTGTCTTAAAACACACCTCTAATGGATAATTAAAATATTTCTCAAGCTTTTAGCAGTTGTTCCAAGACTTATCTAATATTATTGTTAAAAATGTTACAACTTGTATTCAATTATTACTTCTATGGACAACTTATATTCTTTAATTAACCAATACAACTTATATATTTTCCAGAAAAAAAATTAATTTTAAGTGGGCACTACAAAGTCTTTTACAGACTCTATAAGAATTCTGAAATAACTGCAAGAGATCAAGAAAGGGCTATTTGCCACACAGCCTTTTAATTTCATCCTTTATTTTATTTGCTTCTGTAGGTTGACCAAAACGTCTTTGTATTTCTGTGAGTTTTATTAATCACTATTTGACATTGCTATTTCCCTGTAAATCTGCAGAGAAAAATTCCTTCTCACTATGATGAAGTTCTTGCTGTAACAAGTTCTTGCTGTGGAGTTGTGGAATGCCTTTTATGCATTTTTCTGCTGTCTAAAAAAAAGTTTGACTTACACTTTTTATTCGGTGGAATAAAAAAGAAAGCAAACAAATGACGTCCAGGTGGACCAAGTGACTTTAAATATTTTAGAGCTCCAGAATTGTTTGGTTTTGAAAGGATGTTAAAGATCATATAGTTCTAGACCTCTGCCATAATCAGGGACATCTATCCCTAGGTAAGGTTGCTCAAAGCTTCGTGCAACCTGGCCTTGAACGATTCCAGTGATTGGGCATCCACAGATTGGTCTCACCAACCTCATTGTAAAAAATTTCTTCCTTATAGGTAGTTCTTGCAGCTTAAGAGTGGTACTTCCCAATTTAGTGTTCCCACTGAAATTCCAAACCAAGCTGCCTCTCGCTCGCTTCCCCGTCTGCCGTCCCTTCCCCGCTGCAGCTGGATGGAGAGAACTGGAGGCAAAACAGGTGAAGATCATGGGTTGAGATAAGCACAAATTTACTGGAAACAGCAATGAAAGAAGAAAACAAACAGTAACAGCAACAATACTAAGAACAGAGGGTACAAGGAAAAAATATGTTATTGCTCACTGTGAAACCCCCCCAACAATCAACAATACTCGACTGCAGCCATGCCACCCCTGCCAATCCTTCCATCTCGGGACCGGTGTCACCCTCCGGCTCCCTCCAGCTTGGAACCAGTATTACCCAAACCATTCTGTTCTCCTTCCATGCCTGCTCAACTAGAACAAACCCTTTCTCCTTGGAAAAGCCGCCCTTCCCTCCACCCCTGGCAACAACGAGAGGTGATACAGAATAACCTCTGGGTCCTGGCCATGCCCTGTCCCAGTTACTGCAAAAATTAACCTTGTCCTGCCCACAACCAGGACACTAGTCTAAACTTATCAATTTTTAGTTTAAAACCATTGCCCCTTGTCCTGTCATTACAGACTCTGGGAAACAGTCTTTATCTTTTTAATAAGCACCTGTTACATAAAAATTCTTTCTTCATCTTTCCTATAAGCCCCTAGGGCCTCTTTTATAAGCAATAAGGTCTCTTCTCTGGGCTGAATAACCCCAACTCTCAGTCTTTCTTTACAGAAGAGGTGTTTAATCTCTGAATATTTCCATGGCCCATCTCTGGACTTGCCCTAACAAGTCAATGACCTTCTTGTGCTGAGGATCCCAGAGCTGGATGCAGTACTCTTGTACTTGTGGTGTGGACTCTCACAAGAGCAGAGTAGAATGTGAGAATCTGCTGGTAAAGCTGCTTTTGATGCAGTCTGGAACAGGGCTGGCTTTCTGGGCTTCAACTGCACATTGCCAGCTCATGTACAAGTTTTCATCCATCAAGATCAGATTTAAAATTCATTAACTCAAATGTAATCTTAAATTTGCCGTACAGATTTTTTGATTTATTTGTCTTTCTTTCTTTAGAGGGCAGGCTAAAAATGTTTGTGGCCAAGAAAGGGAGCAGAAATTATGGTGAGTGTGAATTGCAGGAGTGAATATATTCTTGCTTAGACTTCTTTTTAAATAATTACATTTTATAACAGAGAAAACCTTGACCTGTAAAGAATTGCAAAGAAGGATCTGTCTGATGCCAGTGCCACTTTGGGGATCGTGTGACAGTACTTGTAGAAAAAAATAACAGCAAACCACTTTTATTTTTGTATATGTAAGATGAAGCTGCATTTTGGGTCAATAATTTTGAGCCAGGAAGATTGAAACTCACAGACTTGAAAGAGAACCTTTGTATCTTTTTGTCATGCTTATTTTAAGTCAGGCCTATTAAATAAGAAACATATGAAATCACAGATAGATGAGGATTTGCTGCTAAATAAAGATAAAAAAAGCATGCATCTCATACAGAGAAGAGCTATTGCACTGAGATTGTGTAATACTCAAATAATGAGATTTTATCAGGTATCTCCAGATGTCTGAAACCTGTATTAGACATCACTAATGTATGTCTCTCAGGCTTTCATTTTTGATTGGTGTGTTTCTCTTGTGTGCTTTAATCATGCATTCACATGTGTTAATTATAATGGCATTAGCAGGTTTGATTTTTTTCTTTTTTAAGTAGGTAGATGTAGCGTTTCAATGGTTGTATCATTGTGCCTAATTAGGATACTGATAAATCAAGACTTACCATGTTTGAATTAATATAGAAAGACATTTCACTCTTCAGTGCCATCAAAAGAGCTTACTAGTTCATTTTATCTTGTGAATGGTAACAATTGTGTATTTTATTGCCAGTCCAGATATCCAGCTTTCTCTTCTGCTTCCCACCTCCTCTGATTTCATCTTCAGGCACATTCTAACACCTCTGCCTTAGAGTATCCAGAAAGAACATGCACCAAAGCCCTTATTCGCCTCAGGCATCTTGCATTCATCAGTGACTACAGCTGTGTTGCTTCTTGACTCCGCATATGCCTTTCAACAGTACCAACCACAGCTTCTACACGTCAACAGAAACAAAACTAATTCTGTCATTGCTCTCATGTTGAATCAGAAAGCTTTAAAGAGCATCTTATGTTGAAATACCTCCTGGGCTAAATCAGAGGAATATTTTGGATTCACTCATGTCCTTATATGGACAACGCTGCTATGTTACTTCAAATATGAAATTATATCCCCCAGTATCTATAGAATCTGGGGGATGAAGGGACTTGAAAGCAGCACTGAGGAGGACTTGGGGGTACTGGTGGATGAAAGGCTGGACATGATCCAGCAATGTGCACTCACATCCCACAAAGCCAGCCATATCCTGGGCTGTATCAAAAGAAGCAGGGCCAGCAGGTCAAGGGAGGTGATTCTAGTGCTCTACTCTGCACTTGTGAGAGTCCACCTGGTGTGCTGTGTTCAGCTCTGAAGTTTTCAGTACAGAAAAAAACATTTCAACCTGTTGAAGTGGCTACAGAGGAGGGCCACAAATGTGATCATAGGGCTGGAGCACCTCTCCAATAAGGAAAACTGAGAGAGATGGGGTTGTTGAGCCTGGTGAAAATGCTCTGTGGAGACTTTATTGCAGCCTTTGAATATTTTAAGGTAGCTTATAAGAAAGATGGAGACAAACTTTTTATCAGGACCTGTTGCAACAGGACAAGGGAGAATGGTTTTAAACTGAAAGAGGGTAGATTTAGATTAGGTATAAGGAAGAAATTTTTTTACAATGAGGGTGGTGAAAAACTGGAACAAGTTGACCAAAGTAGAGGTAGATGTCCTATCCCTGTACACATTCAAGGTTGTGTTCATTGGAGCAACCTGATGGAGTTGAAGATATCCCTGCTCATTGCAGGGGGGTTGGCCTAGATGATCTTAAAGTCTTTTCTAAGCCAAACTATTGTGTGGTTCTATGATTTTATGATAAAGCTAGTTGATAAGCAAGCTGTATTAATACCTGTCATCCTTGCTATACAATGCCAGTGTTTGTATGCTGTTTCCACAATGAAAATTTAACATTCCATTCAAATTTTAAAAAGTGATATAAAAACATCCTGTTATTATTTCCTGATTGTCACACATTAATCCTAAAAGATATGTATTTATAGCACCCCACTAAGAACAGCTCCATAAAAGCACTCAAGTGCTTTGATTGGCTTCGGGCTGTGGAACAGGTTCTAAATGCATTTCTCATGGAAAGGTACAGATATGGAAAAACAACAAACCTAAAAAGGAGTTGTACCGGAGCCTCAGACTATTTATCAGGACTCTGTTAAATGTACTGCTGAAAATGTTTCCCTACAGTAGTAGAAAATGTCACTGTCAACAACGAATTATGTGACCTATCTGTTCCAGAGAAAAGCTGCCAACAGTGTACATGACCATGTGGGGCATTCTCATGGCTTTATTTCATTGTTGTGAAAGAGGTTTTTTTAAACTTATTTCAAAGGATAGCATTTGACTCATATCTGGCCAGACCGAGTCTATTAATTCATCATGTAAATAAGGATATATTTTGGAAACAATCAAATAGCAACAAAGCAGACAGATATGTGCTTAGGTAGTTTACATAGAAGTAAATAATTGTGTATTTTAAGGGAATTGAAAGACTTTCAAAGAACTTCATACTAAGTAGGACAAATATTCCCAAACATTTCAACTAAACTTTGTAATATTACTTTGTTGAGGTATGCTGTGTTATATTTTTCTTACGTAATTATCTTTCATATTTCAGCAAATCAAGATAAAATAATACATGGAGCAACAAACAATCAAGAACTAAACAAAAATTTGATTTTTTCCCAGCATTTCTGCTGGCTAAAGAAGTAATCTCTAAGAAATGCTTTGATTTTCTAGGTCCATAATTTTGATAATGTTTTGATCAGCTTTAATCTGTAACTGTTTACTTCTTGAAAAACTGAACTATGGAAAGTTATATGCTTTCTAACGGTATTAAAAATAAAAGTATTTAACTTCTAAAAGGGAACTGACTTGCTTTTGAACTGTTAAAAATGTGCATTTGTTGACTAGTGAGTCATACTTTATCAGCTTAAGACTGATTTATAGCTAGATCACTATGAACACTATGATAGTGCACAAGTTGATTATTTATGAATGTTATACAGAGTCAATGTAAATAAAACACATCAGTAGCTTTTCTATGGGTTTTAGAACAACATTTATTATTCACATGTTGTAGCAAAATAGCAGGGTATATGGCTAGATCGAAATAAAGCTAAATCAGGACCTCTTTAGAGCAGGTATAACATTATGTTCAGACAAAAAAAATCTAGCTTGGCATGATAATTTTTCTTTAGATTTTGAATGGTCGGTATTCATATCTTTTGTTGGGAAAAAAATCACTTTAACTTTGCGAGGATGAGATTCTGCACATTATCCATATTTGTAGTGAACTATCTGGGCTGGGTTTTGATTATTGTATCTTCTACTGGTTAAAAAATCTCTCTGGCATGCATCCAGTAGATGAATGAAAATTTCAGATTAAACATGAATAATGATGGGAGATAGGAGAACTTGTCACTTTCCTACTTCCTTCCACTGGAGACATCTGGCTACAAATTGTTAATACAGTTTGCAGCCTAGCAGCACTGTTGATTCCTTGCCACTTCTTGTTACCTACTGATGAAGAGCCAGAAACAAAACAGACCATTTTTGAAATCAAGAGGCTTCCTGAACTCATGTCAGATCTGTCCTTTAGTTGGTATTTGTAATTTCTGTCTTGAGCATGGTAATTTGCTGTGTGTCAGTAAACCTCTGCTGAGTTTAATTCAACCAACACACTTCATCTTTTACTGAACTCACCAGCATACCTGCACAACTAAAGACCCCAAACCCAATGCATTCATTTTTTCTGCTAGTAATTTATTCAATAGTGTTTCTTGTTTTCAAAGTCTCACACCTGACTCTCCTAAGTTGTTCAAATAATTGCCATGCTGTGGGACTGCGATCTCATTTGGCTTTTTGTAATGACACTGCTGTACATCTGAAGAAGAGCAGTTTTCACAGTGTGTGAGAGACAGAAATGGATGTTTTCTCAGACTTTGTAGCTCAGTCATACAGACACAAAAGTCTGTGATAGATGACAGAACTGAATCTGTATGGTTGGTAGGCTTTTCTATGTTTTCTTTAGACCTAAATTTCCCAATAATGTTATTTACTTTTATCATGTAGAACATATGGAGAACAGGGCTCCAATATGGCAAGCACAGAGGAAATTAGGGGAGTCCCTGTCCCAAGGGTGTATTGTTGGTGGACTTGGCAGTGTTAGGTTTAAGGCTGGACTTAACCATCTGAAAACCTTTTTCAAACCTTAATGATTCTATAATCTAAACAATGAAACAAATACAGAGGTGGAGAAAGATATAAACCACAACAAACTCATAAAATGAATGATATCCTAATAACGTCTTTTTAGTCCCTCAAGGTATTTTGCTGAGGGAATGGAGAAAGGGGGAAATAAGAAGAAAATATTTTAGATGGAGAAAAAGAGGAAAGAAGAGACAGACTATGAAGTATGGGAGAGAAGGCAGACACAAATGAAGTTAATCTGACAAGTTAATGATAGACGAAGTTTAGAAAAAGATAGAGGAAAGTCTGGAAAGACTGGAAGGTAGCAGTGAATTAAACAAGATATATAACTTTTAATGTAAAACCTATAAAAAATGATGTGTTACTGGTGGGAACAGAAATGGCCCCATGGTGCTCTAAAACTACTTCTGTGATAATTGTTTTTGCTAATTATTCTGAAGAGTGTTCTGCAGTTGTCAGATCAAGTGCATACATGTGTATAATGTGTGTAATCTGATAATGCTTGGGAGAAGGCTGTACTTTGGACAACTGCCACAGGCTCATTCACTTGCTACAGCATGGGTTAAAATGACCATGTTGTACTAGGTACACCTTAGAATCACGGTTTTCTTGCTTATCCTAGTGTTGAGGTCATGAATGGTTGTCTCATTCAGATTGTGTCTTACTGCTTTTCTTCCTAGATTGGCCAGAATCATGATCATGCCAGTCTTTGGTAGTGAAAAGTGCAAGAAAACACTCAGCAAGACCCAGACTTAGCTTCCAATATATACCTGTCTCTGGGGACATTTATGTTGGGAAAGATATGAAGGCCCCTTGATAGTATAACACAGTAGCTTCAAGAAAATCCCAGAGAGCTTAGGTGAGACTGTAAAGCCCACCACTAAAATTCTGCAGAGGATTTCAACATAAAAAGCAGTAGGATCTGACTTACCAATGCTGTATGGGGATCGTGTAAAGGCAGAACATATTCCTGCTGTTGTAGTCTGTTACGAACAGTTAGTAGTTCAAGTAGATCAAATATTTGCCATTCAAGCATTCGTCTGGCAAGTGGATGGGAATTTGTGGTTTACAGAGAAGCTATGTTGTACTGTTCCACCTATATCTTAATCTAAAAGTTGACCATTGTAAAATGATATGAGGGATGCTTCAATTAGCATCAGATGAGAACTGACCTGAATACCTCTGTATAGGAAAGCAGATTAGAAGGGAGTGGGGTTGACCCTGACTGAATGTCAGATCCCCACCAAGCCACTCTATAACTCCCCTCCTCAACTAGACAGGGAAAGTAAACATAACAAAAACTTGTGGGTCAACATAAGGACAGGGAGATCACTCAATTACCATCATGGTCAGAACAGATTTGACTTGAGGAAATTATTTCCGTTTATTGAGTGTCAAATCAGAGTAGGATAATGAGAAGTAGGAAACAAATCTTAAAACATCTTCTCCCCTCCTGTTCCTTCTTTCTGGGCTCAATTTAATTCCTGACTTCTCTACCTCCTCTACCTGAGCAGCACAGGTGGATGGGGTTGCCCAGACATATACAACCTTAATTTTTTTTTTTTTCTCTAATTGTAGGTGTGTCTGCTAGCATTTATAGGTCTGGACCACACCAGATCTTTTTGCTGTTTCTTCTTTATTGCTACTTCAAAAAGTTGTGAAAACTGTGGTTGTTCTTTCAGTTGTTGACCAGGTCATTGGTTTGTCAGTTTCTCTGACACGTTCTTTTGAGAGTGTAATCAGAGGTGATCCAACAGCACGTGACCCAACCTGCATGTTGTGAGAACAATAAGAACTGAAATGATGGTGGAAAAAACTGAGAGTAGGGACAGCTGTGTCTGTTACGTTCATCAAGGCTCTTTGCCAATGATTCAGTGCTGCTGCAGGGCTTTTGACAGCTCAGTTTTGTGAAAGTTGGTGCCAAGTACTGAAAGGTTGATATATTGCATTGTAGTATTGAATGAATTTGATTCTGTGAAGTGTGTAAATAACCTATCAATCTGTTGAATATTCAGAAGAGTAGGGAAATCTATGCTGAGACAATTTTTATGTTTGTTGCTCCCTGAGCAGCAGAACTATTGCAATCCTGTTGTAATTTACAGACTGATTTTTTCTTTATATTTATATCTCAGAATGGTAATTAGATGTTCCTATTACTGGTATTTCCTGTTTCTCAGCTGTTACTCTCCTAACAGTTTATAAACCCCTCCTTATATTCCTTCTCAAACTTATTCCCGAGTAATAGATTATTATTAAGTTCTTACTACAGAGTTCTGCATGCCAAGAACAGCCAAAAACAGAGGGATCTCTATTCCAGTCAAAAGAAAGCACCTATTGTGGGCAATTATCTGCTTTTTCAGAAATCTCTCATTATAAGGTGAGTGGAGACAGACATGCTTATTTCTCATTAGTGGGAAGCCTGTTTCTCTTTATTGACTATAAAAGCAGTCTAGGCCACCATCTTAGGTTTCAATGTACAATTTCAGATGTCTAAATTTGGTGACATGAAACACATTGTGAGTTGAGAATGTACATATTGTTTGATAATTGCATTTTCTTTCATTAATTTTGAACATCTCACTGTCACTGGTGGGGATTCTTTGGTGCTCAGCAAAGCAAGCAGCCATCTAATTTCCTAGAAGATGCTGTGGACCTGTTTATGATTGAGCTTACGAGATGCAGCTTGACTACCTAGGCAGGTTTTTAAGGAGGTGAGGGAAGTGATCAAGGGTTACAGTTCTGTCAGATGGCTTTTTAATAGTTTGGAGTAATAGCTATGACAATTTTAATAGAGTTCCTTTAACACAGAAATAAAAAGAACATGGAACAAACATTTCTTAATAGGATTTTGAAACTAAAAGCATGGACATATCACCGTGTGTGGAAGGATGCTGCAAACTATATGAAACAAATGAAAAATTACTGTCTATTGCAGATGAATAACCACTAATGAAGGGACTGTTGGTAATACTTCTATTTGTCTGACTGGATGAATAAGGTGGTAGAAGTCTAGATGCCAGATATAATTTTGCCTGACACTTGTGTTTTGTTATAAAATCACCACTGTGGAGACTAGCTCCCTATCTGCCAGCCAGATTTTTTTTAAATTAAAGTGAAGTGACTGACTCTGTTGCAGATAGCTGTAGGCTGCATTTCTACTTCCTACTAAAGGACTGAGAAGTAGAGCACTACTATGGCAAAACTGCAGACTGATTGCACTGCAAAGCAGTTCCTAGATTTTCATTTGTATTTGGCCATTCTTTCTTAAGTGAGTTGAAAGAGTTCATCTGAATTTCAACTTCATTTGGTACTATAGTTTACCTAGCTGGAATGAGTAACGTTTCATAAGTTTTCACTATTTAAATTAGGTAACCACTTTCCCCTCCCTGCATTTTTGACCTGGAGATCAAAGAGCAGCAGCTTAGATCAAAGAGCAGCAAGTTATCTACATCTCCATTAATGTGAAGTAAAGTGAAGTGAAGGAAGATGTGTGCTCATTAGGTCTATTACCATTATTGACAATGAATTCTAATGCACCTATGATCAAATATATTATTTTAATTATAAGATTTTTTTTTCTCATTTGGGCTGCAGTTGTAATGTGCTCACTTATTAACTCTAGTATTGATCCAAAGTCCACTGCAGTAACAAGTGGAGTATTTTCTTTGGAATGATACATACATATTGGCTGCCATGGCTCCACTGACTTCCCTGAAGTCAGGATGACTGATCCAGCAGAGGATGTGCCCATTGACTTTCACAGGCACTGATAAGGGACAGACTGTGCTGCTGATAATAAGCAGGTGGCCTCATGTAGACAATATTAACTATGAGATTACATGTTGGCACTTAGTGATTCAAAATGCTTCCAGTCTTTTCTCTGTCTCAACAATTTAAGATTTCAGATATTGTTAAGAATCTTTTCACAACATCTTTACATCAAAACAGACCAGATAAAACTGTAAAAATACCCAACTCTATCCATAAATTCAGAATAACTGTGTTAGCAAGCAGATGATCTAATCTACATGAATTGCTGTGCAATTCAATTTCTGCTTGAAGCTCTTCCTTCTGCAATGTAATAAAGTATCATGAATTATGAATTTATTATTCCACAGTATAGCAATTATAGAAAAAAATGCTTAGCATATTATCAATAAATATTCTGGTTATATTTACTTAGCTTACAATCATATCTTGTTCTTGGATTGTTTCTAAGGGTGAATGACTAAGTACTGATAAATACTTACCTCACCTCCGCTCCCTGAAACCTCAAAGCTAATTCTGTGTACCAAGAGAACCTGGATATAGCTCATGTGGTTGACTGTTGGCACTGCAGGAAGAATGTTGCCCCTCTCCCACAGAAATCACACTTTCTAACTCCTGGAAAATAACGTGTCTACATTGAATAAACAATATGTTTTCTAAAGAAAATCTCTAGCGAGAAATTGTATTTGCCTTTTTAAAGTACCAATTGTCATGGTTTCAGTCCTTG
>VXAY01002880.1:405256-475560 GCA_013399855.1 Oxyruncus cristatus
CTTGTCCACTGACCTTGGCAGCTGCATTGTTATCACTTGTTCTCCACCGCTCCTCTCGGGGCTGGAACTCCTTCTGTCTCAGCTGAGCAGTTTTTCTTTGGAGTTTCTTCTCCACTCTGCTACCTGCTTCAGCTGAAGGCTTCGGTGCCATGCCTGCCCCTGGCCCAAGGCCAGGGGCGGAGGGCTCTGGCCCCCCACTCGGGGAGGCCTCGCTGCCTCACTTACATCATGGCTCCGAGTTCCTTCTGCCCACACACAACTACAACAACGACAACAACCCTTCTTTTCCGGTTTGTGTTAAATTATGTAATTCGTAGAGACGTCACAGAAGTCTCTAATTGGCTACCTAGTCGGAATTTCACCTGGAACTAACCATCTTCTACCCTAAAACTGAGGGGGATGGGCTAAACCATGACATCTCTCCACCCCTCGGCTCTACGAAATTACAATTAAAAAAAGGTGTATAAAAGAAAATAAATACATACAATAAATAACCAAAATAATGCATTTGGTAGAGTTTGCTATCTTGGACAAAATTCAATTTAAATGACATATAAATAGGCTCTTATGGGATAAGTACTGCAAAATCACACTGCAGAATTTCCCAGATAGGAAAGATAGGGACAGCTGCAGGGATGGTAGAAGGTGTCTCATTAATCAAAGAGAGACAACAAATAAGGGGAAAAAAAAGAGATGTTGTTCAGCTTGGCAATGTAATCATCAATAGCAACAGAAAAAGCATTAGAAGCAGAGAGGCTCAAATTAATAGCTTTTAGAGATAATATAACCCAGGATACAGAAGGGAGATGCCTAGGAACTGTAGTGTCAGGAAAATCCCTGAAACAGTGGAGACCATCAAGTTAGGTACAGGTCCAAGGAACAACAATCTTTATAGGCAGAGAAATGTTATTAGAACATGCTAAAAATTTCCTTTCTTTAGGATTTTTGGTATACACATAGTGCAATATCTCTGTTACTGGACACATCTCAAGACACCAAATTACCAGTAAATACAAATGGACACAAGAATGTTCAGTGGTCAGCAATAGCAGCAGTGACAAAGTAGTTTATGAGAAAGGCTAAGTGCTATAGCTTAGAGTGCTAAGTGCTACAGCAAAGAATAGCTAGCAGGGAATGAGTTAGCAGACTGGTACTGAAGGGTGCAGTCAACCAGGAGCACAGTCATATTTTATAGCCTAATAAAAAGAGGAGTAAAAAGAAGAAGAAGGATGAAATTATGAAAGAAAAGATCCAAGAAGAATTCTTGACAGAGAGATTTATTTTCTTTGGGAATGATCACACAAAAGAAGCAATAGAAACTCTATAGCAAGGAAAATTTAAATGAAAGTGGGAAAAATGCTAGTGTATAGACAATGGAGAACATTCTGGAAAAGAAATAGATTGAATGATTTAAGAGTCACATCATTCATGTTTGTGTTCTAAATTACACTGACATAAATAAGTGACTGTTCTGTGTCAGTCTGCAAAATAACCTCTGTAAAACTAGCTAATCAGAATCTTTTAACAGAATCTATTCTAATTTGAATTAAAGTGGTTTTGTTAAGATTTCAACAGCTATTTATTACCTTCTGTGTTTTTGTCATAAAAACAACTTTAAAATCCTGGAGCAGAAACATATAAAACCCCCAAGTTCTCCGTTTCTGCACATAAAATATTCTCACCTTTCCACTGTGGCAGATACTCCATACATAGTTTTTTTGAGATAGAATGTCTGATCTGTGAGAAAATTTACTCAGGGTTTACAAAAATCTATACTGTAACTATTTAGATGAAATTTTCTTCATCACTTTTCCGCAACAGTCACAGAGTTGTCATGTGCAAGGCATCTGATTGTGAGTCATAAAGATGTACTTTCAAAAATAAAAATATGGTTTTGAAGGAGGATTGGCAGAGCCATCAAATCCAGTCCACTTCCAATAATTACAAACAATTGTAAAAAAAATATTTTACTCAAGAAAATGCACAAAACATTTGTCCCAAACTCCCTACTTACTACTCACAAAACACTTCCCGAAACTCTATGATAGAGATTTGGTTTATGCAACTCTTGGATAGGCAAAGAAAGCGATGGGAATGGAAATGGGAATAGCAGGGCATGCTCAGTGTAATGCAGTAACTGAGGTTCCATTAGATTCGTGTGAGGGGAGTACAGGTAAGTTCACTTCGCAGCTTTAAGTTTTCCTTGATAACAAAAATGGCAGATAGTCACAGTAAGGACTGGAATGAATTTACTTTAACTAGCAGTGCCACCTCTTTCTTTCACAGTTCCTTTCATATATTTTCATATTTTGAAAAGCAATGCTGTATCTTCCTCTTAGATAAAAAAGTGAACTATCCAAATTCACATACAACAGTTCAAAAGTATTGCCAGGAAAAAATTAGGTTTCTTGGATTAGTTTTCAAGCACTGTAAATTTGTGTATTCCCACAGAGACAGAAGAGGTGTAATGGAGTTGCAATAACTTACACCAAATGAGGATCAGCTTCAGGTCTGGCAGTCCCTTGCCCTGTGCACTGGCACATGTTGCCTCACTTAATGACAGCTCTCCTACTCTCTCCAGTGTGTTTAGTCTCAAAGGAAGCATGTAAAAAACATATGCTAGGGCTGTCTTCTATATTTGTTTTGCAGACAGAGAACTGTAGTCTTCCAGGCTGCCAGTACTTTTATACATCAAAATTTTCAACAGCAAGTCCCTCCTGCTCCATCTTCTGCCTTTTCACTCCTCACTACTCCTTAACTTGGAAGGGCAAGTATATTTTTTTTCCCTTCTAGATATCTGGAATGGTTGCATGGACACAGTCACAATGCCATGTCCTGTGTGGCTGCAAATGGGTCTTTACTTGTGTGGCAGAATTAAGGAGGAAATACCTGGAGAAAATTTCCTTTAGTATTTTAGAGGAGAATTGAGATACTACACAGCAGCCAGAATGTTGTGGCATGCTTTTTAACTGGCTGAAATATTCAAAACAGATATTGCTCTTGAAAACATCCTACTTTCCCTGTAATGAATGTTTAAACATTTGTTAAGTAGGAAGGCAGACATTAATTGGTTATGAAAAAGACTTAACAACTTGTCTGGGGCTGTGTTTGACTGTTGCTTGAAGAAATATAGACCAACATGCTTTTCTTGCTGCAGGTAATTGTGGCACAAGGTTCTTAAGCAAAGTCTGGGTAGCAAACGAAACTTATCATTCACTGTTATGTCATCTTCTAACAACATTAAATCTTTCTGGAGACATTTATTTTAAAGTTCAAGATGATGCCTTAATAAAACATAAAAAAAATTCACAAAGTTGTTTTTTCAGAATAAAATGATGCTTTGTTTTTAATGATGGATCTATAATAATTCAAAATAGTAATAATAAAAAATATAAACAATGGTACAGAAAAGAGTAGACAAAATTGAATCTCCCAGCTAATCACCTCTTGAGATATGGTTTAATTTTACAGGAGTTCTTGACATTGAAATAGATTACATACTCCAGGGTATGATCTCTATCAGGCATTTTTATGTCAGTAAAATAAAAATATTTCAAATTAGAAGTATGAGACTCTTTTTCCTTTTTACCATCCCAACCTTCCCATTATAGTTATCTGCAGTAAATCCTGAAAGTGAATTGTGCTGCTTTAGGAAAACAATTTATCCACTGATAATGTCCCATCAAGTACAATTGGTTGGCAGCTCTTACACTGTTATTTCAAGGACAGCAAGTTGCCTTATTCCTGATGTGAATGGCATCCAGCTAGGTACTGTCTGAGACTGAAAAACTACAAATTGGTGTACTATTTTCTTTATCTCTCTATTCTGACCTGCTTAGGAAGAGATGTAGAGACCAGGCACAGCAGGAACATGAGAGTGCAGGAGGGAGCACCTGAATGAGCATGGGGTTCATCTCAGCAGAAATCTGGTGGGACTCAGTGACACAAGGGATAAGAAAACGGGGTGTGAAACCATTTAGACTGATTAATTTGGTCTATAATCATCAAAGAATTGCTAAGTGATGGTTGTCCCTTCACTTACGTGAAAGAATCTGTTGGACTTGGCAACATTTTTCATTGTACAAGCAACTACCTGGAAATTTAAAAGCAATAGTAGGTGGGATAATAGAAAAATGGTTTTGGAGAGTGACCTAATTTTCAGAATTTGGTGAACACAAATCACCTTTAGGGTGAGTGGCTTTAAAGTGCTGATGCTGGGGGAAAGGACAAAACCTAGTGTAGAAGGAACTCAGTGAGCCAGTTTCCATGACTGCTATCCTACACAACCATAACTTTTAGACTTTCTTAAATTGAATAGTACTAAATTAAAACTATGATTTAAAAAAATCTTACTTTTGGTTAACAAATTAATGAATGGACATAACCTATGCATCTTTTCATCTCTTTCAGCATGGTAGGTCATGCAGGAATTAAAAAAAAAAAAAAGAAAAGAAAAGGGGGGGAGGAATCGAGTATACATCAGGGTCCTTTAAACAGTCCCCAGACATTCTATTTTTATTGCAAACCTTCTTCTGCCTATGGTTTAGCACAGTAGGGGTGGATTAGAGGGCACAAATCAATCTCTGCCTGAAATGTTAGAACACTGCTTCTGCTAGACAACACGTATAACTTTTCAAGGAGACTAGATCTGTGTCTCGCTCCTATTTTCAATGGCTACTGAACATGAAAAGCTAGGCTGTCTGACCCCAAAACAAGAAAAGTTTATTCTTTTCCTGCTTGTGACATTTAAAACTTGTATATTAAAAAATCCATCAAAAAACTCTACAGAAGAGTTTCTGTTTGCTGTCATGGGGATTTAATGGGTTATTCTGGTGTGGACAGCTAAATACCAGGGTTTATCTTAGGATCTACTGGTAGCTGAGAACCTGTGATGGAAGTTTCTCTAATCATAGCACCAATTCAAACAAACAAATCCAAAATGTATTCAAAATATGCTCTGTTTTGTCATCCCCAATGACCAACAATCCAGCAAATATATATGTATTTTCTTAGAACATAGTGGTGAAAATACCTGAAACAGTGCCCCTCTTCAGTAACTGTATTTTTCAAGTTTAAATTCTACTTCTGTTGTTTCATAAGCTCAAAGAACTTCTATTATATTTTAAAAATCCAGCGTATTAGCCAGTTTGCTAGTCTTAGAATCAAAAGCCAATTTATATGGAATAATTTGTTGAATTTGTTGACCATTAATTAATAAAGTGGTAAACTGTCAGATAAATCCTCATGTATCTGTGTATAAATGCACTCATGTAATAATATATAACTTTATATATTTAAACTCTGTGGGCAAAACATATCTAGGATACTGGAATATCTCTAAATAGCAACCCGTTAAAAGCACAGTCTGTTAGAGTATCATATTTCTGTAGTGAATTTAAATTCATTCACCAGAAGGTGCCAGTCTTGGTCCATAAACCCAAGAATCTAGTAATTGCATTTCAGTAAATCCTATTACAAGAATTTCAGTGGAAACTAAAAGCACAGAGTTCTGGTGTCAAAGAAGGCAAAAGCTAATGAACTCTGAAGGTAGAACACAAAACAAATTCCAGACCAAACATAATACTACATAACAAATGCATGAAAGATATTAGTCATTCTTTACTGATTTTTACACTCATGTAAAAGTAATATGGTCCACACGAAGGAACAGACAGGGGAAATGGTAGCTTGTACACCTACAGAAGGCATTTCTTGCTTCTGTCTATGTGCACTTGCTTTTCATTTTTATGTTTTTCATTTTTATGTTTTAATTGATGTGGAGTAGGTATGGATCATTTAGACTGTGAAGTCCTGAGTTTTATTTGTTGAAATTGATTTTATTCTCTGAACATGCCACCAGAGACACATATCCAACTATTCATAGCAATATGTGTGAAGTGACTTTTCTTCCAAATGCTATAGAACCTCCTCGTATTTTGCATAAGATTAAAGAATAAGCCTAACGCCTGGAAGGTCATAATGTGGCACTTCTGCATACTATTATTATATAGTACATGCAAATGTACAGTATTTTTAACATTTTATAGTGGTATAGTTTTGAGAGCAATTGCTTACTTTGCTGCTAGCTTTCCTGCTTTACAGGACTCAGACTTCTTCCTTGTTCAAAAATTCTTTCCTTTCCACGCAACATAAGAGAGCAGTCTGCTTAAAGCAAGGCTGTTCCTTGCCCAGCTACTTCAGTCTAAGTGCTCTGCTATCTTAGTGAAACATGTAGTGAAAACACCTAGATACAGAGAGAGATGCCTGAAATTTCCCATGGTTTGGAGTCTATCACATAGGCTATCATAGAGTCTGACAGAGGCTGAGAGTTGCAGCATGAAGTAACAGCTTCATCCTGAATTAGTAATTAGTAATTAGACTATCACAGCTACCACATGTCATTTACCTGATAAAGAAATAGGAGAACAAGGAGCAGTGAAGAGAAGAAAAAAATTACATTCAGCCTATTTTCCCAGAAACATTGAATAAACCCTGACAAAATGGATCCATTTCTGTAATCCAGCAGTTAAAGAAATAAGATGCTGTGAAAATACCTTGTAAATATTAAACCCCCCCCCAAACTTCAAATACACACTTGAATGCTCAAGAGCAGAAGCTATAGAAATTGGGCTGGAAAGCTAGTTTAGTTTGAGAACAGAATGATGTTGAAAGAAACATATTTTCCCCCAGACTTTCATAAAATCAAGTGATTAAATACTTTCCTGGATAAACATCTTGGGTCAGGTCATTTCACAACTTCTATATGAGACATCTAAAGAGCAGCAGGTGGCACTTTGCTTTGTTAGTGCTGAACTGTTGACCTCGGCATGTTATTAGGGGGCATAAAATGACTGGAGGGGATCTCTTAAATAAGACGTAAAACCTGAAGTCCTCAGCAATCAGATTTCTGAAAGGATCTTAAGAATGGCCTTAACAAATGGCTTCCTGATATTTTCTCTTGATTTCCTGTGTAAATGCACAGGTACATCAGTGCAAACCCCTGGATCAGTTTGTTAGTTTACACCAATTACTTCTGATGTGTATCTGATGGCAAAATTTAGTTAAACTTGACAGAGCTGGAGAGGTCTCAAAATCCCCAGACATTTCATGTTAGTAGGTGTCTAGGTAAGGAATAGAGATCCCATCAACATGTGAACAAAGCCAAAGCACAGGGAAAAACATGTATGTCTTGCTAGGCACCAGAGAATCAACTTTGCAGGCAAGAGTTTTTTCCTACATGGTTGCTCCAGAGTCAATAATGCGTGTCTTCTCACTGGAGCTTTTCCTCTTGTTGAGGTAGTCATAATGGCTCTCTCCTCTGCAGAATCTTGGACGTCTAATAAGAAGAGACTTTCAACAGCAGCCTTATTAAAATTCACTTACAAAATAAATCAACCATGAAACACAAATCCATAGGAACCTAAGCTTCATTAATTCCACTTTCAAGAGAACTCTCTGTTTATTTAGCATGATTTCCTGACAGTTTCCCTGAAACTGTATTTCTTTTTCCCCTACTTCTTGAAGCTTTTGTACATTTATTCAAAGTTTATATAGCTCCTGTAAAATCTGGAGAAATAAAGGATCTGCAAATTAGTCCTTTCGATTTGCTCTTTACCCTTGATTTCAATAAGACAATTCAGGAAAGAAGATATTAGTGTTTACTAGACTAAAGGTGGGCTTCATCGCTCCAAACTTTGTGCATTTACAGTGGAGGCATCCAATTCTGAGCTAATTATCTAAACTCCCTTTGTAGTCACTCCAAACGAATAAGTACTTCCAAACTGTGATTCATCTCCTCCAAGGCTGACAACTAAACCAGGCCAGATGAATCACCTTCTAGAAGTGCTTTTACTCTCCTCTGACTGTAAAGGGAGTGTGGACAACCATCTCACATACAGATCTCTGTTGTTGCAGAAGTCTAGAGTTAGGTCATGTGACATAATTTTACATATCTAATCCTGACCTACATTATGCCAGCATTACATGTCCCTAACCTGGAAGTAATGGCATGGAGCAATGATTATGGATCTTAAACCTACTTAGCTCTGATATCTCCCTTTTTTAAAGAGCAGTTTAGCTATAAACATTTGTGACTAAAGAAACGGCACTTTTTTGCCTTGGAATGGTAATTTTTTATCCCACATGGAATGAATGAGGTATGATAGTATTTACTGTCTGAAGAAATAATTAGTTAATTGGGCATTAGGCCCCAAATTTGAAATATTTTGGTTTTTTCCCATATTTCTCCTATAAATAGAAGTTCATTATCTAGAGATCCCTGTATAAATGAACACCTGAGTATTATTTTTGGTCCATCTAAAAAGGTATCATTAAATGCCACTGCAACTCAGGAAAACAACCCGTTTCAAAGTGATTAAGTTCCAGTAAAAATTGTAAACTCTTATCTTCCATTTAACTCTCTAAGTATCCATTTCACAGCAGTAATCAGGCAGATGGTTCTGTTCTCTTTTTACCACAACATTAATTTTCTGGTTTTATGTACCATACTTTTTGACTTAAGCTTAAAAAGCTTAATTAATGCAAAGCATTGCATATGTTTGAAAGTGTACTCATTAGTAATTTTTTTTTTTTTATTTTGGTTTTGTTTTCAGCGGCTATCTTTGATTTTCTCATCTTTTATATATTTAGCTTACTTTTTATTTTTGATACTTCTTATGGGTTACAGAGTATGCCTTGGCATTAAAGAAAAATTAAAGAAATTCTAACATCATGAGGATAATAAAATGACAAGTATTTGAGATAGTGTTCACGTAGGTATTTCTTGCTTCTTTTTACTAAATGTAGCTTGGAGAAGAGGATGTGACAGCATCTCTTAAAAATTTTTTACCATACAGCATAACTTCATGCCAGAAAAATGCACCACTGCACCTTTGGTCTCCTATGATCAGTGAAGCAGGCATATTTTACAGGAATCTTCACTTAACCTGAACATATAAATCCCTGAATCTTATTCTTTCAACCTACTGGATTCCCATGAACTGAGAGCGTGAATGCAGGCAGGAGACAAAATCTGAGTCTTTTGTGAAGAATAAAGAAAGTACAAGACTGAGCATGATTCTATACATGTGAGCAGACAGAAAAAGCAGCAGATCAATGAGCATCTCATTAGGACACCATCCTTCTAACACCCTGGCTAAACACATTAACCTGAATATTGTTGTGCATAATCCTATCACAGGCATATATCTCCTGCATCATTATAATTTCAAATAATTCCACTGCAAAACAAAACAACTTACACAAGCAAAGTGTATCAATAGAATCTGATGCTGCAGTAGCTTTACTTCATTTACTCTCAGTACAGAGGATAACACCCTCACGTTCACACATTCTAACAGTGGTAAAGAGCCCAAGGTCTGGGTTCGTGTGAGCCTTTGGCACAATGGCCTGATTGCAGTTAGATCCAGATTCTGCCACTGGGCTTGCCAGAGGTGCACCCTATGCTGTGGCAAGCAATCACACGAGTCATATTCTCTGATTAGGACTAGAGATTTCACAAAGGTGATACTCTTAGCCTTTGAGGTGGAGGATGTCAGATTTATTGCTTGTGCCTAACGCACAGGTACAGGAAAAAGAAGAGCCTCAAATTTTCCCACTGATACATTCATCCTTTTTTGCCACGTGTCAGATTTATTTAATGTTTGTTAGTAGCTGCCAAATCCCATAGCCTGACAGAAGTGAAGCTTCTGCTAATTGTCCCCAGGTCCACCCAGTAGCATGGCTGAGCATGTGTTCCCAATGGAAACACATGCACACAGTGCACATGTACTTATACACACAGACCAACACAGACAGAAAACGCAGCTCTCACACGAACACAGACAGTGCAAAATGGACTGATCCCTCTCCACTCTCTGGCTGAGCAAGATGGAGGTCCCTTACTGGGAAAATATGTATTAACACATACCATGTAGATCCCTCTAGCAGCTTGACTCAGACACTCAGTCTGCCTGACTGCTCAGACCCTGGATCCCAGTTTCCCTACTGTCTGGCACTTGATACAGAAGCCACAAGTCTGCAACGCTACCGTGGTTGCTGCTAGAGACCAGATGTATTTGCACACAGCAGCACAGTCACAGACACACACATGGATCCCCTGAGCATCTGGGCTCAAACACTGGCACTTCTTCACCAGAGATGCCCTAGCCACCCCTGCCTCATGCACACATGCGCAAATCAATCTCACAATCAATCCCCAGACCTGAAAAATTCTCTGGAAGATGGCTGGGACCTCCAGTAGCCAGCCCACAGACCCTCTAGTCCTGCCAGGATCCAGCTCAGATATCGGACTCCAAAGCTCTTACCCTACTCACTGGCTAGTCCAGCTTGCACAGACCCCAGATGCATAAGCACACTGAACAGAGAGAACCTCACCCAGGAAAGGAGGTAGAAATGGATTCTAATGAGAAGACGGGAGAGACCATGTTGATTAGGCACAGGACATAGCCAAACTGGCATGCTGACCAGCAAGTTGTTTGCAGGCAGACATTTTATGTTCTTATCCTTCTGCTGTCTCACTCTTTCTCTACTCCATTTGATTTGAATCCCTTCCTTTCCCAACCCTTGGTTTTTCCCTCAAGCACCCCATAAGTCAAAACCCCAGGTTGCCCTTCCCCTGCATCTAATAATGATCCCCATCCTGCAGGACCCGTGATGATGTTTCTCAGGGTATCCCTGGGAGCAGGGGACCAGGGCAAGTACTCATGTCTCCAACTGTGGTGCTGGGGCATCCCTACTGCCCTCTGCCTCTGCATTTCTCTGTGTACCTGGGAGACAAGCTTTATGTGCCCTAACACTACTATTAAATTTTTCATTTATTTTTTTTTTTAAATCAGAGTAAGATACAGCATCTTTAAAAATATTCAGGTAAGAACTATACTCCAGAGTTGTCAAGGTAGGATTAATCTACATTTCTTCTATTTTGTTCATCCTTTCTTCTCTGGTTGACAAATATAACAAGGACGTGAAAATTGTGAGCAGCATTTCAAAGCATATGGCACAACAAAATAAAGGAAACTAAGGCTCTACAGCCATCCAAAGAAAAGTTCCATACACATTTTAGTACTTAAGGAGGTGAGTGTCACTATTGCTGTGACTCAGACACTTCCAGTGGTGCAGAATCCATGCATTCTGCTTTTACTTCATTCACATTTCCTATAAGCATTGCTTTTTCACATAAAAAGCATAATATTAGACACAGATGAAGGACACTTCCTGAAGCACAGAACAGATAGTCTTTAACAGTAGGAGTAGTATTGCTGGAAGTTGTGTGACATCCAAAGCTGTGATTACAGGTTGAAAAATCTTCAGAAGAAAGAGTGAGAGTGCCATGTGTTTATCTTCATCCAACACCAGGTAGATACAGGTTACTGTCTAGGAAAAAAATGACCAGTCCTGGTAGCCTGACAGTGAAATAGGAAAACAAAAAATTACAGAAGGGAAAGGTTAACCTTGGCATGAAGCATTAAACTGAAGGTCTGGGACACTCTCCGCTCAGTCTGCACTCTGATCTTGGAGAAGCTGTGAAAAAATATGACATAATTACCTTGAAAAACTGCAGTGCTTCTCTAAGACAGATGCACTGGTAAGACACCAAGATCTTCATTGCAATGGTAACTACTTAAATCAGAGAATGTTTTCAAACTTGTACTGATTTAGGTAAAGTTGTTTGAACATTAAAAACTTGTCCATAACTGCGCAATATAACAGTATAAATTATACTGATTATAAGATACAGACCTTTAAGTTAACAGAAGTGTAACATGAGAAATTCATGCCTAGAAGGACTTTATGCAGATAGGAATTGATGGATGGGACTGTACATAGAGTTTTCTTAGGGATGAGCTCGGGGGCATGCTAAGTCACTCACACATGTGCACAATAGTAAGTTGCTGCCAGAGATTTTATTTCTGTTGATTGCTTTCCTTTTTCTCTGTTGCAAATGCCATGCTCCAGGCTGTCTTTCATTCGAGGTACCACATGAAGAAACAAGAGGTAGAAGCCCAGCAAACATCCTTAGTCTGTGACTTGACAAGTAGACAAATTGTGAGAACAGAGATAGATGTCTAACTATATCTTCCACTCTGTAAATCCCCTTGAATTTACAAGTGTACACTTCTTTTACATGTTTGCTGTTAAAATCAACCTAATGCTCAATGCTGAGAAACTAGTGAAGGCTTGTTGCTCTTACGCTTACAATTACAGTCTTGATATAATTGTGTCTTTCAGAAAACTACATCTGCATTTGGCTGCGCATACTGACACTTCAAGGCATCGTTTCTGAATACCAAGCCCCCACTTAACTCTGCTTGTGCTCTTCTCATTCAATTTATTTAGGCACCTGGAAACATCTGCAGAAATGACTGGATAAACATTTTCTCATTGTAAAATTACAGTCCCTTTGGAGCACAAAAAGCAACTTGAACCAGCAAACATTTACATTTATTTGCCTATATTAATTACAGGAGACTCATTTAGTGTTGATGGTATTATTGTTCACACTTCAAAAATGTTCTTTGACATATAACGTATGTTTTAAATTGTTGCATTATAATTATGTATTACTATTGGATTTGTAGTTAATTCTATTTGTCTGTGTTTATAACATAAAAGTAACCTTTGAGAATGGATTAATAATTTCATTTGGTAACACCAAAGATGGATGGAGCCCAATTAGTTTCTTCTGATGGAATTTGAACTTCCTTGTTCAGGACAAATCAGAGCTTTGCATGTACGAGGCACATGGGACTGGGGTTGAGCACCACTTAGTAGCAAAATAAGTCACAAAAACTGTGGTCATTTGCAGTGCTTTTTTGGTCATTGCCTAAGTGAGTGACTTTACCACTGATTTTCCCATACGATTTTGTGCACGTAGCTTGGATAATGGGTAAAGGCAATTTTTCTGTGTGCCATGTAGCATTTGCTCTAATGTGACTCATCAGTCTACTGTGCGGAGCAATCATAGCTCAACCAGGTTGATGTTTTTAAAGCTAATGAGCCACTGATTGCTATATGAGTGACTGAAGCTAACAAGATATGCTCTCTTCCAATGATTTATAGTGATGAATTAATTAATAGGATCCCAAATTCCATCTCCAGTGAAATATGTGCCTTTCTTGATAGCTGCATAACACTGAGGAACTGCTGAATGTGTACCCTGAATATGAATGAAGCTTTGCTAGTGGTATGCCAATGTTAAAATGATACCCCGTGATTATGTTCATACACATACTTTAAATGCAAAGGTGAAAAGAAGTACTAGAAGATGAAAACTGGTAACAGAAGTCTGTGTGCATGAATTCACAGAATCACAGAATAAGCCAAGTCGGAAGAGACCCGATCAAGGATCACTAAGTCCACCTCTCAGCCCTGCACAGGACCATCCCCAACAGTCACACCACGTGCCTGAGAGTATCATCCAAATGCTTCTTGAACTCTGGCAGGCTTGGTGCTGTGACCACTTCTCTGGGGAGCCTGTTCCAGGGCCCAAACACCCTCTGACTGAAGAACCTTTTCCTAATCTCCAGTCTGAACCTCCCTGACACAACTTCAGGCCATTCCCACGGGTCTTGTCACTGGTCACCACAGAGAAGAGAACAGTGCCTGTCCCTCCCCTTCCCCTCACAAGGAAGTTGTAACTGCAATGAGGTTTCCCCTCACTCTCCTCTTCTCCAGAATGAACAGACCAAGTGACCTCAGCTGCTCCTCATACGGCTTCTCCTCCAGATCCTTCACCATCTTCGTTACCCTCCTTTGGACACTCTCTAAGAGCTTAATATCTGTCTCATATTGTGGTGCCCCAAACTGCACACAATATTCAAGGTGAGACTGCACCAGTGCAGAGCAGAGCAGGACAATCCCCTCCCTTGACCAGCTGCTGATGCTTTGCCTGATGTCCCCAGGACACGGTTGGCCCTCCTNTCCAGGAGCAGAATCTGGTACTTCCCCTTATTGAACTTCATGTGGTTGGTTATTGCCCAGTCCTCTAATTTTTCGAGGTCTCTCTGCAGGGCCTCCCTGCCTGCTGGGAGGCAACAGCTCCTCCCAATTTTGTGTCATCTGCAAACTTGCTCAGCATCCCTTCCAGTCCTGTGTCCAAGTCATTTATGAAGATGTTGATGAGCACAGGGCCGAGGATGGAGCCCTGTGGAACCCCACTGGTGACAGGTCACCAGTCTGATGTTACCACATTCGCTCTTACCCTCTCTGCTCAACCCGTGAGGTAACTGCTCATCCCCTACATGATGTGTTTATCCAGGTATGTGCTGGACATGTTGTCCAGAAGGAGAGTGTGGAAAGCTTTACTGAAATCCCAAAAGATCACATCAATTGCCTTTCCTTGATCAACTGCTGTACAAGACAGTTCTGGAGACTTATTATGATGACACAGAATTTTGGTTCATCCCAGCACTGATATCGGCGCATCACACATTGCATACTGCTTTCTTGTGCATACAGCTCTATCAACAGTATGATCATATTGAAAAGGTGATAAAGAAAGAAGGTTCTTGATATTAAAAGTGTAGGTTTAGATTGTAAGTGCATTTCCTTTATGTTTCCCTTCCCTTTCCAAATACAGATAATTTATTCTCAAATTAGTGTTACATCATCCCCAGCTTTACAAGTTGCTGAATGAAATACCATAGTGTGAAACTAAATATATGCAGATGAAGAACAAACCAAAAATACTCAAGACACTAATAACATAGATTATTAGCACTGGGAATAATTTTTTAAATATTTGGAAGCAGGAGGGATACTGTAATATTTATCTTTTGCAATCATTTTTGTTTATTTTTTTCAGTAAGGAAACACCTTCCTGAACAGATTGCAGATAAAGACAGGTTAGATAGGTCATGTATAAAGTTTTATATTCCCAGTATGGTTCGCAAAAGATTGGTGTTTTTCATAACTCTAAGCTGATGTTTATATTGTATCACTAATTTGATAAAATTATTCTTCTTGCATGTCACTCTGAGTAATGCCATATCACAGAAAACAGTGAACATCATTTATTAGTTATTTTGGGGGTTTGTGTTAGCTATATAACTTTTTTCAAGATTCTCAATTCCTCTGCTTTATTATTATTTTACTGCACTTGAAACCACAGTCAATCTAGCTATAATACTTGAGAATATATTACCATGAGCTACTTAGTATTAATTATCTGATTAAAGTGGTTCCATTCTTGTCTTCTCTGATTCAAAGATTAACTGGAACATTATGGATGATTGATTGTGGTATAATTCAAAGAGAACTTGACAGCATCTGGAGGAAATCGTGTGTCCTTTATTGAAGCTGTTCTGAGCAAAAAAATCAGGAATTATCAAATGGAATTATTTCAACAAAATTCTCTCATAATTTTGAGTTCTAAGGATGAGAGTATTTTCTTATTGTAGCCGTTGGGTTCTGATTCTGGAAAATTAGATATAAATCTAAGCTTTTGCTAAAGAACAATCTGATTATTGTGGGGTTAGAGAAGTTTTTAAACAGACAAGTAATACAAAAATAAGGGTGAATGTAACTGATGGGGGAGATTTTCAGCAGTTCCATTTAAGTATATCAAATCTCCTGTTCCTAGGAGCAAAATTTTTGAATGTTTAAATTTTTGAAGTTCTTTAAGCTTTTTCTTTCACTCCTTTCATTGAAGTATTTGTTAGGAAAAACAGAATTTGTGGGGAATTACGCACACACATTTCTACATTTGAGAAATAACTACATCATAACAAAATTTTTAAGCAAGTAAATGGTTATATATAGAGGAACATTCACACATTCCCTCTTGTTTCAGAAAATGCAAAATCAATCTGAGCAAATGCTGCTCTACATTGGGAGCAGAGTAATATAAGTCTGCTGGCACACATTGCATTCAATAAAGTTAGAAGCAAAAGTGTCATTTGGTAGATAAATCCCATGACCTTGTGGATGAAAGAATGCCTCAACTAGTGTAGTGTCTTCTTGAGAAGTAGCCATTTTAAGATCATTGTAATAGAGACTTGTTTTTACTCCATCTTTTCAATGATGAAAAAAAATCAAATTCATCAAATATAGACAGTCATGAAGTGCCAAGTAGTTAGTTGTTCCTTAATGTGCATTAGTTAAATAATAATCTTATTATTTAGCTCACTGAAAAACTGGTAAACATATGTTTCTTAACATTCTGTAATATAGTTTATCCTTATTTCTTCCCTCCTCTCTCTTTTAAGATCCGTCATTAGGATATATTTTTTTCATGTAAAACACTGAAGTTCAAATGGGATTACAATAATTAAATTACAATGCAAAACAAAAAAAATAAATAAGACTGACAAAAAGCTGGCAATAACTTATTTTCTTCTTAATTCTGTCCCTCTCCCAGTATCCCTTTAATGCTTTTCCATTTTTCCCGTAATAAGTTCTCCTCAGAATTGTTTCCAAGATTTTTGGCATTTTGTTTGTGTGATAAAATTAGCAAAACAATCCCTATTGTTTTTCACCAAAAGCCTGATTATTAATTTATCAAATCAAGTTGAGCTTAATATTTTACTGTGCAAATTTATCCCCTGAAGCTTTTTCAGTTCCGCAGCTTCAGTTTGCAATTCATTTGAGTTACAGAGAAGAGAGGATACCTCACAAAGGTCAGATATGTTAATGCAATATATAAATAACATGAATCAGCATTCCTCGGTGTACTGGGTCTGGCTGGGATGGAGTTAACTGTCCTGCACAGTGCCATGCTTTGCACTAGTGGCTAAACCAGAGCTGATAACACACCAGTGTTTTGGCTACTGCTGAGTGGGGCTCCCAGAGCATCAAGGCTTTCCTTGCAACCCCTGCCTCGATGGCCAGCAGGCTAGATGTGAAGAGTCTGGGAGGTGACACACCTGGGATAGCTGACCCAAACTGAACTCAGGTATATCCCAAACCATATGATAACTTACTCTGAAATGAAAGTTGAGGGAAATGAGAAGGAGCAGGAGCATTTGTCATCTGAAGAAACCAATATGTGTGCTCAAGAACAGCTTTACAAGTCCCGTTGATATAATCTCTTGCCTCCCAGCAGGCAGGGAGGCCCTACAGAGAGACCTTGACAAATTAGAGGACTGGGCAATAACCAACCACACGAAGTTCAATAAAGGGAAGGCTGAACATTCCTTCTGCTCCTGGAATGGGGCAACCCTGGATGTATGTACAGACTGGGGAATGAGGTGCTGGAAAGCAGTGTTGCAGAAAGGGCCCTGTGGGTGCTGGTTGACAGCAAGTTGAATATGAGTCAGCAGTGCCCTGGCAGCCAGGAGGGCCAACCGTGTCCTGGGGACATCAGGCAAAGCATCAGCAGCTGGTCAAGGGAGGGGATTGTCCTGCTCTGCTCTGCACTGGTGCAGTCTCACCTTGAATATTGTGTGCAGTTTGGGGCACCACAATATGAGACAGATATTAAGCTCTTAGAGATTGTCCAAAGGAGGGTAACAAAGATGGTGAAGGATCTGGAGGGGAAGCCGTATGAGGAGCAGCTGAGGTCACTTGGTCTGTTCATTCTGGAGAAGAGGAGAGTGAGGGGAAACCTCATTGCAGTTACAACTTCCTTGTGAGGGGAAGGGGAGGGACAGGCACTGTTCTCTTCTCTGTGGTGACCAGTGACAAGACCCGTGGGAATGGCCTGAAGTTGTGTCAGGGAGGTTCAGACTGGAGATTAGGAAAAGGTTCTTCAGTCAGAGGGTGTTTGGGCCCTGGAACAGGCTCCCCAGAGAAGTGGTCACAGCACCAAGCCTGCCAGAGTTCAAGAAGCATTTGGATGATACTCTCAGGCACGTGGTGTGACTGTTGGGGATGGTCCTGTGCAGGGCTGAGAGTTGGACTCGATCCTTGTGGGTCTCTTCCAACTCAGCATATTCTGTGATTCTGCGATGTCTGGACATCTGCCCACAGATAGGACTTAGTGATCAAATTCCTCTTTTAGCTTTGTTTCTGCACACAGCTTTTACTTTACTTAGTAATCTGCCTTTATCTCAACCCATGGTGTTTTTTCATGTTATTTTCTCCCCCTGTTCTGTTGATGAGACAAATGAGAGAGCAGCTGGGTAGGAATCTGATAGGCAGCCAAGGTCAAGCCATGACACTTGGAAAGAAAGAGTTTTCTGAGAAGATAACCCCTGGATGCAACAAAGTCTGTCAAATATATGAATTCAATGTATTTATTCTGAAATCTTCCCATGTGTTCTATGCAAAATCTGCCCCATGGTTATCACTAACCTTTTGCACTGTGTCAGGATAGAATATCAATTTCCAAATAGAAGAAATATAAAGCAAAACTTGTGTTGCAAGCTTCTTGTCTTAAGAAGTAAAATCTAATTTTTGCACAAATTAGAAACAGGGAATTTCACTGGAGATTTCAATAGATGAATCTGCTCAGAACCAATTATTAAAACAAATCAAAATAAGCTGGATTTTTATCACATCGTGGTTAAGTAAAATGAAGAAATTCACTGGCATCGAAATTTCATGGGATTTATACTGAACATGTAAGGAGATAAAAGAGCACTGCATGAGATTAGTTTTGTGATCTTTGCAAGTGTTAATTTTAAAACAAAACCAATCTGGGATAAATCTGTCTCTAACTAATAAGATTGCAGAAAGAATCGTTATGGATGTCTATGCCTTAAATTAAAAAATGACGGCAGGTTTTGGTTCAGTATTTCAATTTAAAAGAGTCAAACGGTATTTATTTTTTAAAAGATAAAGCTATATAAACATAATTTTTTTTTTGTGCAACCTGGTTAAAACATAACTTTTAGCAGTACTGCAAAAGCTATTTTTTGTTCAATAGGAGGAATATTGTAATTGGTTTTTTTGCTTTCCACAACTCCTGAATCTTTAAAGGATCTGCCCTTGGAAAATGTAATCAAAATATTATAGAGACAGTGCTTTCCCTCCTTTTTTTCCCCTACTCTGTTAGGGGAAGTAATGTTAACCTGAAGGTGTTCTTGACCATCTGTGGCGGGGAATTGACTACTTAGTCTCTCAGGTATATGGAAGCAATATGTCAGTTATGAGACTCCACTTTTTGCATAAAACTGCTAAAGTACCATCAGTCCTGTTTCTTCAAAAAACAACAAAATCAACAAAACAAAAACCCCTGAAAAATATATTGCTAGTTTATTTTAAAAATAAATGATCAACAGCTCTATATAACAATATTATAAACCATAGAGATGGTCTAATTATCTTCCATTAAAATTACCTTTTAACACATAATAAACATGTTGCAATAAATAAAATGCAAGCAGTACCAAAGAGCTGAATGAAACAATGTTTGAAAAATGTTTCAGTTTATTTACATACTGGGCACACTTTATGTGGGGTTTATTATTTTTCAGTAGACTGACTAATAATACGTGCTTCTTCAAAAGACAGAGAGCTGTGGGCAGTTCTTAACCACCAAGACTTTACAGGCAAGCAAAAAAAAAATAAAAATTCAGCAGCCTATGTGTTACTTCATGCGTCTCATGCCTTGGGACAGTGCAGGCAGGAAGGATGGGTAAGTTTTCTGGATCTATGCCAGCTGTAGTCAGCTCTCCTAAAAGACTGGAGACACCAGCAAAAATTTCCAAGCAAACATTTTGGTATATTCAGGAAGATGAAACTGAAAAGGACTTCTAGACTGTGCCTCTGTTTGTGCAGGCATTACCACAGATAGACTGAGAAACTACAAACTGAAAACTGTTTTCCTGCTGCCTTTGGGCTAAAACTGTTTCAATATTTTTCGCATGCAGTACCCTCCTGCAGCAATTTCGAACTAACATGTTGAATTTAGATATTTTGAGTCCCTAGTACAATCAAACATTGTTTCCATTATGTATCACCCATTAGCCTGAGGAGTTAAACTTCACTGTTCGCACAAGGCTTGAGACAAAACAGAAAAATCCTGCAGAAAAGTTGAAGGGACTAGGAATGTGAAAATTACTAGTCTGATCTCTAAGCTGGCCTAAGCTTTTGTTTCTGTGTCTGTCATCCCATCAGTGTTTTTGAAATACGCACAGATCTGATTTAGCTGATTTTGTTTTCCTACGCTCAGTGATTCAGCAGCTGTGTCACTTTGTACCATCATATGATGCTTTGTTTCCACACTGCTTTCTAAAGGATTAAACCTGAAACTTTGCGTTCTGACACCACCAGAATTAATTTCTTTTGTGCTCTCCACCTCTATGCATTGAGCAACTGCAACTCTAGTTGAATTTTACTTTTCAAAAATCTTAAAAACATGTTATCTTGAAAGAGTAACATATTTCCATATTCTTTATTTATGTTGAAAATAAGTTTTTTCATTTTGTTTGTGTTGTTGTTGTTGTTGTTGTTGAGGGGTTTCCTAATTTGGCACAGCAGGAAGGTAGTGAGTTATGCCACAAAATACCACTCTCACACAATCATATTATTCATTGCTTTTCTCCCCCTTTATGCTAGTTTTCTTTGGCACAGAGTGTCCTCCACTGCATAAATAAGCAACATTATTGCTGTGATGGCCTATATCAACTATCATGGTAACACAAGATGTATATATAAAACATATTTTCAAGTTTTATTTTAGTCCTTTATGGATGATGAAAGGTACAAGAGTCTTTAACCCACTAAGTTAACAGAACTTGCAAGGTTACTCTTGAGTTTTGGATAAGCCAGTGGATCTTAAACATGTGAGAAAGTGTTCTGTAATAAAGAACACCTTACTGGCTCACACTTACTCTATATTTCTTTACTAGGCGATGAGATAATAAGAGGTCTCCAGTGAGATTTATGAGCTCAGGAAAATAACACTTATTAAAATATTACTGTGGTTTAGTATTGCAAGCACTTGAAAAAAACAGAGGAACTTACCAACAGAATAGGGTTTTTTCTTAAATTTATTTTAAGAGGAATAAAACCAAACAAAGTAAGGAGACATACAGAAGAGTAAAGGTAGCAGCAAAGGAAGTCCTTTTAGAAAGGTCTGAAAGGTGATTTTATTTCAATTGTAAGAATTGAGTAGGGTTATTTTCTTAAGGTCGTATCTCCTGCACATTGCACTTAAGACCTACTCTGGCAAATTGAATAAATGTACTTTCCTATGCCTTGAAAAACTATTTTAGCTTCACTAAATATCATATTCAGTTTAAAAAATGAAGTTAATATTTAAAATAATGTTGTTTTTTTCAAATTAAAACTTTATAATCTTTTTCATATAGTATACAAATTCATACTGTAAGTTATGTAACTGAAAAAAACAGTGTTAATTTTACTCGTTTCTAAGTGCTCAGAACAAACACAAAGAGTTAACAACATAAAAAACTATAAAAAAGTAGTAGTATTTTTATTTTATGTATTAACTGCCAGAGGGAGGGTAATATTTTCTACAAATGAAGGTACTGTGATCCAGTCTCCATAATACGGAATTATTAACCAAAATATAGCTTTATATTAGTTAAGAATATGTATTTTGGGTTTGTTTGGTTGCTTTACCAAAAAGAATAGGACCAACTAACTACTTAGATGACACTGATTGACTGAACAACAGTATTTTTGTAATTAAGTGGTCCACTTGAAAAATAAATTAAAAAAGCTTAAAATCTAGCAAAGCAATGCTGTAATCAAACATATTGTTATGCTTAAGTCCTTACAGAACCTAAGGCGTAGTTCCTGTAAACAAGGGACTGAAAATTAATCTTTGGGCAGGAGAAAAAGCATCCAGTAGTGCACATGTCTTTCTTATATATTTCTATTTTCTATAACAGTTCTAAGGAAACATACCCACATTTTGAGGGTACAGAGATCAGGTGGTAAAATGACCTATTAAAATTTACACAATCTTTGTTTACAGAACACGTAGTTCTGAGTTCAAATGCCATCAATATCCTATTAACTTATGTCCTGAAGCAAAATGAACTAAAATGTAGATTCAAATAACAATCATTAATCTGCGACATATTCTGTCACTAGAAAAAATTGTTATTGCTACTTTTTGTCTACCTTTGTGTAATAATCAGAAAGAAAAAAGTGATGCTTCTATGAGTTTTGGGGGATTTTTATTTCTTTTTTTGAATACCTCATTTTTATGCATATGTCAAACTGATAAAATGTGAACTTTCAATTTAATAAGCAAAGGAAGTGCATCGAAGCACAATTGATCTTCTTTAGCAAATCTTTAATGCCTTTCCTCCCTGGTTGTTTTATATTTCCAGCTGGAAGGGAAAAGAAAGAAATACAAGATGAATGAACAGATTAAACCATAAATGACAAATTGGACTCTGCAAAAACAAATCATGGACTGTCTTATACAAAACCACCACATCTTTCCAGAGTATCTAATCCAAAATTGAACATATTAGGCAGCTTAACATTATAATGGAAACACTATTTTGTCCATCCTGGAATTTCAGCCTTTTCTACTGCATTCTTTCGCAAGTTTTAAAGAGAAGACTGGAACTGGCCGTTCAGCACATGGGTAAAATCGATATAGATTTACAACCATGAATATCCGGGTGGTGTCTCCAGAGAGTTACCAACCTCATGAAAACATTTGGGACAAAAGTTTCAAACTGACAAAAGCGTCAATATGTGGTACATCCAGGGAGTAGTTGATATAAAAATGTCATGAAAATTAAAAGCCATTATAAGCCATTTGTACCAGAAGAAATGTAGCAAAAAGAACAAACTACACCACATTATTGCAAGTGCATGAGGAGCAGGAAACTGTATGAGAAGCTGATGCCATATGAGAGCATCTGTGAGGTCACTTGGTTTCCTCAGCCTAGAGAAAGGGGTACTGATGGGAGACCTCACTGTGGTCTACAGCTTCCTCACGAGGGGAATGGAGGGGCAGGCACCAATCTCTTCTCTCTGGTGAGAAGATCTAAGACACGAGGCATTGGCATGGAACTGTGTCAGGGGACATTTAGGCTAGATATTAGGAAAAGGTTCTTTACCTGAACAGTGGTTGGTCACTGGAACAGATTCCCCAGGAAGTGGTCACAGCACCAAATCTGCCAAGGTATAAGAAGTGTTTCTACAATGCTCTCAGGCACATGGTGTGATTCTTGGGGCTGTCCTTTGCAGGGCCAGGCTTTGGACTTTGATGATCCTAGTGAATTCTTCCAACTCAGGACATTCTGTGATTCCACAAAACAATTTTAGGACAGATACATGAAGCAGGTGTGATGAATACTTCTTGGAGCATTTTGTGGAAATTAAAAGATGATGTGGATGCTGTCAAGTGAAGTATATTTAGAAAGGGAAAAAATCATATACACATTCTTTAGATACCTTGAAGGATCTGCCATTCATCAAGGGCTGCACACAGGCATATCTGACATTGTAAAACTGGAAAGTATTAAACACAGAAGACAACTCATGTTGATTGAAAAAGTCTCAGGGCAACAGATCATTGCCATCTGGAAAGATATTTCAGGAATGTGAGCAATCAGCACACACTTGTCTTATTCTTGTAGTTTCTCAAGCACTTTCTGTTGTCCTGTTGAAGATGTGTTTTGGGACAGACAGACCACTGATCTGATGTGATCATTCTAATCTTCTTAAAGTTTGATATTCTTTAAACTTTTACAGGCTTCAAGCAATATTTTCTACTTTGATATAGGAAAAAATATTCTCCATTAAAGTGATTTCTCTAGACCAAGACAAACAAATGAGTACGTCTGTACTGCTGTGACACCTCTCTACTCTTTTTGGTATGGCTGCAGCTTTTAGCTAGTATTCTGCAGTGCATTCCTTCTTTCATTTGACATTATTAAGTCATTTGCTGCTTTCCCAATGATTAAAACATAGAGTTGCATTTGAAATCCGGACCCAGCATTTTCTAGGTTGAGAAGAATATATCAGGCTCTCAGAAATATGCTATTATCTCAGAATTTAGCTTTCTAAACATTTTAAATGTTCATCACCTGAACCATCCTATCCAAGAGGGGTGAAATTCAGGTTTTCACAGTGTAGCTGGATACTACCTGTAATGGCTGGAAAATGCACTGTGAAAAGAGCTGTGCCTTACTGATCAGCATCAAAAGCAGATCAGAAAGATTTCAGCATACATACATGCATAAGAGTGGCCCAAATATCAGCTTTTCATTTTACTCTTACATTGACTCTGCACAGAGTTTTTACTTTTACAGCAGGTGAGGATTTATCTCATCTTTGCTATTCCAAGCAATAGAAATATAGATTTTGGTTGCTGTAACCCTACATAAAGGAAACATTTGTGCAAAGGAATAGTACCAGAACTTGAGGGAGTGTCACCTTTGAATGTGCAATTCTATTCTCCAAGGGAAATGGCTTTGATCCCAGGATTTGGCCCACAGATTATGTCCAGGTCTTCGTCATTGTATTTTAACTAATTTGGACATTTGGAAGTCTGTTGGCAGCTTCTATTTGACTCTTTCAGTTAGTGTTTCTGTCCAAATTATTGCTTGTCACGAGTGAATGTGTTTTTTCTCTCTCCAAACAGTTTTGATGATTTGAAGCAATGGTCTACTCATCAAGGTCATCTAAGCAAGAGTTTATCAGTAGTGTTGTGAACAGCTGTACACAGCTCAGGAGTTTATATATTGAAAATGTACAAGCTTATCTCAGTGACATTTTTATAGGGCAATTCTAGAATATTCCATTTAAGTTAAATAAACATATTTCCAAAAATATTCTTTCAGTGGTGATCACATATCATACACTGCATTTTTTTGATGAAACATCACATAGGACATAAAGTATTGTAAGTGGTTATTTGTTGCAAAATTGATGTTGCTTTGTGATAGCAAAATGTTCAGAACATGAGACAACAGTAGAGATAGATAGGATTTTGTATACAGTATTATTCTACTGCAGCACAGAATTGTTCTACTACGGCATTGAATCTGTTTAGGGTTACTACTTTTTTTTGTTTGTGCTCATGGTATTGCATTTATCTATGTTTGAAAGTTTATTAAAGTCTTCATAAAAAAGATTCTTTTCTGTCTCTTTTTGTTATTATAAAGTATCCGGGTGTATGGTCTGGAAAAATCCAAGACAGATTGTCTGGAATCTAATTTCTTAGCTACAGAGCAATAGTATGTGAATTCAATTCTTGTATGTGGGTGGGCACATGCTGCAATGGTGCTTTAAACCTGGGCCTTGCATATTAAGCACGATTTTATACTTTTTTATGTTTTCAGCATAACCAATTAACTGACAGGCAAGAAATGCCTGTTTATATGCTATTTCTTTTTTCTGTTGCCCATAAAATCAACTTTCTCCAGCTCCAGGTTTGCATTTCTTTAAATGACCATGAGTGAGTTTTTTATAGCCCAAAGGACTCCAGTGTTGCTATTGTGCTCCACCTCTTTACTTTACCATGCATGTATTGCTCTACTTCATGTCCTGTGCTTCCACTTCTCAGTGTCTCAGCTGTCACACCAGCCCTATGTGTTGACTGCTGTGATTCTACCATAAACAAAATTAAAAATAAACTTAGATCTGGTGAATTAGAAGAATTTCTATCACAGCTAAAGCAGGTAAGGCAGAGTTGTTGGAGTGTGTAGAAAAGTTAAGAGAGCAAACGTGGCAAGTGTAAGTCCTGAGGCATTGCAAACTCCATACTGATGAATTGTTAATAGCAGTAACAAGTATTACAGGGCTACATGGTTATAAAAGCCTACATGTGCACTTGGAACGTAAAATCCCGTTGCATTCTATAGAAAAGTAGTCAGCACAAGCAATGGAGCCTGGAAGAAAATTTGTCTCATTCTAAAGTAGACCTCTTAGCAATGGGTCAGCCTAGTTGCTTTCTAGGGCATAGTGGAGCTTAGACACCTTGCTCTTAGACACACAGACAGGTAGGAGGCTAAATTTAGATGTCTCTAACAGTCTCAACTCTTCTGATGCAGCTGAAAAACTGAATCTTAGATTAATGTTGGGTTCACTCTTTCTCCCTCTGGCCTAAAGTTTTAATAAGAATAGTGAGGAAAGGAGGTACTTTGGATTCACTAAAATGGAGGAAGAAAGCTTCCTAGGACATGAGTAATGTAGATCCCACCTGCTTTAGATTATTAGGTTTCTGAATGATCTAACCAATAGATGGGCAAAAGACAGAAAATTACAACAAAAAATTTTTGTTGAAATTAGGTGTCAAACCCAAGAGGAACACTGGCTTCCTAAACTCTCCATGTGAAGGCTGGGCATGCCTCTGTGGAGGTGCCCTCACCTCATCCTGTACAGTGCTGAGCCACCCTGAGAAGTAAACAGCTGTCATTTCTTCCCGGGACTTGCAATACATAAATCACAGGTAAGCTTAGTTCAGTTTTAGGTGTGTTGCGCAAGTTCATACAGGAATTCGACCATGGAACAGACGTTTGCCAACTGGCTTAACCAGAGAAGAGTGTTTGCCTGTTATTTAAGCTAAAGCATAGTCTTTTTTCAGAGAGACAGAGGGTTAGTCATGGCACCTAAATCACATTTCCTCTCAAATTAGACTGTCTTTCTGCTGAGAAATGCTTGGGAGACTCATCTTCTAACAAGAACCTTAATTGAGAGTGAATTCCTCCTTTTGACCTATGCCCCTTACTAGTGTTCATAGAACAAATCCCAGACTTTAAACTGTTACATGGGTCAGTCTCCAAATATATTCTACTAGTTAGTCTTAAGAAAAGATATTTACAGCCTAGAGTGTCCAGGATTTGCTGCATTTTTAAAATGTTGTTACTTAAAAAATAAAACAGACATTTTCTCTAAAAAAAGGATTTCATTGTTTTAGGCACTGTAATAAATTAAGGTAGACAACAGACTTAAAATCTTACCATTAACTCTGATAAGATTGTTGACATAAATATAACTGAGTTTCAATTTAAAAAAAAAGAAACAAATATTAGAGTTCATATATTATCCCACAAAGTCAAGAGGAATGTTTTGTACATCCCTGTGGCCATATGAGAGCACTAAAAGGCTCAAAAAACCAAGAGAATAATTTTTAAGAAAAGCAAGAAGAAGAATTATGTAAAGAGTCTATTTCAGCAGAACAAAAGGATGGAAAAATCAAGCAGTTAACCAATTAAGTGAGTTTATATGAAGAGGGGAACAGATGAAGAATTAAATCTTAGTAGCTATGAAACTTCATGAACAATGCTAAACTTTCGGAGAAGCTGCAAATCATTTAAGCTATAAGTTAAGAGTTATCAAATCATGAGTGAATATCTTCTAAGGAGCAATACTCTTGTTACAGATTGCCTGGGGTTTTGTCAGGTTAGGTTAATCACCAACTTAAAGAGAACTCAGATTCAAATATGAAGGTTCATTGGGAGTATCTCTAACTCACAATTCCTATTCTAACACAACCACTCTACATTTTCTATCCACCTAAGTTCTTATACATGTTAAATTGCTTACAGTTTTCTCTGGGAGAGCAAAGCTATCATATTTCCTTTGCTTAAAAAAATTGAAGAATAGTATAAAGGTCTGTCACAACAGTGTTCATTTTGTTCCATTGTCCATGCACCTTTTATCCTTGAGTAACAATGTCTTACTGGTCATTACTAATATCATATAACTAACATCGTTATGTATTTAATATCTGGTTTCTTCTAAACTTATAGCATGGTTAAACAGTCTTTTTCAAACACAGTTTCAATTTTTTTCAGTAAAGCTAACAGGTTTTATGTCATACAGGTTATATGGTCACATATAGAAAGCTGAAACTATTTACTCTGAAAAATGAAAGCAGAAAGTAATTAAAAGAAACATTTTTTTTACTGTACTGAAGAATAGCAACACCTGAATACCTTTCATTTATCTGGAAGACCTAGAATTTTTAGGTGAAATAAAAAAAATTATTAGAGTTGAATGAGTTTTCAATTAATTTAAATATCATTGAATGTAGAAATGCTGGCAAACCTTTGGGAATATCTTAAAAGGCAAATCTGCATTCCCATTTTCCTAGGAACAGGGAGGGAATTAATGTTTATGTTATTAATAAAATAGAGTCCTATTTATTAGAAAAAAGAAAAAGGACTAACAGTTTATGATTTACCAGAAATGAACACAGTAAGCACGTATTACCAAATAATCCCCTTATCAAGTGATTTATATATTATCAGTGGGTTATTTCTTACAGTAACATTTGATTTGATATTATTGTTTTCCTAATGGGAAAAAAAAAAAAAAGGCAAGACATTGAAATCATAAGGGCATGGTCATAAACATGCCTACTTTCAGCTGTTACATTCAAAGGCAGTTTGCAAATCAAATTATTATTCAAAGTGCTTCTGTTTTTGTTGCCCCAGGTTATTTGAAGGCCAGTCCAATAAGTATATTACATTTCACCTGAGTATGTCTGGCAAGATAAGCAAAATAAGGTTAAGCAGCATAAATTTTCACACTTTTTCCTGGTTATAGTGAAGGCATTTAAAGCTTTTCTCAAGTAGGAATTTAATTCCAGCCACTATGTTTTTGGTTGTTTTTTTTTTTCCTATTTTCTGGTGGTCTTTTTCTGCATTTCTAAAGTGTCTTGTCCTTCACATACCTTTCTTCCTACATATGTTAGGCTAAATCCCAATTTTGTTAGAAAGACAGAAAATGTCTTTGATGAGGACTAAGTATCACTATTTAGTTTGAAAAGGCTCAGGCTTGGCAAGAAGATTTTCCACGTGCTGTATGTAGAAGATACTGTAATTAATACTGGTCTGCAAGAACCCTACCTAATTTGGTATGTTTTGGAAATAACAAGTTAAAAAGCTGATCTATTTTTTTTCTTAGTATTCCTTGTTTATCTGCCCCAGGTACTCAGAAACGTTCAGTACTTGCATAGGATGAAACCATCCGCTGAGAATCCTTGCTCACTCAATAATTCTGCCTTTTGACAGGAATATAACAAAAAACTGTATTCAGGATCAAAGGCAGTTGGTAAACAAAATTAAGATCATCATAACTTACTATACTGTTCTCAGCTTGTGAGGAATCACAAAAAAAATCTGTATTTATTACTTTTATTTTTCTACTTTGATAAATTGATTATTTCTTTTTGCCCTTTAGGTATTTAATGAGTTGGGGTTTTTTTCTTTCTTTGGGTGGATTCCTTCTATTTGACAGTGTGCTTCTTTATCTTACAGTGTGCTATTAGAATAATCTATTAGATAACTGTAGGTTAGCCTCTATTCTGCTGTGTCTGAGCCACATAAGCTAAGAGAAAATTTCAGATGAGTTCTTTATGATCTAAATTTTTTGTTTTTGTTTTGTTTTTTTTTTTAACAAGGGTATCAGTTCTCAGGATTTATTTTCCATCTGCAATATACTTGTATTCAAGAAAGTAAAAGAAAATGACATGCAGACAAAGAAACATTTGGATGAAAGTTTAGTTTAACAAAAAGTAAATCATCTGGAAAATTAAGCAAGTCATTCCATGTATAAGACCAGTCGTGGTACGGTTTTCAGTGATTCCCATGTCTAATAACTAATTAGATCATTAATCTTTCTCTCCTTAAAGTGTAAGCTGGGTCTTTTCTGACATCACTTATTTAATCCTACTTACTTTTTCAGCAAACTTACAAGAAACACTCATCTTTTAACTTCTACCACTGGATCATATTTTGCAGAAGACTATCAGAATGCAAAAGTTACTAGGAGCATATTCACAAAAATATAATTACAGGGGGTGATGATATAAATAAATAAATGTTAACAAAACCAGCTAAAAACATTGACAAAAGCTGGCAGTAGAAGTTTCGTTGGAGTGACTACGGAGGTGGGAGTTCCCACATTTAAACCATTATATGTGTAATGTGATTTCAGTCATGCTTGACACACACCTGAGAGGGTGCAGTGGGTCTCTACAGCAATCCTCACCTTCAAGAACAGTCTTTTAATGGTGTAGTAGCATTTATGGAAGAATTAGTCTATTAAATCAATGACCACTTAAAAGTTTCTACATTGAAACAGCTCTCATTGTGTAGCTCTGATGTAAGTGGTCTGCAACTTCTTTTCTCAAAAAAAAATAGCGTTTTGGAAAACCAGATTAAATTTTTTTTAATCATGTATCAGAACTTTCAAGAAGTTAAAATATTTAGGTAAAGGGGAGCATGACATGAGAGGAACTTTCCATGGATAAATAATTTTAGAAAGTGAAGACAGTTATGAAAAGAGAGATGCAAAATTTTCACTCAATAAAGCATTTCTCTTGGTTCAACAAATAGTGCAGACATCTTGTTAGATCTAAGCATATATAAGATAGAATGTGTTCAAATAAATACTCATGTTTTAAATGTTTCAGCAGTTGAGGTTTAAATAAAGTTTAAAAGAAAATGTCATATTTTAAACCACGAGGCTACTTTTTCTCTCAGAACTTATCATTTGATAACATTTGAGGTTTGCTTGATACTAAAACGCTCATTATCTTTGGTCAAATCTAGTTTAAACCACAGAACCCTAGGGACTGCCTAGCTTTAATTGTCTCTAAAAGTTAACATAATTTATTATGTCTGCTGTGAAATGGCTAACTTACACATAAGAGCAAGATGCTCTATTAAATGCAGTTCTATTGTCAAAGTCAACAGCTTCTGGCAATGCCATTTCTAAAATGCTACTGATCAAAAGGTAATGAGAACTGACAGGCTACATCACAAACGTTCCATGGTAAACACTCTGTTAGATTAGGAATGAAGTGAGCGCTACTGATTGATTGTTTCTACAGCAGTGAAATGTAGCAGAAAGAACAAGGGTTTTTTGACATTCACTTGCATATTATGATGAATAAACCTGCACATTAAATCATATTGGAAATAGCCAACTACTCTGAAATACATGGATGTGTGTATATAATTTGCTTTTAAAATAAATCTCAATATCATTTCATGCTAAACTACAAACTTCTCATGTTTTCCTTTGCTGCACAGTTATTGTTGTATTGATATCAGTTAGAGAACCCCAAAAGAGTAAAATAAGGGAAATAAAAACATCTCACAGAGGTGATAACATCCCACTTCAGTGCAACTCTTTCAAACTTTCATTACATTGATTTGAGTAATGGTTACAGAGCCAATTTATAGGTGTTGTGCTATATTCCTCAATTAATGAGAAAAAGTAGAACTCTAAATTCTGGCTGTGCATGTCTGTAACTGCAGGGATCAATATAATCATTGGAAGTGTATGTGCTTGGATGGGTCTGTGACCATTACTTTTTGTCCTATTCCTTGTGGATACAGCAGTCTAATTTCTTCCTACTGTCAGCCTTTAACATACCATTATCATGTCATACTTTAAGCTTTCTTTTCTATTTTAAACAATCCCAATTATTTCTTTTAACAGTTCTATTACTCTCCACTGGACTGTTTCCAAGTATTTTAATGTATTCAAAGACTTGGTACTTTTCCTTGAATTTTCGTATATGTTACAAACTGATTAACATTTTTCTCATACAGCATCTAAATGCTTAATTACAAAACAGGGCAGTAGGAAAACTGGAGCATATCTTTTTAATGCCTTGCTTGATACAACTTCCAGTTTAAGGACTATTCAACATTGTTTAACTGCTTACTTACCCTTCTATTTTGGTTTCATCTACACAATGTTTGCCTGACTTCCCTATGGAAATTTTTTGAGGCATTCTGATCTCTAATTCTGTTTTAAAACATGACACTTGCTGCTCTTCTCTTACATACAAGAACTTTTGTCCTGTCATAAAAAGACATTAAGCTGTTTTGATTTGTTTTGCTCTTGACAGATGGATGTTGACTGTTAAAAATAGATGGTATACTTTTTTGTTCCAGGTTTTCTGCATATTTTTTGTATACTGAAGGTAGGCTGAATAAGCTACAAATCTCTGACCATCTTATTTTTATTTTTAATCTTTTTCTTATTTTTTTCTTCAAAGACAGCATATACATTTGTAACTTTCTAATCTTCTAGAATTCCTCTCTTCCTCCACAAATTCTGATTTATTTATTTTTAAATACACAATAATCCTTAGGTAGCCTATATCAATAGCTTTAGATCCACTTCCTCTGAGACTTTTAACAAGTCAAAACAGTCTTATCCTCACTTTAGCTGCCAAATTTATATGTGCCATTAGTGGTACTAAGCTATAGCTACTACTTATGTTAATATAAACTGAGCAAAAAAACCTTCAAAAACTTGTCATTCCTGTTTTGTATATTATCATCCTTCTGTTTTCACTGAATACCTTACAAAAGCATTGCTTGATTGCATTCTACTAATTTACATAAGTATTTTTCTTTTTTTTTTTCTTTCCTGTCACTCTCCAGTGGTTTATTTCATGCCTTATCCCTCCTGATTTTCTCCTGTCATGCTATAGCAGTTTGTCTTAATTCTTAGTAATCTCATAATTTCTCTATTGTTGGATTCCCTGAGTTTCAGGCTACTGTAAAGCTGAATTTAGTCAGATCAAACTTTAAGTATATTTTATTACATATTGCCTTACATTTTGGCTTTGTTCCACTACAAATCCTTTCTCTTCAGTGTGTTTTTTTTCAGAAGTAGGAAATTGTTTATCTAAAATGCCCTTCATAATTCCCTTGTAAAATGCCCAATTAGAGGCAAAAAAGCAACCTTAACTATGACATTTCTAGCTTCTGACTACTTGCCCTTACATCCTGGGTAATATATTGCAGAACCGTGTAAAATAAAACAGAAGAGAAAATTGTTAGCTTTACTTACCTTTTCCCTGTCCTTCACAAAAGTTCTTTCCAATGATTTCACCTTTAACACACATATCGGTACAGAAATTTAGATTGTTAGCAATGTACTCCTACTTACTATGACAGGATTTTAAAATCATGGTAAGAAAATCTGCATAAACCAGTTTTAATTAAAGGTGAATTAATTAAATCAAAGCTCTTTTTCAAGATAACTTTAGTGCATATGAAGTTTCCTAAGCAAACAAGTTTTCATTTTGTCTGATTTCTCAAAGACCTGTTCAGAACTTGTACAGAGTTTAGAAAATCTTCCTACATTGTTAGCTTTAGACTATTTGGGAAGGTAAAGTCAAATGTTATTGACTCTAGTCTTTTAGCTTGCCTTTTTTTGTTAGTTGATTCAGAAAGAGCCATAGCAACATTTATAAGTCAGTTTCCCTAAGAGTAAAGACGCTTTCATGTTGATCAACCCAACCTGATTAAAAACCCCTATTTTTCCAGTATTCGGGTTTTTTTTAAAAAACAGACAAACAAACGAACAAAATTTTTGCACAAACACAAATATGCATACTCACAGATAAGATGTTTTTCAAACTCCATCTGTTTACCACTGATTGTTTAATAAGAATACAAGCAGCACAAATTGAGAAAGATCAGAGAAGCCTGTGCTCCTCAAGGCTATTACCTAGTTTAATTTATAAAGCCAGGCGAAATATTTCCATCCTCTTTGCATTTGTTTGTATTAATGCATCACACTGAAAACGTAAAATTACAAAAGCAACTGACCTCTGAATACCCTTTCCCTATGTGAATAGAAAACTTAAATTCATTCTTACAACTCTCAGCTCATACCTGGGAAACGCAGGTTATGAAATTGAACGTAGTCCTGTAAATTGAACTGCTCCTTTAAATAATTCAACTTAACCATGACTACTTCAGGAATGGGCATTTAGTTCTTGTACCACTGAAACTGACCTAATTACACCACCAGTTGCAGGTGATTGTCCTATTTAATCCTACCTGAGTACATAACCAGGGAAATAGTGGATTTCTTTCCATCTGATCTGATGGTACAGTCATATATTTCCTAGCCTTTTCATATTAGAACCCAACATCTGAAAAAGCGCAGGTTTGTACTGGTAAGTGAAGACTGAGGAGACTGATACATAATGAAAATACGTAAAAGTATCAACAACAGCACTATTTGGTATAGACTTAGAAAGTGGGAACACGGGTTTTTATTAGTAACCTAAATAAGAGTCCAGATACAGAAAACTACAATATAACTGTCTTCTTAACAGTACCCTCATATTTTAATATCCCAAAGGGCTACCACAAAGGGACTTGCATTTACTGTGCCAGGGCGTTATACAAAGATGACATATTTAATAAGTCAGGTCTTTCTAGACTCAATTCATGTCCGTGTCTTTCTTAGTACTCTAGGTAGGGTCTCACCAGGACAGATTAGAGGGGCAGAATCTCCATCAGTCTTCTGCCCATGATGCTTTTTGATGCAGCCCAGGACACGTTTGTCTTTCTGGACTGCAAGTGCACATTGGCAGGTCATGTCCGGTTTTCATCTGCCAGCACCCCTGAGTCCTTATCAGGGCTGCTCTTGATTTGTTCATCCCCCAGACTGTATTGATACTGGGGGTTGCCCTACCCAAGAGCAACACCTTGCATTTGGTCTTGTTAAACCTCACAAGATTCTCACGGGGCCACATGAGCTTGTCCAGGTCCCTTGGATGGCATCCTGTCCTTCAGGTGTGTCAATTGCACCACTTGGTTTGGTGCCATTGGAAGTGTGAAATTTTCCTTAATTTTATTAAGTTGTATTTACTCCCTAAAATATCTGCCTAAGATGTAATTTTCTATCAGTTGCATTTTCAGTAAGACAGGGTACTTCAGTACCCTGCTATGTATCTGACCATCACACTAAATTCTTTTCCCTGTACTCACAATTCTTTGAATCTGTCCTTCACGTGCAATTAGATCTAAACAGTATCACAGCTACCTTGTGTAAAGTTATTAAAAAATCCAATCTCCTAGGAATTATTTTGCCCACTAGAGATATTCTGTCGATATTTGCCTTTTAAACATTTGCTTATCTTGTGTAAATTGTTATAAATTAAGGAGTACACGCACTTTTTCTTCTCTTCAATGTTTTTTCTGGTATTCTTGTATGTATCTTGCTTTTCCCTTTCTTTTAAATCACTCAAAAAAATTTCTATGTATTTCATAAAAAAATTGGTTATGAGAGAGCTTCCAACCTTGTTGACCTTTAGATATAAATTGCAGATACATCTTCCATCTTCTCAATAATATTGGGCTATCCTCCATACGAGTAAAGTATCATCTAAAGGCAGAAGTCTGTTCTCCATCAGTGCATGGGTGTCAACAACTCCTGTTGGGTATTCTACTATTGGGTAAATTTTATTATTGGTCTGCTTTATGTTCTCACAATTAAACATGTTTCCAAACCTCTGATTATATTTGTGTCATTAGCTGAAATTCTTCTGCTTTGCCAATATCCGTTTCCAAATATGACTGACAGGTCTCTACATCCTGTCAATATCAGGGATTTTAATTGTATGTAAAAGAAAGGCCAACCTTCTGTTCCTGTCAGTTTTCTTTTTCTGATACAAGAAATTAAACAACTAAATTTCATAACTTAAGAAGGGGAACAAGAAACTCCCTTTCAAAGTGTTATTTACCACAAACCCTAAGTCTTTTTCAGTATCTGTACATTGACATGATTTACCATCTTGAAAATGTACTTACAGATTTTTTTTCCCATGTGACCTTTCAGCTTTAGTGAAAGAAACGTCTGCTGTCTTAAAGCACAGATTATTAAGACAAATTTATTTTAATGAGCAGTTCAGAATAATTTCTGAACTGACCTACCATTTATTAACCAAACCATCATGGTTTACTATTTTCTGCAGCTTTTCATCACAGTTTGATGTTATTTCCAAGTCATGGTAAATATAACACCGAATTAAAAGGAGATTTCTCATTGCTTCTCATCATATATCAGTTAAAAATTTTCGTTGATCTGATGTAGTGCTTTCTTTTGTATGATATTTTAAGATAGGGTAAATCAAACAAAAAGAGCTTTTCTTTGCTGATTAGGATCTTTAGCATGCAGAATGTATGCATATAATAGGTATGTTGATGACAAACACCTATCAATGCTTTTCTAATGTGAGAAAGATGCTGATTGTTTGACAGTAAATCAAAGAAATTTAGGAAAACTAAAAGTACAGTAAAACCAGAATGAAATTTAATCTAGAAAGAATAATCAACATACGGGGCAAAAGGGAATATAAAAATGTGGGTTAAAAATTAGATTGGACAAAGATAATATTTTTTTTCCTTTCTTCCTTTCGGTGCTATTATTTCCCTTCCTCTCTTCATCTCATTAATATTATATTGTGTTTATGCAGTGGAAAAAAAAAATCTATAAAATGTCATGTATTAGAATATAAACTAGTGCAATGAGTCTATTGGAAGAGGGAAAAGAAGAATAAGAAAGCAATACTTTTTCCCTAAAGGTTTTACTACTCTGAAATGGAATAAGATGGTTTCTGAGTTGGGATTTTGCAGAAATATTCATATGAGGATTGTTTCTGGAAGGCAACTGATTTATTAAACAGATATAATAACTCATAGACACCATGCTACTACGATGTTGAAAATCAAACACAGAAATAAACAGCATGACAATTCTATAAAAAGGATCATCACTTTATAGATCATGAAGAGGATCATCATGAAAAGTTTTTCTCAAAATGTGATGCATCTCTTGCTGTGTATTTCAGTCATAATGTAAGAAAAAATCCTGAAGCAGGCACTCATATATGGTGTAATACCTGTAGTCTCAAAATATTGCATTAGACCCTGTTGATATGTGGTTTTTAACCTATTTGTTTGTTTAATGACTGACTAAAAGGGATTTTTTAACAGTCAGCAAATTAAACCTTTTAATTGTAACATTTTAGTCAACCAAAAAAAAATTTAGTTTTAAGGCATTTCAATAAAGGGAGAGCTAGATTATGTAGGATTTTAAAGCTTTAAAAATTTAAATTGATTGATTTATATTGATTCTTCTCATATGTGATTTTGCTGACATTTTTACACCTACTGGAAAGAAAATATAAATTCCCTGAATGTATATAGGTAAAGTGTAAGCTAAAAGAGTTAGATACACTTGCTGCAGAATACTTTCCTAGTTCAACACACTAGAGATATCTCCTGAGAAGCTGCAGAAAAGACATTTGGAATAGAACATCCTAAGCAAAAATAGTAGCATGAACTTTTTCCATCACTAGCTGGAAGATCTTGCCCTTTCCAGTCAGGATCTCATCTTGAACTGTGATTGTCACTCCAGCATACAGGAGAGCACTGGGGCATTTCTAGCTAAACAACTACCAGAAGAGGTATTCACCAGCTGCAAGATTATGAGTTATGATTTTCAGCATGTAACCTGTCAAAATCTATTAATCACTTCTTCACACACATTTTTCTTGGATGTGTACTGATCTGGTTAGTGATGTGCTGAGACAAGACCTTGAGTGTACTAGAGATCTAAGATAAAGCAGCCTGCCCATTTACTTCAGAACATAGCAAAATACCAAAGCTGTGTTTTATTTGAACTTTATCTTCAAAATGAACGAATTTAGATGCAGAAAACTTGAAGCATCTGGTAAAGCAGAACAGAAGTCAGAGTTATACCAGCAAGTGTCTTTCCAGTAGTCTTTCAAGGTGGATTCTTTCCTTAAGTTTACTTTCAAGCCAGCAACTCTTAGTGGGTTTCTGGGTTGCACCAAACATTATGCTGTACCTAAAAAAAAAATCTTCTTTTTCCTTTTGATAGTTCTGTATCATGGTTTTCTTCTACCTGTTCTTAGTCCCCTCAACCTCTGATCTTCCAAACCTCCTTTAAGCCATGAGTATCTTCTACCTCTCTCCTTCCACCCTGCCTGCCTAGTACCTTATGCGTGTAATAGCACAACATTCCACATTACAACATAGATTTGCAATAAATAGAAGAAAGATAAATCGTACATTATAATCACTCCCACAACTGTTCTCACCATTGAGAAAGATCCATTTTAATTGGATTAATTTAATTTACCTACAAATAGTTGTAATTTGCTACTCACTGCTTTCATAATTCCATCCTTACTCTATTACAAACATCAGTATACTTCATTTATCAGGACTATGTAACCAACCACACAGATTCCTTGCTCTTTTTTAACTGTCCTGACTGATATATCCATGCTGTGACAATTAATAGAATCCTTACATGCTTTTGGTACAGAAACCATTTCCTCAAAAATAGGAGCAGTGTGGTAGTTGCATAACTAAGCTGTGAAGGGCTTCACTCAGCAGTAAGTGTGCATACTAGAAAAAGGAACAAAGCTACATATTGGAGTTGCCTAAGAAATCTTATCAGAAAAATGAATTGGTTGACCTAGCTGCTGACTGGAAGGTATGTGGGGCAAAGATGACTGAACCTGCAGTTTAAATGCTGAGAGAATCCCTTGCTGTCCTGTCAGGAAAGGAAACATGTCATTAGCCTATGATAAAGTAAGTCACTGATTAACAAAAATAAAATGAACCACAGAAAACAACCTCTCCATCTCACAATGGAAATAACATTTTTTTGTATTTATGGACACACTGGTAGTTCAAAGTAATTTGAGTTAAAAATTATACATAGGTGCATAACAATATTGTCAGTGGGTGCAGTAGGCTTTGAAGGAAATGAAAATAATTACATTAAAAGTAATTCTTTCTCTGAGATGACTCTTTCTGTATGGCTTAAAATTCTAATACTTCTAATGTCATTCTTGTTTATTCTCTTTTATGAAAAATAATTCTTCTAGCAGTACTCGGCTGGCTTTCAAATGCAAATCAGACTTTTATTAAAGTATTCTATGTCAAATATACTATTTCTCCCTTTATAGTTATGTTTCTTACTCCTCTTCAGAAGCTTGTAATGTATTGTATAATTTGGACTCTTTCCCAGCGTTTCATTCTAATTCTCAGTACTATCAGTGACTTAAGCAGCAGAAGCCCCTGTTAACACATATCAGTTTAAAAAATTCCACGTAAACCAAACAACTAAAATCCTGTCTGTGGAATCTATAGCCATCGTAAGCCTACTTTCAGATTTATTTTCCTGATATAATGGAATTATAAACTTCAGTGGAAACAGACATTTAAAAGAGAGGTCTGCCTCTGAGGTACTTGAGTGTGAAATTCTGAGTTTCTCATATTTGGATCATCTTTGGCTAATGTAGCTGGAATGGATCTCCCTTATACAACTAATAGATGACTTCTGCTCTATTTAGGATGCCCTGGACAGATGCATGAGGATATAGTGAGATCAGAATTGTCCTAGAACTACCTCTTTCACTTCTGGTAAATTCAATTTATACCAAAGTACACATTCAATTATTAAAATCCTATTCATCCTAAAAAAACTAATAATTGAACTTAGTAGGGTATACCTGTCTGGACACTGCTGATTTTTATATATAGCTTCACAGCTTTGAACATTAAATAAAACTCCTGAGATTTCTTGGCAGGTATTTCTTCTGCTTTTTCTGGATATTCTAAGTATATGTACTTAAAATATTTATTTCACCTTAAAAAAAAATTTCTTATTCCCCTTACTCATTGGTAGCTATTGAACAGACAGTATCTCCAAATCATATATTTTACTATAAACACAGTAACAGGACTACGTAGTTGACCACTTGTGGATTGGTTTGACTGTGTAGATAAGGAGTTAAGAAAGTAAGGCCTTTCAAAAACAATTCATGTAACAACATCTAAGACAATTTAAATAGTAACATTTTAAAATGTTAAAATTTCCCAACCTTTTTGAATTTTGTTTTGTGGAAATATTTTTTAAGAGAGGTTTGTGAATACAACTCACATTAAAACTGGTTACACAATACCTAGCACACATATATTCATATGAACATAGAAACCACTTTTTTTTTTTTTTTCTCACCAAGAGGAAAAGAATTTGCAGATAATTTAAATCTTGACATCTAGCTACACTGGAAGCTGGCAAATGTTGTCCTGATTTTCAAAGAGGGTGAGAAAGAGGACCTGGGAAAAACACCTGAAGACAACACTGTCATTGGTCACAGCCAGCACAGCTTCATGAAAGGAAATTCCTGCCTATCAAACCTAATTTCCTTCTATGACAAGGTAACCCACCCAGCTGATCAAGGGAAGCCAGGTGATGTAATCTTTTTGGATTTCAGTAAAGCTTTCCAAACTGTCTCTCACAGGATCCTTCTGGACAACATGTCCAGCACACAGCTGGATAAACACATGATGTGGTGAGTGAGCAATTGGCTCATGGGTTGAGCAGAGAAGGTAAGAGTGAATGTGGTAACGTTGGACTGGTGACTTGTCATGCAGGGAGGCCCTGCAGAGAGACCTTGACAAATTATAGGACTGGGCAATCACTAACCACATGAAGTTCAATAAGGGGAAGTTTTTTAGATGTGGAGAATGTACCTTTCCGGTTTTATGAGAGAGAGAAGCTTTGGGTTGGATCTCAGACTGCATTCAAAATTTGATGAATTACAAAGCGCTATCAGCCCATCAGATACTTCTGAAGTTGTAATAATGCAACATGACTGAAATGTTAGATTACCTTCCTCTTCATATTTGAGAAAAAGTTACAGTAGATCGTGTTGTTGATCACACATCTAAGGTAAGACCACTATTGAATTTTTCTTTTTAATTTATTGTTGTGACTACAGATAGTAGTCTGTAGCAGACTGCACAGGTACTTAAAACTTTCCCCTTTACTCTAAAGACAGTATAATTGCAAAGCTGTTTACTGGAGAAAAAACAAGCTATCCTTTCCATTTGACGTGCTTCATCAGACTGGATTTTCAACATATCCAGAGCCACTGTACCTTTTATAATCATAGAATTCTAGAGTCATTATGTTGGAAAAGACCTTTAAGATCATCAGGTCCAACTGTTAACCCAACACTGTCAAGTCCACCACTAAACCGTGGGCTCAGTTTACTGAGCTAATGTGTATAACAAGGAAAATATTTGATGCTCAAACAGAATGGTACATGTTTCCATGGAAACCATAACCCTTAAGTTCAAACAAATTTGGAGACGGAGCTAAGCATTATATTCCAGCTGAAGAACAGAATGGTCCAAATATCTTGTTTTATTCAAATGCATATCTAAATATATAATCCCCTCTCTCTATAGAAGTGAACATTAGCATGATTTAAATTCTGTCCCAGCTGAAATTAGTAAAATATAGCCTACAATGCTATAACTCATAATCAGATTTCATGATAATAAGTAAAATAAGTACTTTATCAGAGTTATGAGAACACCAAAACTAAAGAATCAGAAAAAGTAGTCTGTAAAATGCTTTCTGTAAACTGTATAATAAACTGTATTCAGGAAAAATTTGAGAAATCTACAAAGAATATTAAGTATATAAGGATGTGTGATCAGGGCAGCAGAGGAAAAGGAGAATAATATCTATCTAGAAAAGAGAAAGGGGAGCTGTGGGGAGAGTAGGATGGAGAAATATAGCCGTATATGGTGGGGAATTGCTTTTCAAGAGCATTAGATATTGACATCTGTTTTCCTTCCTGAACTAAAATAATAACACCTTAGTGAACTTAGGCAGAAGAAAAAGAAGTCACTTTGTATGTTACATAAACACCCTTTGAAATCTATTTTCTCTTAAAAAAAAAAAAAAACCCAAAAAGAAACCAAACTTTTTTTTCTTATGCAAATTATTGTTACATGGGCAATTTTGCACTGATTTAAACCAAAAAAAAATTTTGATCCACAGTGGTCCAGTGGAATCCTGGGACTTTTTTGTGACTGTATATACATATTTCCCGATGGTCATCTCCTTCTGTAAAAAACCTGGTCCTTATTTTTGGATACCTAGACCTCTGTTGGACATGGTCAAAGGCTATAACACAGCTATTCAAAAAAAAAAAAAATTTTTGCTGTCACAGCACAGCAATCAAATATAGGGGAAAAGTCAGAAGACAAAGACAGTTACAAAAATAAATATTAGCATCAGTCAGAAGGCTGATCTTCTCAGCACAAACATTTATTTTTTTTTTGCTACTACCTTTTCAATTGACTTTTGAGGAAAAGAAGACGTTAAGGTTTTTTACAGCAAATGTATTTGACTTTCAATTTTACCATTATATGACAGAATATGGGGTTAGAAAAGAAATACTGCTTCTGTTGGAAAAAAATGTTCTAGGAATACTTTGGAATCATAAAAAAGGTCTTTTATAATAAAAGTAGTGAAGAGTTATTGAAGTTCTCAAAGTCAAAACCTGAAAATAAACTATCTATATACACCTTAAATTGAAATCAAAACTGTAAGTTTTCCTAACTGAGATACAAGGTAAATATTCTTTCTTCTGGGTTAAGGTATTAAAAATGGAATATTTACTAACACAATGAGTAATTACAAGCGAAGTTATTCTACATTCAAATTGAATAGCCTCTTTAGAGTGGAGTGGTGATGTATCTCTCACTCCCTACTCCTCATGAGAAGTGCCAATAAATTTATTGTTTTGACTGTTATACAATTCCTCTCCACCCAAATTTTCACTGCTATATGCATTTTAATCTGCTATTTTATCAGTTTTCTGTAGTGATATGCTTCTGTGGCTAATTATGGAATTATTCTGTAATAAAGATATTCTGATAAATCACTTTAATCTAGATGTCTGAGGGACAGTCTGTTTCCCATTTCACATCTAGCTGACATATATCTGGCAAAGACAACAACAACAACAACAAAAGGAACAAGATCTTAGTAGGAGAATTGATTTATAGGCCAGGACAAAAGATTTCTAGGCATGGGAAATAATACATGAGAACTAAATGGAGAGCTGGAGGTCTTGGGAAGATTAGTGAAGGCAACCTGAGTACAATTCATTTCAAAGCACATGCAATGATTCAAAAAAAAAAAAAATTTGCCAATAAAAAGCATGAAAACTAAATAACCAGTACAGGGCCTTTCAGAGTCAATAGCTCTTATTTGAATAGAAACATATTAAAATATATGTCAAATAAAAGAATATTTTTAAGAAAGATTTAAATGACAGTAGAATTAGCAAAGACTGTTTTATCTAAGTGGTTTCTTTATTCAGCAGGGCTCTAAACACTACTCAGTCCCCATAGACATGAATGAATGGAATAACTGCTAAGTGCATTAAAAATGTGCTACATTACCTAAATGTAGACAAACAAAGAAAAAACAAACCTTTATACCAGATCTTAGAAACATTTTGTGCATAAGAACTACATTAGCTAGGAAAACACAAAATGAATAATGTAAAAGTGGGAAATACTATAGGCAGGTTTTCTATGGGAAGCTGATGTCTCTATTACATCTGAAATAGTGTGTGAGAAAGATCACAGACCATACATCTGAAAACTTTTTTTAAAAAAAGACGTATTCTTTGTATTAAAAACCACTACACTAAGGTGGAAAATTTACCATATATAGGAAAATAAACTGTTAAAGTGAAAAGATGACTTCTATGCGAATTACTAGACACTGGGCCTGAATCTTCATTTTGCTTTTCCAAGAACTGTCAACTTCAAGAAATTCAATTCCTTCATACTGGTAACATTAGTCAAAAAATGTATCTAGCTCTTTCTCTGGAGCATTACTTAAATATTACTAAGTATTTACACAGAAAGAAAAACAAGTACAAGGTTTTAAAAAAATCTAAGGAAACCGATGATGCTTTCACACATGTATTTCCTTCTCTCATAAACACATTCCCCAAAACTCTCAGTACAAAATAGAAGCGTCACTGCCCCACAGCATTTACAGAAACTTTCAATTTTATTTAGCAATTTTGCTTTGTTCTTCATTCTTCAGCAATTTATGGTGATATTGAATGCAAAAGAAAAAGAAGGTCCCATGGGACATGGCGCTGCAATTTCTTCTCTGCCCACTCTGATGTGGTGGGGGAAAGGTTCACGGTGTGGTGCTTCCCACACCACAGTGGGTGCAGAGGGTTGATAAAGCAGGAGTTGCTCTGGCCTTCGACTGCTGAATGCAGCTCGTCCATCTGCCAGGAGAGGAGTTTTTGCCCTTTTGCCAATGTCTGAAATGCAGCAGTAAATTTGTGTCTGTTAAATGATAAATGGAAGTCAAGGTCTTGTTTCAATAAAGTCTAGCCAAGCTTATAAATATCAAAATTTACATAAGTGGCAACTGATCTGACATTCTGATGTTTACTTATTTCACTTACTCAAGAGAGGATTCTTTTTTCATTCTTTTTCTGGATCTCTCATAATTTTTGCAACTGACACAATGGGAACATGTGCTGACTTTTTTTTTTTTTTTTTTGAGATATAGTGGAGATTATTACTGCTAGTCATTTGGTGAGGAACCTGCTAGCTATTTCTAGACCAGTGCGTTTTCATCTCTTCAGACTTAAAACTCAAAATAATACAGTCCATTCTGTCAAAAAATCCTCCATGTAAAACAATTTAAAATATATCAGACAGCTGCAGAACAGCAGTAGAAAAATAAATCATTTCAATTATGCTCAAAACAGTTCAAGTCAGCACTAAATAATGTAATACCTGAATTTCTCTCTGTTTGATTACATGGAAAATATCTGTTCAGTATTTCTGATTTGCTTTAATGATTCAGCTGGAGTCCAAAATATGCCAACACCACACCTGTTATGTCTACTGCTCAATCACTTTCCAGTGTTCATCAGTTAGCAAAACAAACAACCCAATATCATGCCATCTTTCTGGCAACTGTATGAACCACGATATTTAGTTTTTTCTTTACATTTACATCCTCTCATGCCATCTGTTCAATGTGCAGAAAGAGTGTGTTGGAGAGGGGACCTCATAGTTAAAGGGAAATTTACAGCTGAGTCTAGTGCTACAGTCTTGAAAAATGACTTCCTCTCAATTCAGACAGAAAGAAATCAGTCTCGGTGACAGAGATACCTTTCAGTCTTTGGAGATAAAGGTGAACAAGGAGACTGTGTCATCCTTGGTTTTAAAAAGAAGGCATTTAGTGAAGAAAGGTGAAGAGGAGAGGCAACCTCAAGAAGAAAACAGTAGTATATGGGAGACAACTGAATAATGCTCTGGGTTAAAGTTGCTGACTGAAAAATGTGTAAAATTACTATAAAGTGGAATTCTCCACTGTCTGAATTTTGTAACCAAGAAAACAGCATCTGGACAACATTTTGTTTACTTGCTGGTTTTATTTGTTTGTTTGTTTTTTTATTTTAAATGAGAATACATAAACCTTCCTCGGTAATAAGAGCAAGCCCATATTTTAGGCACAGGCTCCAGTGGAGGAACTCTGAGTTTGGGTTGTCATTGAAAGATGATGGCAGAAGGTTTGAAAGGACACCAGAAATTGCATAGTCTAGCAAAACAAAACAAAACAAAAAATTATTAAAATATAAAGTGCAACACAAGCCTGATTATTTTATAAGCATTGTTGGAGTAAAGCCTATGACAATAGCTGGAAGTTTCCTGAAATGGCCCAAAAGCTGAATATGATCAATTATATCTTTATTGGACCAGCAGCTACAAAATTTGACAGAGCTATTTTGTGAAACTTCTATTCTCTCACGGTGAAAGATGCGGAAGAAATTAAAGGCTGACATAAGCCAAAGATTTTCCCACAAAAATTGCAAGACATGGGAAATATGACAATCTGGAGCCTTCTAACAGAGGTGTCTGTACCAAAGAATAAAAGAACTTTAAAAGAATATAAGGTCATAAACCTAAGTGTTAAGTGAATAATCAGAATGAAGAACAGATTATAAATTGGAATTTTAGTAATTTATCAGAATTTTCCATCCTTGACAACTCTATGAAATATATTCCCGAGAAAGAGATTTTGTAGCAAGACCTGTACAGTACTTGTACATGCATCTAGAAGTTTACTATTGGTCAGATGAGCAGAAAATAGTAAAGACAAAGAAGAAGAGAATTTGTCTTGTTTCTCCTGGTCAAACTGACAGTGGACATGTAGAGGAAGATACTACTACATGTCCCAACACCAAATTTACTATGGTACTACAGATTTTCCTGGAAGGATCTCCTTAAAGAGGAAATTTAGAGGAGAGAGGAAACTAATCACAACGAGAATTATTTATAGTACTTACTCTTCTGTGTCTTATTAAGCTGTGGTGAAACTGAGTAGCACTCTGAACAGGGTGTGGGATGACAGAAAGCGTCAATGCTGTATCAAGTCATTGGAATCTGTTCTATTACATGCTGATCCTGTGGAAACACTGACCTTGTCTAAAACTCTCATCCATACCAAAATGATTGATTGTACGGGGCTTGAGAAGGTCACTTGGCAAAATTCAGAGGCCACTTGGCTGAGGTAGATGTTGTCCAATGTTATGTATTTTATGTTGGATATAGTCTTTTTAGGGTTAATTCCTAAAACTTCAAAAGTCCCAACTAGTTATGTGGAGCTACTACTTTCCAACATAGCTGAACATGGAAAGTGTCTAGACTTATGAAGTAATTTTTAAGAGACTTCATAGCTCCTCAAGCTACAGGTGTCCAGGGAAGTTTGGCAGCCTGTAAGCCTGTAAGGCACACCTGAGCATTAAGAAGTTTCAGTGCATGTACAATCCCTAAGTCAGCGTACAGAGACCTCTGAAAGACTGTATCTGGAACATGCAGCAGTGCAAGAATGATGAGATTTTAAATGAGCTGTGAAAGAGACTAACGTGCAATTCCAAAAAGGCTGAGGTTCTGTAAACAAAGTGTGATATTTAGCATGTAGTGTTGGGACATTCTGGGAAGGAAAGCAGACAGCTGTGTAAGCACCTTGGATAACTTTGGTGACATCAGAGGCGCCTACTTCTTAATTTGGGAAATCAAGCAGTTAATTTAACAAGATAATTTGTTTTGCTTTGTTTGACTTCTACTATACCATTAGAGGATTTCTACTGATAAACTGGCAGTTAAAACTTAATTTTTAATTTTATGTTTTTAGGGACCAGTGTTTAATTGTGCAGGCAATCTCAAACATAATAGGGATTCTGGCAAAACCTAAATAGGAATTTTTCGGTGTAGAAGGAGGAATTTTAGAGGTACGACCAGGGAGGAAAGAAAATTTTCCTGTTCGTAAAGAAACAAATAAATTCTTAGAATCTGAGTATACATTCTACCACCTCTGTTTATTCTTAGAAAGAATCAGAACTGAACTAAAGATTCAAAATTTAAACTAAAGATTTAAACATTTTAACTGAACTAAGTTTCCACTGTCAATTTCTGCTCACAAATGGAAAAACATCAGAATTAACACATAGTGTCCATTTATTCAGGCCAACATGTAGCAATATGTTAACTATGCAATTATTTCTGGAGCTACATAAAAAGCCCTTTACTGAATTTGACTGATTTTCTATCAGGGGTTGAACCAAAAAAAAATATTAAACTACTAGCATGAGTGAAGTTATCTGAATATAGGTAAGACTCAAGAGAAACATAAAGGCTCAAAGTTTACAGATGGGCACATTAAGGCAGTTCTAAAAAACAAGGGAATCCAAAAACCCCAGTGAAGTGAATAGAAGTCTGCACAGTATATGAGTCCAGGGAATTCTGTATAGAGGTAAGGTATTATATTAAAGTTCCATGAGTTTTTATTAGGGCCATAATAATACTATTTTATCTTGGTACTTTAAATACACTTTCATTTTGTTTTAAGTACACCACAGGATATTTAATTCAATATTTATTGTAAGTGTCACAAAAAATTTATGAAACAACTGTTCCTAAGGAGTTGTGCAATGTTTAGTGGCAACTCTAGATTGTAATCAAGGTCATACACCAGCCTTTCTTGTTTTGTTTTGTCACTCACTATTTTGACACTCCTTTTCCCTTCAATAACATTTAAATTAGCCTATAATTAGAAGTGCCAGGAACACTTTCTGTTCAGTTTCCTTTTATGCACAACTCTTAGAAAGTTGAGAGAGAATTAGGCAGCTTATGGTAGCAACAAGTAAAAATTTTTGTTATATTTATGTAAAGATAAGAAACAATGAAATAAAATTATATTTGCACTTGTATACAAAGGAAAATAAATTTTAGGTACAATCCTTCTCCAACTATTTTACGACACTTGGACCTGTGTTTTGACCCTGCTTTCTACAAGAATCATGTAGCAATGTGTTGGCAATTTGGTTTCAGTATGTGCATTTGGACTGACTTCAATTGTCAACATGATATAAAAATGGTGGAAAGGGGCCCTAGTGTCCTATGGAAAGGATAAGTGGGTGAAGGAAAAAGAGAGAAGGTGCCTTAGGAATCTTCCCAGATTATGACCTTCCTCTGAAGCGCCAACACAATTACAGCTGTTAATGCTGTTGCACAAAGACATTCTCTTCGTCTAGAAGAGAGTGCTGTTTTCAGGTTGTTTTTTTTCAAAGCACCATTTGTACCATACAATAATGGTAAATGCAAATCATAAATGAAGGAGCTTTTGCTTTATGCCAGGCACCAAGTAGCTTCTATCCATCCAGCAAGAATTAATTGTGTGCTTGTTGTGTTTCTTTTTAAAAGGTCTCAACAATTCAAGTGATGTGCTCATAATAACACAGTACTCTTTTGTCTCTATGGGATATGAATATAACCCTTTTTGTTATAAAGTTCTGCCTTCTTTTACATTTCCTTTATGCACAAAATGTGGCTGAAAGTTGAGGGCAAAAGAAATATACAGTTCTTTAATTGAAGTCAATTCCATAATTATTCTCCCTACTGATGCCATACTAAGCATTGGTAAATTTGGGTTAACACCTAATTAACAATATTTTGACAGTGATGTGAGCTGGGCCTTAGTACATCAGAGTTTCTGCAATGTCTGCTACACTTCTCACATAAAATATCCATGGTGATATAAAAATGGGAAATCTCATAATTTTATTTTTTGCCAAAGAATAGATTTTGTTTTATATTACAAGAGAAAACCACAGAAAAATGTTCTTTGAGCATTGAATTTTTTCATTAATATTACTATTTTTTTTCAAAGCATATTGTTTCATGTGATATTTTCCTAGAATAAGGAAAATCCAACACAACCTAACTTATAAGAGGTAGGGTGGGTTTTGTTATGTCACTTTCACAAGCCAATTGTTTCAAGCTCTGACCTCACTCCCTGCATGATCCACCTTAAAAATTAGTATTTATCGTGACTGTATGAAAATATCTGTTTCCTGCATATAAGTTTTATATACGATTTTACTAGAACACTTAGGTACATTGATAACATCTGAATCTTGACTTCAAAGGGGCTTTTAGAAACAAGAAAACAATATAAAGATTTGATTTTCTAGAAAGTCACTTGTATGTGAACCACTATGAAGAATTATTGATTTGCAGTCTTCATATTAAAAGTCTTTATAGTCTTTGTTTATACACTTGTCCCGACACTGTAGTTTTTCAAAAGCATTTAATTATTCTGGCTAACACAAACACTAGTTCCCAAGTGTGAAAATATTTTACATTGTAATTTTAAAATTATGAATGAGTAATAGTTATTTGCAAATAGAAAACCAGTACAACAAAGTAAGAAACTGAGATTCAACCAAGAAGTTAAACTATTGTAAATTAATATTCTTATTTACAATTAACTTCTTTGAACAGATTGTGCCATTCACCATTTTTTCCCATGCAAACTTTCCTTAGAGTTTTCCTATGAACCCATCCATTGTAATAATTGTATGTCTGCAAACTCATGCAAGAACAATGCACTCTGTTGCTTGCTGCCAAAACCTACTATTCATGTAGTCAGCAGTTATCTAAGTCATATTATCTATTGGTTGACAATGTGACCTTACTTATATATAGTTTCACCGCTGAAATATAATTTAATCAACTAACCTTGTTTCATAAAAAACTTAAAAGCACTATTAGCCTAAAACTGCTTTTTTTATGAACATAATCTGAAACAAGACTTAGGTCTCATAAATTATTGATGAGAAAGAAACTGATGACATAAAAGGGCACCTAGTTCACTGAAATGTTTGTGAGGAAGTTTTTATGCCTCTAATAATTTTAATTGAAAGGTAACTCAAAAGATATATAGAGACATTAAAAAAAGGAAAGAAGGGCTTTTCTACTCCTTTTTTCTGAAAGAGATTTTAATTTTTCAACAATTAGAAATTATTTTAAAAGGGCTATGTAATTCAATAAAGCAAGAAAACATTAAAAAGTCAAAATTAGTATCCTGTGCAAAAGTATTCCCTATCCTATGATAATAATCCCTCAACCAACCTTTCTACTTAATCCTCCCAAAGCAGTATGTTTTTTCTGCCTTCTGCCTTTGTATAAAAGTATCTCTTCCCACTTGCAAAAATTCTCTGACTCATACTTTCCTTCATCTAAAGAGAAACAAATAATAAATGTACTTGGCCGTACAAATGGCAAATGTAAACAGCAGATGCGATTTCCTGCCACTATTCTGTGAAACAAAAGCAGAGCGACTTACTAGTAAGCAGGGTTTACCTACCAGCTGTAGCACATTGACTGGTCGTTTGGAAGGGCTGGTAAATGCAGAGAAGTTCATTCCTCACCAACAGCCATTTTGCTCAGCTGGTCGAGAAGCATATACTGCCTTTCAGTCCTTTGGGAAATCCGATATTTCCCGATATTTTGACTGATAGCTTAAGGAAAATGGCTTTGGTGAGTGTGGTTTTTTAGCACACTCTAGAGAATGCAGGACAGAAATAAATAAATTATAAACCCCCGGTTTTGCTATTGCCTCCTACAAGTGTACTTATGTTCAGATATTTTGGGAATTTTCTACTTTGTATAAATTCACAGCATTTAAACAAGGGAACTTGAAACTCCCCAGATCATCATCCTTCTTAATCCACAGATGGTAGCTTTGGGATAAATAGCCCTTGATGGATTTTTCTGCCATGGATTTTTCTGATTGCTTTTAAATTGCTGATAAGCTTGGAAGATTCAGAGAATTCTGTGGCATAATTCCCAGTACTCAAAGAAATATTTCATTTTTCTTTCTTTGTACTTATCACCTCCTAGTGATATTTGATTGCTCACTAATTGTTTTGTGTATGCATGTCACTATGTTTTAGACAGATCAGCATCACTTTCTCCTTACATTACTTTGCAATGCTGAAGAATCATAGTCTGCTTAATGGTTTCTGAGAAAAAGCTGGATATTTTATCATCCTGACTGTCCTTCTATTTTTCTAATTTGATTATATTATTTCTAATACGGGCGTCACACAGGTAGACAGTATTCAAGAAGTGGACTCTGACTGATTTGCATAATATTCCACTGATCTTCAAGGTTTTATTAGGTAGAATTAAAACAGGTTGCACAACTCCCTCCATATTTTCTGTAAGAATACTTCTTGTATGGAAAAATAAACAATACAGAAAATAGTGAGAAGCTTAGGAAGTAGTGGTGAAATTTGAGTGGAGCCTGCATTACTAATAACAAGAATATAAGAAAATCTGCACTCTATACTAATGACATAAATCCTAAAAGAGCAGATCCTAAATAGGAGAGATCCTAAAATAGCAGACCCTAAATCATCCTAAAAGGCTGATGTATTTTTTTAGACAAATCTCAGTGAACATGTAAAGAATTCACATATCAAGACTACTAAATAAACACATCCAGCCTTTTAAATCACAGGATTAGATTAATGTTATACTTTATTTAATGATAAACAAATGGGTGCAGCAACAACTTATACATACTTGAAAATACTAAAACGAGAAAGAAGTATCACTTTGCTTTGCAGAAAAATTTTATTCGTATCTTATTTGAAAAATTATAGGCTCTGATGCATGCATTGTTCCTTTATTGTTTTGACTGTTCATTCAAGATTTAAATTACCATGTGACTCTCTGAGAGAGCTAAATGCAAAAAAGAAAGTTTATCTTGACTCTGACCCTTACTCTAGCAATCCTGGTATCCTAGTCTGTGTTTGTTCTCCACCCATTTTGTCAATAAAACAGCCAAGGAGATAATAGTGTATATTGAAATTTTCCCTTAATATGGGGCTCAGGCTGAGTCCTCACAGCTTCTTCTCTTAAGGTATCTGCTTTCCTTCTCCTCCTTTTAGGTTCCAAAATCTGAATACAGGCTTTATTTTTCCATAAACCGCCTCTGGAAAAAATTCTGAAACTTCTTCCTCCTCTCTTCATGTGACAAACTCTTAGCTCTGCCTGTTTCTCATGACATTCAGTGTCAGCAGGAGAGTAGTAATTGTGGGAAGGAGTGGAGTTTAGTACAAAATAGTTCCTTAAACAAGGTGTAGCAGTGATACCAGTAAACTGATCTCTGACAGAATAATTCACAAAATGGTCTTATTGTGTGAGAATGTGGCCAAATTTTTTTAGAATAAATAGAGGAAATTAATACTGGAGAGGAATAATATCGAGAGTTACAGGAGAAAATTGATGTACATAGTAAGGTAGCAACAAAACCTATTGGGATGTTCCTCTGGACAAACTCATTAGCTAGAGAAAATAATTTGAATTAAATGTGCAATTAATTTTCTACTCTTCCCCTCTGTGATATGATCCCAGAACTCAGAAAAATACTTTAAAGCAAGGGACAATGCAGTAGCTTGTTCAGGTGAGACATAGAAAAGTGCACCTTTAGTTTAGAAAATTAGTAATATTTCTTGTTTATCTGTTGCTAAATCAAAGACCAAAGCCGTGTAGCAGCTGACCTTGGCATAAATTTCTGGGCTGTGTAAGGATTTAATTCTACTAATAAAAATTGAAATGAAGTTTGTGGACTCAGTTTGAACAGAGAAAATACACTATGTTCCTTCCAATTCATTCCTATGCTTTTCCAAACTTCCATCAGGGATGCTAATTTGTGTTAATTGATGCAGTTTTTTTCCTGTTCCTGATAACTCTCATTGTGAATCTGCTTGCCAATCAAAGAGATCATAATAGACCGTAATGGTAGCTTTACTAAGAATAACTAGCCATTGCTGCAATTAATATCAGTAACATTTTCCTATTTCATGTGCTTCCTCATGGTGAACTAAAAGCCGCAGAAAAAAAAATTTCAGGAGCACCAAGAAACACAAAGAGGGATTTTACAAGTTCAGAGAGGAAAAGGAGAATATTGTTAATGTATAGAGTATGGTACTGAAATGGAATGGAAAGCAAACCAAAACACGAGAGATTATTTGTAAATCTGGACCACTCTATATAAAGACATGGAGTAATTGAAACTTCTCAAGATATTGAATCGTACGCTAAAACTTAAGTTCACAGCTCAGCTGGAAATAAGAGGGAAGATAAGATTTGGTAGCTTTTAAAGCTTGTTTTTTTCACCCCTTTCCTATATATTTTAGGGCTGTGTGCTGGAGACAGAGTACATTTTCCTCACTTTCTGGTAACTTCTTTTCCATGAAATGATAATTTTGAGAAGACCATTATCCTCCAGAAAAGTTTTTAATGAAACCATGGCACGTAGGTTCTGTCTAAATGACATTGGCATGGATGCTAGTGTTGCCTTGAAAAGCAGTTTTACAATTTCTGCTTCTGCAGGATGCACCTGTGCATGATATCAAATTTTTGATCCATCTCTAGTATGTGGTGAGTTGAAGCAAAAATATATTTGCCTGAGGGCCAAAGATCAATTATTTTACCTCCTGATAACTGCTATTACACATCAAAAATTCAGATTTATAATCCTGCTCCAACATCTACAGCATGGCCATGCCACTTCATATGCTTGGCCTGCCTAATCCAATTTAGGAATTTAGGAACAACATTACATCTTCCTGGCCTAAGAGTCAAAAGGAAATTGAAATATGTTGAAGATACCTAAAACATAATTCTTCACTGAGCACCAATATCTTTAAAACACGCTACTCTTTCCAGAAACAGAGGTTGAGGTTAAAGGATACTATGTAAGCCATTGCCTCTCATCAACTCGAGAAAGAAATGAAGAGGTCATCATGGGAGAATGCAGGTCAGTAATAGAATGAAATGCTGTGTTTCAGCCACTGACTTAAATTCCCTCCAAAAAATGCAGAGAAGCTGGGGGGGGGGAATAATAATAAATAATAATAATAATATAAAAAAAAATCCAACAACGTTGATGATGGTCTGAGTTAGTTTTTTAGCTACCAAAGCTACAAGGGCTTGGAAGTCCTTTGGTATTTTTTGGCCTTGACCTGTATAAATAGTGGACTCAATAAGTGCTTCATAGAACAGCATGACAGCATCAGAGGATCCAAACTAATGATCTGACAATATTAGCTGGGATTTTTTGGTGTTTAAAGTTGCTCATACAGATGTAACAGTTCTGCTCAGGAAATGATTGAGGGTGCACAAACAACAAAGTCCTTCTGGAACAGCTGTTATGGCAGGAGAAAAGGTTTTGAACTCTTCAGCTCTTACTAATTTACAAGGTTAGAGCATGTGAAACAGTAGGGAGTATGAGAGAAGAGCAGAGGACTGGATGAGGTCAAAGAAGCTGCCAGATCTTTGGCCTCACTGTTGGATACTTTTTTCAGCTGCTAGGAGCAAGGAAAATAACTAATCAACTGTCTACTCCTTTCACAAGTCCCAAAGCAACCTCTGAGGCTGCCATCTGTGCAAAAAATATGATGGCTTGAGCACCTATCTTAACCAGCAAAAAGGTGTGAAGTAAAAGGGAAAGTCTTCCATTGCAGTATCTTTCTGCTAAAAGCTCCTGATCTGAAAATATTTTCTGTTTCAGAGGATTGTCAACGTTTGACAAAAAAATTGACATACATTAATAGAAATGTTCCATCATTGTTGACCCTTATTTTCCTTCTTCAGGCTTTGGGCAGTACTGGAAGGGAAGTTTTCAAAAGTTCTCTAATTGAACTGGGATGAGCAACTCCCAGTGAAGTATGTTGAACTGCCAATGCAATGAGTTAGACGTAAGGCACCAGAGCAGCTTTCATATGATGCCAGTCTTATCCCAAGTGCCTATCACACAGAAGGTACTTTTATTAACAAGAAAAACATAGTAAATGTGGTCTGTCTAAGCAAGCAGTATATGAAAACCTGTTCAATTAGTGCAAATATGCAAAATTACATGAGAAAAAGTAGTAATAACAAGGTTAAATAGAAAATCACATGAAAAAAACCCCAAACAAGACTAAAATAAAAAAATGGGTTTGAAAGCTGTAATTTAAATGTATTTGCCCTTTCAAGAGTCTGGGAGATTGAGATGTCTAGAGACATCCTATGGAGTGTGTTGGGGTGCTCCTTTTATGATTCTTGCTTGCTGATATCAGCAACTGTAAATAAAAGTCTCTGAAGGCATTGTACAGTTTTTTACTGAACTAGTTGTAGCTAAGACTTCAGATAGCTAGAGGATGTACTAATTTAGAGTTTATATTCCCCGTAAGAACTTACAAGTCAATTCATACTTCCACTTGGCAATCTTCTTAGTAGTGGCAGCTTTTAACTTCATGTGGGAAGTATCATGATTTTGAATGGGCACTGCTCAAAAGTATGGGCAGGTGTAGCTGTCCAGTGGACATTGAAGTTGCACTGAAACCTGAAAGCTAGAGAGTCTAATGTGGGAATCTAAAAGTGGGACAACAGAAAGGTGAATACAGGTGTTTGTCTGGGTAGAGCAGCCCTGTACGTGTGCGGGGGTGTCCATATCTCATTAAAGATCTCTTGATCAGCTTACACTAAGCCACTGAGGTGCTCTGTCTTTTTACAGGTTATTAGGAATCTTGAGAAGAAAAAGAAGTTTTGTGTGATCTCAGGGTTGATGACACCTCTCCAGTGGTGTAGAACAACTTAACAAACAGTAAATTCTTGAAACAAAGAGTAGTCAAGGAGGTCAGAGGGTTGATTTTGGCCCATAAGTCCAGGAATATGGGTAAGCACTTTAAAGGACACATCCATACATTAAAAGAAGTCAGAACAGGAGAAGAGAAAAGAAGCAAAAATATTGCATGTTTCGAATGGAGTAATATATTCAGGGGTAAAATGAAATTTACTGACTACTGATGCTCTAAAAAGCCTCCTAACTCATATAAGGACAAAGAAGGAGTTACCATTGCCAATCACATACCAGCCAGGTAACATAAGTTTTTAAAAAAGACAGTAAACAAAGCTGAATTTGGGTGTTGCTGAAAAGCAGGGCTGTGCAAAAGTAGGGCAGCACCTTTATGTAACCCACTTCCGTGTTCTGGTCCATCATGAACACACAACATAAAGGACAGTACAAACACAGAAGTGAGGTGGAGAAGAAGGCGTGAACTGTCAACTGATGGTCAATCCAGTAGAGGGGGATCAAGAACATCAAATGACCCTCAAAGCCCCTGGCCCATTTTCAGAAAGGTCCAGAAGAACACACTGCTAACTCATTTACATGAATAGTGAGAAACCTAATCCCAAAGCAGGGTAAACTTACCTAATAAAAAGGTAGTCGCACAAAGCCTGGGTGGTACTCCCAGGACCTTGAACACCCTGTCATCTGGTTTGATGTTGGACCCAGGGTTAATGATTTCCTTTACTCTCCTCTCTGATCTCCCTGTCATTTTCTCTTTCTTCCCTCTTTTCTTTTACTCTTTTATTTCTCTTCTCTTACTATCAGAAGACAGGGGGAAAAACATACCAATTTCCACACAGAGTGTATAGTATGTTAGTAAAACTTTACAAGATAATTTGGTCCCTTTTGTCTTTTGCCATGCTTTTTTGACCACAGGCATCTATGAATCTTGGGTGCTCCTCCATGTAGTAGTGGGAAGTGACAGCTGCACATAGGCATGATATCATGATGAATGATATATAGTCTTCAGTAATAGATTCAGAGTTTTACCCAAACATAAAGGGTTTACCTAAAGTGGATTTGCCCTCTCTGTGGATTAGCAGAGATGGAAGTGAAATTTAGATCTCTCTGATTCAGAGAGTCTAGTAGATTATTAGGACAGCAGCACTTTATTTTGACATTATGAGAGGAACTGGACTTTTTTAATTGCCTTGAAACCTTGCTACTGGAGTGAGCTGTGCAAGACTTTTGCCAGGAAATTGAAGATAAGGCTGAAGGAGGGAGGTCATAGTCCACAAGCTGTTGGATTTGTGAGGCCCTAGGGATGAAGTCTTGGGTGTGTGATGCTTCTTTTGGCGTGTGATGTTCTCCTAAAGGAGACCACTGGCACTCTGGGGTTGTGATGTTTATCTCCTATGGACCAGGTCTGTGTCAAAGGAGGCCCCTGTGTGCACACACCCACAACTACCCTGGAGAAGGCCTACAGAAGATGCTCTGGTATTCTGACAGTACAGAGGCTTTGTTGATGGTAAACAACAGAAAAAATATTCTGAGAATATAGGAAAAAAAAAAAGCACCAATGTAAAATTAAAGTGTTTCCTTGTCTCAGAGTGAAGATGTTCAGAAAGAAAGAACTAGACTGGTATGCAAAGTAACAACTAGGCCTGAGACTGCAAAAATCAATTAAACAAGAGGAAATGTAATTTTATTGCAATTTTTTGCAGTAATTTTTTTTTGCAATTTTTTTCTAAAAAAGCTGCTGGCATTTTGGTGAGAACTTATGTGCTTATTTTTTCCAAAATGCCTTGCATCTACAAGACAAGTCAGCATAACTGACCATTCCTGAACTACAGGCTGCTTCCGCATTGTGGTGTCTTTAAATAATCACGAATTAGACAAAAAAGAAGGTTCTGTTACCACTTAGCAAATTTACCATTTGGGACCACTAAAAATGGTGGTAATGATGTTACTCCCTTTTGTAAAGAGATATATGGTCTGATGATGACAAATTTCATGTTACACCAAGGAATAGCCAGTGTTCAAATGACTGGAAATTTATTATCCATGAGAAGAAAAGAATTGATTTTTAATGGGTAAATCAGCCCTTTTTCTGGATTCTTTTTTTTGTTCTGATAGCTTAGTAGAACTGCATCTTTTCAGTCTAGTCATTAGAGAATATAAGCTTGCATTTAGCTGGCAAATACCAGCAGAAATAAAGGCAAGAGAGACCTACTAAGAATTACAATAAAAACAAATACAAAAGTCAGAGTGACTAGGAGAGCCATAACAGCTACAGAAAAGAAACGGGGCCATAAAGAAACTGACTACAGACAATTTTTCCCAATCTTGTGATGCGTAAGTTCATCATGAGAATACTGTTATGACACCATATTGTATGATAAAACAAAACAAACAAAACACCTGGGAGCTGCTATGGGACTTATGTTCCCAAATAATGCTGAAACAGGAGTATGCAGGAACTATTTGGAGATGTAATTATACACATGTTTGTTTTATTCTTCACTCTATATAATAAAGACTGAAACAGGGAATAAGCTCTGCTTCAGTTTTAAAAAAAATCATACTAAAGCTTTATTTCATTATGTGAAAGAAAATGAATGATGAAACACAGAAATAACTAAACAAATCAGACTACTGAATATTTACTTGGCATATCTAATGACGAAATAGTTTTCACTGACAAACTGTTTTTCTCCCAGATTTTGGTACTCATATGTCTGAAATTTATGCAGTTCTATTCACCCTAGTTCTCCCTTCAGAAGTAGCACAAATGCTGATGAAACCAATTTTGAATAGCCTGACAAAAACTTTTTGTCTCCATATATCTAGTATTTTCCCTTTTGCATGTAATTTTTTTGAATGCAACAGATTGAAAACAAAACAATTTTTTACAGATTTTTTTATCTGACATACTCAAAGGAAAATAAATCTATATGTTTACTTTTGTAAGGACAAAGCCTTATACCAGAGTTTAAAAACTATGGCTGTTAATTATTCACTGACTGTCAGAGCACTCCTTGAATTAAATTGTACAATCACAGAATAATTTAGGTTGGAAAGCACCTTTAAGTCACCTATTCCAATCTTCTGCTCAAAGTAGGTTCAGTTACAACAAGGAGCTCAGGTTCTTGTTCACTGTAGGTTTAAGGCTCTGACAATGGAAATGCTGCAACTCCTTTATTCTAATTTTCCTTTTGGAAATATTTAATTGTAATGTTAAATTGCAACTTTTTGTTCACTTCCCTTTCTCATATTGCTCTGCATCTCCTAGAAAACTCTAGATCCATCTTCTCTAGGACTTTCCCTTAGATAGTTGAAGTCATCAGTAACATTCACCCTGAGCCTTCTCTTCAGGTTGAGCAAAATCCATTTCCAGCTGGACTATATTAATACACCTCCACTGGATTCTTTCCAGAATGTCCATGTTTTTCATATACTGGAGAGTACATGAGTGAGGTTTAGCCTGGGAATTAAGTGGAGTGGGGGGAAGATGTTTTTAGTTTTGTTCTTATTTATCAATATACTACTCTGTTATTAATTGGCAATAATTTAAATTAATTTCCCCAAGTCAAGTCTGTTTAGTCAGTGAATGCAATTGCTGCATGTTCTCCCTGTCCTTATCTTGACTGGTGAGCTTTTTGAGGAAAACATGCCAATCTATCTGATAGCAAAATAAACATGGAAATAACTAGAGGAAATATCAGGCAGGGAAACAGATGAACAAGAGATAAGAAAGTATTTATATAAATACCAACACACCAACTAAACAAAACAAATCACACACAGACAGTCACATAACCTGCTCCTTTTTAGAAATAAACCAACCAACCAATGAACAAACAAATCAAAAAAAGTATTCTTACTGTAGACAAGGACAGAATTCTACAAATAGGGTATCCAGGCTCCCCAGCTTTATAGGAAAACATAGAAGAGGAAAAAGATTACAGTAAACAAACTTTGAAATCACAGTAAGGAAACATAAATCTGCAGTCTTCTGCCATTGATAATAATCATTAAGCACTAGCAGTGATCAGAAGATGCATATTTGCCTCACATGATTGCAGAATATATTTTGATTTCTTTTTGGTTTACTTTTTATACTCTGTAATTTCTTTGTATAATTTCTGTTGGTAAGAATAGTGTTGCAATACACTTTTCTGTTTATGACCCTGAAAACATACCTGTAAGTACAGAATGAAAAAAAGTAGTAAGAGTTATTTAAAGAAATCCTCTGTAAAAAAAAAATCTCAAATTAGATAAGCCATTTCATATTTATTCATGAGCATATTACATTATTTTTAAAAACCATATTAATGAACAGATTAAACATCATCAATTTAAGAACAGACTTTTGTTACACTGATTATAGTTAAATGGATTATAGGGATACAGTTCTACAGGTCAGCCTCTTTTTCCTCCTATCATTTGATTCAGCAGGAAACTAATTCCTTCTTGCCTCTTCTCATCTCCCTTGATAGACAAAGCTATAATTTAGCCAGATTATCTCCATGAACTGGAAAACTGTACATTCACAGGTGTGCTAAGCATAAATTGATATGGTTAAGTAAAATTGCATAAACCCAGATTCAGATTGGTTTAAACTATGATGAAACCTCACCCTAAAAGCTCAATAGTGCAAACAGAATCAACATTGTAGTATTAGTATTGATAAGTTCCTCTTTCTTGCTTGGTATAACTTCATTCATTAGCTTAGTCTACTTTGAGTACTTTCATCTGCATTTGAGCAGCTGATTTAACATTTCTGTCAGCCCATCTTGGTCTGTAATTAATATTACATCTAAGAACATGACCTATGACATGGAAAATTCTAACCCAAAATATTCCCTTTTGCATGGTCATTCATCCCTACAGATGCCTCAATTCTAACTAATTTCTTTATTTTAAACTTCAGAATATTATTAGGTACCTATATTAGTGCCTCAACACATCACTAGAAACATCCCAGCTTTGACAGGTCTGGTGTTTAATTAGCACTTCAGCTTCACAGAAATTCATAATTCCTCCTTGTGCAGCTTGAACTGATAGGCATCTCAGACCACACTTTAATGCAAAGTTAGATTTACGATGATTTGATAAAATTTTTTTGAGATGTTAACAAGTGAACTAAATAAGAAAATGTCAAATGGGGAGGTGTTGAGTACCACTTCCTAGACCAGAAGGAGGGACAGCCGTGGACTGCAAATGGGACATGGATAGAATACAGGGAAGCTCCCATGTGAACTCTACCTGGAATCATTTATAGAACCAAACGTTATCAATCATTTGACATGCCATCGCAAAAAGCCACAGGTTTTGATTGGTGTCAGGATTAATTCACAATGGAGCTGTACTCTGTCGCCTGGAGCAACAGATTATGGGCCCGACGGACAGATGTGTTTGCACGAGAACCTTTTGTATGAGAGTTTTTTGTTTTTTGCATGAGAACTTTGTATGCATAGGTAACCCACTTGAAGGTACAATCAATCACTCTGATTTTTGTGTTTGTAACTTTTTTAATATTAAGAGATGCAATTTTTAACTATTCTGATCATGTTTTACCCTGTCAATTGTTACAATATAATCATACCCTGTGATTATTCTCCTGATGCTGGCTGTTTTACTTTTCATTTTGGTAACTGCACTGTATTGGACAATGATTCATTCTCTCTATTTCATCTCTCCTTTCTCCTTTCTTCCCTTTCTTCTCTTTTATCCTACTATCTTCTATGTATGCATCACCCCCACAGAAAACAGAACTGAGGAAAAGTCCCTGGAGGACGGTGTTTGAGCCGTGGGGTAGTGTAAGGAATTAGAGAGCACAGCTGCCTGATTCAAACACTGTCAAGTATGGAACTTGCCATAAGATAAGCCATCCCAGCAGGAACTTGAGATAAGTTTTGAACTTATATTAACCCATCGAAGTCTTTGTTTTGTGGCCCTCCCCCACCCCTGATTGATCAAGGCTGTGACCCTCACTTTGACCAGCAGACATCTAAGTTGCTCATCACTGGATCCACGGGTGTTGATTTCTTTCCTCTCCACTGTCTAATCTTATCCTTTCTTCATCTATTTTCCTTATATATTTTCTTAAGTGATATTTGTATGCTTTTATATTGCTATATTTCTATAGATAATAACCAAAAGAGCTACATACCTTCTTTGCACTGCATCCGAAGTGTCCTGAAGTATACATACACACACACTGGTCATTCAGTGCCATTTCACTCTAGTCTGCCCCAAGGGATCTATCGACAGGAACTTCAGTTAGCCAGACTCAAAGGTAACACCATGATCGTCACAATCACCCAATGGCATTTTTTCATCCTGTGTCTGAGACTTTAGCATGAATTATCTCTTTGTCTTCACAGATGCTGTAGATGGTAAACTTCCTCCATTGAGCATGTTCAGCTGTTGCAAAAATTTCCATTCATAAGCCTACCTTAAACTTTTTTAACAAAATTTATCCAGAGACTGAAAGCCAAATCCGTAGTTCTATTATCTATCATGTTTTATTTCAAAGGAAAGAAATGAGGTTTTTTTCAGGTGTTTAGAAAAAAGAGAGTCACAAAAGCTTGCTTACAAGACAGTTTTAGACTTAGATAGAAGTAATGCATTTAACCATGAAAAGCTCTTGCCTCAATGGCCAGTCACTATCCTCAGTGTCTTTTATCAACTCCCTTTAACTCTGTTTCGGTCTTGTAGGTCTTACTGCAAGGTATTACTTCTCCCCTGCGCTGCGGAGGGGTTTTGGTGCATAAAATTGTGTTCCAAATGATACTATGGCTAAGCTGATGCTGTGACTAATTCTTACAGTGCTCAGTCTACTTCTGGGCCCAGCTTTAGATCCTGCCTGCATTGTTACATTTCATTCAGCTGCAAACACTATTGGTGAAGGTGTTCTTGGGATCACTTCTCTTTACAGAGTTAAAATTACCTACACATTCCTTTCACAATGATATACAGAATTGCTCCTCCAAAGCTCAAATTCTAGTCTTGGATTGACCGTATATATTTTCAACACAATATTCCAATATCTTTGGTTTTGACTATGAATAGGTAAATGTCTGTTTTTCTACTTTTATATTTCAATTTTTATGCAGTTTCATCAGCCCATATCACATTAAAAATGTATAGATTTACTTATATGATTGGTTTTCATACTCTCTCTCTCATTTTCTTTCTTTCTTTCTCTCTCTTTTTTTTTTTTTTTTAATAAAAATTATTTCTACTATGGTGATCTGTAATAGGCCAGCCAGGTTTTAAAAAGGCTTTTACTTGTATTAATGCCTTTTTGGGAACGTCCTTATTTTAGAGTCATGTTTACAGATCTTATTGGTTTAGAGAAGAAATAATCATTTTGTGGCACAGGATGTCAAGTCAGGAAAATATAAAAGAGTTTCTGCATCTACTCACATTTTATAGGAAGTTGTACCTGACTTTAAAAAGGGATTTTTGCTTGTTTGTTTTTATTTTCTCCTTCTTAATATTGATGACATCAATTCAAAGGTAACTGTGTGTTAACCCAGAAGACTGTTGGATTAGAAGTCTTGTACAGTCAATATGAAGAAGCCAGATTGTGATGCAGAGTATCTTGGTTAACCTTGCAAATTGGGAAAAGCAGACTTATCCTGAGTACTGACAGGTTTTCACCTGATGAGCTGCAGACATTCCATTAAAACCTGGTTGTGTTACTCACCATAGGATGCCTATAAACCTCTCCAGCATGTGATGGCAGACAGGGAAACGTAAATGAAATATAAGATTTTAATGCACAAATTATTTCCAACAGAGATGAGAATGTTATTACACAGGACTGAGCTAAGATCTTGTTGGGATATTGCACAGATAAAATCTGCCAGTAAATATAATAAAGGACAGCTAAAATGAAAATAAAAATGTAGAACCCATCCTATTAAGAAGAGGCTTTGACTAACTTAGGTAGAAGGAAAAGGAGGTGGAATATCAATACTGTTTGTTTAGACATCAAAAAGGAGACCTGTAAAAGCTAAAGGATAAAGTTGCCAAAAGAAGAAAAAAGTATAATGTGAGCATGAATAAATTTATGTTGTTAATTAGTAATTTCAAACCATGAGAACAGTCAGGTATTGGAACAACATTTTATTCAGAGTAATGAAGGACAAAAAATTCAAAAACATTCTAAGATGAAGACAAAGAAATGTATAAAAAGGCTTATACACTGTGTTTGCCTTCAAGTTACTCAAGGAGCTCAAGTTACTGATCCAGAAGCCTTCTAGCCCTGAGTTCCCAAGCACACATATACTTTTAATTTTAAATTTAATATAAAAGAAATTGCATTTTACTCCGAGTTCTATAAATCAAATTTTAATATTTGGCTATTTTATAGCTACATAAATTTCCTTATAGGAGTTGTTACTCTAGAAGATATTTAGAGGCTCTTACAGCAACTAGTGATAATATTAACTTCCCTTGATTGATACACTGAACGTAATCACATAGTACATACTAATTGGAACCATTTTCACCTAATTATTGCTGTGACATTTTTCATAATAGCACTACTTGACATTTACATTGAAACGTATGATTGTTTCCTTATATTAATTTTCTTTATGGACATTTTAGTTTTCCATTACAGTAGGACATGCATTGTATATGAACTTTCTCTTGTACTGTGATTTCCTTTAAATTTGATAACTTATGCAATTATCTTTGATATTAAGAAGGATGAAAATTTTATTAAATTTAGCCCTCTGACAAGTACCATTCCAATTTCTCAGTATGTGTACAACAATTTTCTGTATTGAATTATTATTATTGCACTGAAGATACCCTGCTAAAAAGATAATAAGAGAAACAGAATTATTTTTACATTCTGCTCAGTGTTACAGGTAGAAAAAAACAGAACTTTTAAAAAAAATTTAAAGCTGTATGACCTCCAAATTAACCAGTCTTTCTAGAATATATATAATTTCATTTGCTCTTCTTCACTTTTATGGACCAAAAATGCAGATTTTGTCTGCATTTAGTGGTTTGAGGGACTGCAGAAGTATGACTAGTGTTCTATGGGACTTTGTTCATGTTGTCAATTTTATTTACTTGGTGAACAGCTTCACTTTGCATTTTAGGAAAGAATAAATGTTTATAAATATAAAAGTGAGACACAAATTTTCCTTCCTCTAGCAATCAATTCTATATAACTTGAAAATATAAATTACCTTGCATATTTTTATGTGCAACATGAAAAACTTTCTAACCTTGTAAAATAAGGACTTAGATGGAGCTTGGTATCCATTTATATACCTTGCTGTTCCAGTTTTACTGCAAAATTTGTCCAGGAGTTCCATATTTACCTATACTAATCTGTTTTTCTTGAAGAGAAATCCAGCACTGAGTTATGCATGAATTGCAAGGAAGCCTATTAGTGTGCAATTATTAGCATTACATAAGCAAAGCTCTTGGTTGTCCTGTCTCATACCAAGGTCATAAAAAGGCTGGATTGCACTATCTGTCAAAGGAACAATAATTGACACAAATTTTCCAGCATAGGAATAATATGTTACAGGTTTTTTCTTGCTGCTGCTTCTCTCATTTGGGATGTTGTGAGATGTTTTCAGTCATAATCCATCACTGGCAATTGCTGCATGATTAAGAGACATCAGTAATGTTGTAGAAATAAAGCAGACTATGTAACATGCAGTAGAATGAATTTTGAGCCAAAATATCTGCTAGCACAACTCTGCCAGTTGGAGCCTCAACAAAAAAATTCTCCATTTTTCACAAAAATTTATTAAACATCTTTGGAAGTCCCAGAAGCCTCTGGATCTTTCCATACTGCCACAATGTGGAACCCAAAAATAGCTTATATGAAAATTTCTCTGGTCATTAAATGTGAGATTTTCTTAGATCCCGTTGTTTTACTGAAATAAAGAAGAGTCTTTAACATCTCCTCAGAAGTAGCTGATGATTTTCTTGGGTCTTCTCTTTAACTGTTTCATAGACTAGCCTATTGATCAATTGATCATTCTAATTGGCACATTTTAACTGTGCATTTGGAAAATTCAGAGGGAAATTGTAAAATACAAATACTATTCAGGCATTCTTATACATGAGTTTAACTAGGTGTTAGGAGGAATGAATTCTTTTGATATTGAAATAAGTTACTATTTCAACAAATATTTTTGGAGGGATTTCAGTTACTTAGTTTTTTTTCTCTTTTTCTTTCTTTTTTTTTTTCTCTTTGCCCCCCCCCAGAGTGATCATGAATAGTTTGTTTATTGATTTAATAGTTATAAGAGAACACTTCTGTGAAACTCCACTACTTTAAATGATGTTTTTTTCATTGATTAGAGGTTCAGATATGCAGACTAATACTCTCCTAATTTTATTCTTCCCTAGATAATCAGAAGAATTCCATAAAAATATCAAATTTCTGACAATATCTCACTTTATAGTCATGCTTTGCTCCATTTTCGTCTCACTGCCACATCACAGACTTTTCTCAGCAATTTTCTATTAACTTTACACTGAGCTAGTCATCCTATCTTTGTAATTAAGGCCATCCTAATTCAGTACTTAAATTTTATTGATCGATACAAATCTCTCGCTTGCTTTTTCTCTTGCAATTCATCTTTTTCTGCAAAGCTCTCATTGCAATTTTTTCATTTTACCTTGCACTGTTCTTTGTGTCTATAACATAGGCTTTGTCCTGAGCTGTCCAAATAACAGTTGTTTGCCCCTTGAAATATCAATAGTATCTACTTCTAACTCTTCAAAATGCTTCCCTTTTCTATCCAAATAAATGTTAAGTCCTCTAAATTTCACCTTTAAACACATGATGGGGGAAAGTGTGTAGTCTTGTGAGTAGAAACTGTTAGGAGTTGTCAAATCTGGGGGTCCATCAGAGGTGAGGCTGCTGCAGCTCCATGTCTCCAAGTCCAGCTGGCAGCAAGGATGAACTTGTGCTCCTCATAGGTTGTAAAGCCCCAGATTTGCTCAACGAGCTTCTTAAGGGGGCCTTCTTCTTAGGTGCTTTGAGACCCTGAGACAGGAGCACGGCAGTAACATGACAACGATCTCAGGAGGTTAAACAACAAACTTTTCCTGGAAAACCTCAGAAAATAAGGGTACTTGGCAAGTTTTAAAGCAAACATTCAATCAAAATAAAGAATTGACTTAGCAAATTCTAACCCATTCAACTTTAAGTTACCAGATTTCAAGAAGAGAAAATTAGGAGCAGAAAAAGAGAGAGAGAAAGAAAGGGGACAGAGGAGGATAAATATCATTGCTCGAACTCCAGCGCTACCTCAGCTACTATAACATAGGAGCTGTGGGCCGTGAACATATGCACCTTTGTGACATTGTTTTTGTCTGTTTTGGTCTCTCCTCCTGCACCTGGCCCAGCTGGGCACCTTTTGCCCAGCAGTTGGTCCCTGGATTCACCAGGTCTCCCTGGTTGTCTCATGCAAATACAGGCAAATGGCTTTTCCAGGAGGTGGTTCACAGCTACAGACCCACCAACAGTTGACTGTCAGAATCCTGGCTTCTCTGGTAATCTGCTTGCTCCTCCAGAAACCAACTCTCACGTCATGTGATCTCTTCAGTGTCCTATGACCTCTCTGATACCTGGTTCCCAAACGTTTTATTCTGCTCTCTGGCTAGTCTGGTCTGATGCTCACTACTAAAATACCTGCACATAGAGATACACACACAGTACATGCACACTCTGGTCTCTCCAACTGCTGCAAAAATGGACACATGGGCTCTGCCAGTAGCTGCATTCAGAGCTCAAATACACGCATGTGCAGAGAAAGCCCTCAGCCAGCCAGAAATGGAGTTTAATAAGAAGACAAGACAGATTGCCTTCTATTCCCTTTTTTTTGCCATGCTTGCTCCTCCTCAAAACACCATAATCCTTCCCTTTCTCCACCTTTAGTTTCTCCTCCAAGCATTTGATAACAAGTCTTGCATAATCCCAGAATGCCATTCCAAGCATCCAATAGTGAGCCCCATCCAGTAAGGCTCTTTTCACACTTAGCATGTAAAATCAAATTCGAGCAAATTTTCACTAGCAACTTCTCCATAACTCATCTGGCAGATTTAAGCTCAGTGAAGGAAGACTTAAAAGGTACCAGTATGGTTTTTTGGGCAAGGCAAGGGCTGAGTTCAGTCCTATCCTGAGATCTTACAGAAGATAAATTTCACATGCTGAGAGTGATTTTTATGTTATAATTTCTGGACAAAGCTTTCTTTTTATTGTACATATACTTCATACTCTACATACTGTGCCTGTAATATGGTATAAAACTGTAATATACCACAACCTGATCCACAATTGAGTTCTGTTCCTAATTAGTTCCTGTTTTGGAAAAGCAGATGAATAGATACACGTGACCCCTTTCATGTTATGCATATGTGATTTTAATCCTTCAAAAATGTGATAGAAGATTGAGGGAAAACATAAAAATGCTTGCAAATACTCTATGCATTTTGTGCTATGTCACTCTGGCAACAACAACAATGTTTTTTTACTAATGTATATATTTTTATACATTCAGTTAAACATTTCTCCTTGTAATAAAATGCTCTGCTGAAGAAAATTTGAAAGTATATATTGTCAAATCACAACTGCTGGCCTCTATTTTTTTCTGATTTTATTGTATTTAGCAAGATAAACACAATATCCAACATATGTTTATAACAAAAAAATACATACTTTAAAATTATCTGAGCAAAAACACAACTGTACTGCAAAATATCTAGATAGCTAAAATCACTGAAATTATGCTCACTTCCAGCACATAGACTTTCTACAAATATTATAGCAAAGACCTTAATTTACTCCTTCTACATCCTCTAAAGGGTAATAAAATCAATGTGGTGATACATATGAAAACCAGTTTTTAGCTAACATGTTGAAGTAGAAGAATGTTAACAGTGTTTATAAAATCTGGTCAGAATAAGTTTGGTTCTGAAAGGTTACTAGCAAAAATGCACCTACATAACTTGAGTGGGACCAAACCCTCTGAGGGGTTTGGGTCTCTAATTTCCACATGAGGTTTACTTCTTGATTCCTACAGCATAGGAATTCCAGAAAGTAATTAAAATATGAATAGAACCGAAACAGCAATATGAATAATGAAAAGCTGATAAATACCACTGCTAAACTAGTTATGCAACGCGTATGCCTCTTATTATTTAATCAATAAAAAAACTTTTCATAAAGGGGGATAGTTTAAAATTTCTAAAATGAAAGCAAAGAAACTAAAAGGAACTTGATAAATACAACTCTTAACCTGATGAAATTATAACAGTATGTTCACCAAAAATTATTTCAGAGTTATTCCTGCAAATAGTTCATGTGTGCACTGGGGTTTTGTTTTGTTTGTTTTCTGTGATGTGAAACTGCCCTTGTGGGACCACCCGTAATCACACAATCTAATGCCTTTACTGATAACTTTCAATAAATGTTTTCTGATGTCAGTGGATTATAAAGTTTTCTGCCACAACAAAAGTAAAGCGTCTGTTGGAGAAAGGGTGTAAATCTTGCAAAATATTTTTCAAAAGTAAGGTAAAGAGCAATTTGAACATGATAGCTCTGGAAATCAATATTTTTCATTCATAATATTCAGGACTATGAAAAGGTTGCTTTTTACAGAACACAGTTCAATGACTGTCAGATTTCTGCTTGACCATAATATAAACAGGTTTTGGATTCACTTCTATCTGAAATGTTTAATGTTTCTATTATATGAAAGTTTTATTATTATTCCAGTTGTGCTTATAAATTGATATTAGTCATAGTTGTGAAAGACAGCAACCACCTATCTGCTCATGATGACTAAATTGAACTCTAACATAGATTTAATTCATGCCTTTTTGCCTACAGGCTCACACAAGGTTAAGTCAATTGATACTGATCAGACTAGCTTCAGAGTGCTGCTGACAGGCTGATAGCCTGTGATCTAGGAGGGTTTGAGTATCCTCGTGGTGGTGATGAGCTCATTGATAGGACCAGGATACAACTTGCCAATTACTTTTGTGTCATTTCCAAGTATTTCTTAGAAAGGGGTCATAAAGATGATGATGTCATCAAATCTGGGGCAACTGCAGGCCTGGTGGTATCTGCATTTTTATGTCACCTTTGCATCTCCCCTGCAGCATCCCCTTGAATGAAGGATGTGTTTGACTTGTGTGACCAGGTCAACTGCTTTTGTTTCTTATCCTGCTCAGGCTGCAGAGTTCAAGCACATCACTTATCCTTAACAGCCAGCAAATTATTACATCAGTGCCTGCCTCATTATCCCCTTTCTGGATCCTCAACCTTTTTTTCTCCCACACTTATGATTATCCTTTTCACTTTTCCCTTAAATCCCAGCTTTGTTACATCTGTACTCAAATCTGATTTTTCTGATACTGTCTGCTGATTTTGGGCTGGGATGGAGTTAATTTTCTTCATAGTAGCTGATATGGGGCTATGCTTTGGACTTGTGCTGGAAGCAGTATTGTTAACAGAGGGATGTTTTTGTCATTGCTGAGCAGTACTTACATAGTGTCATGGCCTTTTCCATTTCTCACCTCACACTACTGGCGAGGGGGCTGGGGATGCACAATGAGTTGTGAGGAGAAACAGCTATGACAGCTGACCTCACCTGACTGTGAGATCCAGATGGTTTTTTGTGGCACTGTCTCTGACTGTTACCAGCCATATTACAGGTTCAGGAAGGGCAGGTCCTGTTTGACCAACCTGATCTCCTTTTATGATCAGGTGACCTGCCAAGTGGATGAGGGGAAGGCTGTGGATGTGTCTATCTGGACTTTAGCAAAGCCTT
>VXAY01002880.1:476009-496302 GCA_013399855.1 Oxyruncus cristatus
CCTGGATCAGGAACAGTGTGGCCAGCAGGAACAGGGCAGTGATTCTTCCCCTGTCCTCAGTGCTGGTGAGGCCACACCTGGAGTGCTGTGTCCAGTTCTGGGCCCCTCAGTTCAGGAAGGACATTGAGGTGCTGGAGCAGGTGCAGAGAAGAGTAACCAGGCTGGGGAAGGGACTTGAGCACAAGTCCTATGAGGAGAGGCTGAGGGAGCTGGGGTTGTTTAGCCTGGAGAAGAGAAGGCTCAGGGGAGACCTCACCACTCTCTACAAATCCCTGAGAGGAGGTTGTAGCCAGGTGGGAGTTGGTCTCTTCTCCCAGGCAACCAGCAGTAGGACAAGAGGGCATGGTCTTAAGCTTTGCCAGGGGAAATTTAAGTTAGATATTAGGAAAAATTTTTTTACAGAGAGGGTAATCAGGCATTGGAATGGGCTGCCCAGGGAAGTGGTGGATTCACCATCCCTGGAAGTTTTCAAGATAGACTGGATATGTCACTTAATGCCACGATCTAGTAACCATGGCAGCATTGGATCAAGGGTTGCACTTGATGATCTTGGAGGTCTTTTCTAGCCCATTTGATTCTATGATTCTATGATTCTATGATTCTATGATTCTATGATCCTATTCTATGTCCAGTTGTCTTCTATGTTCTGCTGAATCAGCATAAACTCAGCCAGCTCCTCATCAGTGGTCAAAGCATGTGCCTGCAACCTAACAGTGCAATCCCATGGACTTCTTCAGAAAGTTCATAAAAAATATTACTGCACCACTAGTTTTAATGTAAATATAATGATTCCTGATGCAGTTAAGTACTGTTCTTTAAAAACTGTCATGCCTTCCTTTCCTGTAGTAGATTTCTTTCACAGGGTTAGTCACAAACCAACATGTGTTTTTTTTGGTGGTTTTTTTTTGTTTTTTTTTCCAATAAGATAACACATTCTGAGGGAGACAGACATTTTTCCACTGTGTTCCCACAAATAAAAATTGCTGTCTGCCATGTTGTGTTGAAATGCCACCTCTCTCTCAAGCATGGTCACATGCTGCACTGCTATACATCTTGATCATGAGACCCCAGAAGCTTCTCCTGGGATGTGTATTCCAAAGCAGGAATATATTCTTTTAAAACAGGCAGTAAAGTTGCTACCTTTTATATAGTGGCCAACTGGTACTAATCCTCATCAGGAAGAAGAGTTTCATTCAGCATAAGGAAGTTAAAGTCCACATATATTGCTAGCAAGATGCAAGCCTCGATCTCAAAGGCTTTAAATTATGCTGGGGTTGCAGCCTGCTTTTGTGTTGAAATTTTGCAGAAAAGAAGTCAAGCTTTACAGGGGCAATGGTAGGTTGGTAGAGTCAATTGACTCTTTAGTTTTTCAGACACTTGTTCATAGCTCATAGGATTAATTGTCTAATTGTGTTGAATAGCATCAGCATAATGTGCAGAAATAGTGCAGAGAGGCAGGTTGTCTTTCTCTTCTCCCTCTCCTTGAATTCACCTAGGATTCAAAGGGGCATTGTCCTTACAGGGTGCTTTTCCTTTAATCTGTTTCCTGACTCCAAGTTTGGAAAATGTGTGTTTTGGAAATATAGGTGTGGAAGGGTTTGAAAATCACTGTGGTATTTCATAGGAAAGTCTAATAATCACTAGGTTACCACTTTGGAAAGATGAATGGCAGCTTCCCTCCAATAATTTCAGAACAGACAGCAGTCATAGCTATACTTTATGAGAGTTTTAATTTTCTACATTTGTGTGTAAGCATACCCGAGTTTTGAACACCTTTTGAGGAATGCTTGGATTACTCTGGATCCAGTGAAATTTAGAGGAGGTTATCATCAGGCTCCTCAGGAGCAATTCTGAGACAGTCCATAGTTAAAACTCCAGGGAGCAATGATTTCAAGCAGGAAGGTATCCATCTACTTAGGCACATCCAGTATTATACAATGCAGCTAAGCAGGAGTTTTTGATATTGAAGAAATTCATTCCAGGACATCGATTCTACCTAAGCCCTGCTTGGAAATCTAATTCATGTATTTAAGTTTGCTCAGTATTTTCTATTAAAACATTTGATTTGCTATCAGCACATCTGAGATTTTGTCAAGATGACTACAGACCACAAAAAACCAAAGATTGTGATATAGGATCCAAAATGTATTAATCCTGCTGTTAATAAGTGAGAAATAGTGCATGAGATACTGAAAAGGGAAAATAGCTTGTAATTAGAGCAGTTAAAATATTTGATCTGATATTCAACTAATGATTGACTAAAGGGCATGAGCAAGACAAAGACAGATGCCAAGTGTATGTCATAGCTGGGAGAGCACATTGGAGGACTGTAAAATTTTGCTTTCTCCACTGATTAGTAACAATAAAAAAATAGGGAAACTATCTTAGACAGAATTAATCAGGAGACTGAATTAATCAAGAACACGTGGAACTGTGTGACCGGAACCAGTATTAATCATTAAATTGTTCTGGAATAATGCTAGGCATTAGAAAATGAGTGCATTGCAGTACTGTATATCAAGGTTTACAATGATCAATGAACATATAACGGGAGCTCTTTTACAGGTTGAAGCCCCAAGAGGTGTAACCAACCTGAGAGTGTTCGTTGAAATACCTTGTTGCAGCATTTTTTGTAGTACATGAATTCTCACATCACTGCAGTAGCGCAAAAGAGCTTATTAATTTCTTTACTGACATCAGTGACGATCATCGATATGCAGTTCCGACAATGCATAAGAAATCTTACTTTTCATAGTCAGTCTTGAGGTAGTGTATTGATCACAGTTCACCAAGTAATAGGAGAGAAAGAACACAGACTTTGCTTAAAGGATAATGGGTTTCTTCATCTCTTTGCCTACAGGGCATCTCCTAGGAAGCCCTTTTTATTACCTCAGGTGAATAAGTAGTTCATGATAGAAGCTTCTTTGTACAGTTGTGGAATATATCTGTGCTAGACAATATTAACTCTATAAATGTATTAATCTTAAAAGTTTCAGTGCCCTTACTCTTGTAACTAAAGTTGCTTTGTTGTGTTTGGAGACTGCTTGAATGATGGCAACCCACAATCACTATAACCTACAATGTACAAAAAATGTACCAAGTCACAGGTCTTTAAAATTTCTTTTTCTTGTACAGGGGTTTGCTAAGTAACCCTCAGTTATCTTGAATATCTCAAGATAATTTTTTTCTCTAGGGTAGCAAGAGTTAGGGTCTCAAGGGTAATATTTATGGCCAAGTGGTATTTTCATAATATGAGAAAAATTTCTAATCATATTATGTGGTTGTGAGTTGTATGGTTCTTGTCACAAGATGTCCTGACTAGGCCCTTTCCTGGGCAAAGGAGCTGTTCTGCAATATGTAACGTACAGCCTGTGTGACATAAGACAAACATCTTAGAATAACTCCTCCTAGATTCTCACAATATTTTTAAAAATAAGTGACCTTTTTTTTAGATTATTCTTCTCTCCCTCTTTTTTTTTCATATTGTCTTCTACTTAGTATTTCTATTTTCCTATTTTCATGTTCTAATTCTAGAATTTCTGAACTTCAGAGAGAATTATTAGTTGCAGTTATTAAAAAAGTGAATGCATTAAATAGGAAAATGATTAATCAAACTCCAAACTTTCTAATCATATATTTTCATTAATTTAGAAATTAAAAGTAAGAGTTGCAGCTAAAGTGCTTCATCTTATCATTTGTGCCTAAGAGACAGTTTATAGACAGATTAAACCCTGGTGAACTCTTCATTCCAGTCCTTCAAAGGTGATGATGAGCAACAAGAGGATGATGGCTCCTGGCCTAAGAAGAGCCTAAAATTTTAGATATCCTGTATCCTGACCTGCTGAATTACTGTCAGGGTGACATTTTCTTGACAGTCATTATGTAGTTCAGGCTCAGCTCTCACTATGGCAGCCTGTAGTTCCACAGAAATGGAAAATAAATGTTTGAAACACCGTATTATAAGCAGAGATTAGTAAAGATGGAAAATTATATATCAATTATAACAATTGTAAGTTGTTTTGTGACTCATAAAATATGTAGGAAGCTGAATTACACAGTTAAAATGCTCCTAGTTATTTCTTGTTACTTTTCACAGTAAGTTTGGTTTTGGTTTTTTTGTGTTTTGGATTTTTTTGATTTTTTTTTTTGGGGGGGGGTTGGTAATTGAAATATAGCTAAAAAGAATTATGAAGGGCTAGAAGGGCTAGAGTAGTATCTCTGAACTGACAAAAGAGAATGGATGGAAATTCATTAATTCAGTACTTCTGAATTTGGGTCACTGTTGTTAGATAAGTGAAACCTCTCTTGAGATTCCTTGTTTGCTGAAAGAGTGAGAACCTGGAGTACCTGTGCCTTCAGGGAACTCTTGCACCAGGTGATTATGAGAAATGTCAGAAATTAGCTCCCAATTTTTTGCATTGACCATGTTCTGCATTGCACAGATTAGATAAATAGTGAGCCCTCCAGGACGGAATTTTTCCATTTAGGGAAGAAAAATCACATTTTTTTTTTCTGTTTTGTTCTAGAGTCCATAAATCTAACTCTTCATTATTAACAATGGTAAACAGTTCTGATCATGTAATAAAAAAAATTTGGACCTTTTGAAAATGCTACCATTTTAATTTTGGTGAAAACTACCCATCAATTCAAATCACATTTAGTTTATCCAAAATTGCATTTTTTCAGTGATTAATGACTCACTGAAAAAAAGTTAATTGAGTTTTAAAGTCAAGTACTAGTTGTAAACCATGTTTTAAATATATATTACCAGATGTTTACACAGATGTGTAGTCAGTCAACATCAGTGTGAAATCAGTTGTGCATTAAGGAGCTGCATCGGAGGGACACAGTTACACCATCTGTGAGGCTGTTCTACTTCAGATTACACATCTAAAGATGCTGAGCTAAACCTAAAACTGAAAAACTTTAGAAGTCACCTACTTTTTTCTCCTGCATCTTTTCAGCTGCTTATAAGTCCTCTAAGTTATGCATGAGAGACTTTGGGTCTTTGTATGCTAATGCATTCTGCGGTGATGTTATCATCATAATTTTGAAGATAAGAGGAAAATATCTGTATCTCTGGTCTTGTATTGCAGAAATTAAGCAATTGTTGAGATTTTCAAAATATCAGGTAGCCTTGTGTTGTCTCAATATCAGCTCAATAGGAAACATTTTTTTTTCATTAAAATTTTTGAAACATTTTTAATATGAAAGTAGAGTTGTAGTTCTCTTGGGGGAGTCAGGGGAACTTAACCACAAATTTTAGAAGACCATTTACCACTCTCTATAGTGGATTTCTCTAACATACATGTTTCTTATGCTCCTGTTTTTTCTTGTTTGTTTGTTTGGGGTACACTCTCAAACTCTGAAAGGCCTTTGATTTTAACTGCATATTAGCATAGAAGATATACGGACAATATCAGGAAAGTCTGGTTGTTAAGACTTCTTTTGTTAAACTTGAATTATTTTAGTGAAATCTAACAGCTCTCCTGAAATAGAAACAAGAAATCGTCAGAGTTTCTGCTAAACATTCATTGATAGATTTTAAAAGGTTATAATCATTTTCTTTTGCATCCCTGAAAGTTCTGGGACTGAAACCAATTAAAGAAATTTTATGGTAAAACTTACTTAGGGAAAATAAAATAAAACAAAACTCTGTATGTTTTTAGCTTAAAAAGAAGTCACTATTTATCCCAGTCTTTGACCCTGAATGGATTACTTTGGTTTGTGTTCAGGGTTGTTTTTTTATTTTTTTGTTTGGGATTGTGTTTGTGGGATTTTTGTTTGGGTTTTGTTTGTTTGTTTGTTTGTTTGGGGTTTTTGTTTGGTTTTTTTTAGATTGGAGGTATTTTATGTCTGCTGTATAGCAACATTGATATGAGTAGAGCTACTATACATTTACTACGCAACAGTTTTGGATTTTGCTCTGTGTTGTGGAAAACATGTACAAGCATTTAAAGTTTGTTTTGATTCTGTAAAGACAACTATTAAGGAAAGAAATGTATTTCCTCATTCTATGAGTCAAGCTATGACATTCCATTTTTGAAGGAACAAAATTTCTTTGTCCATTTTAAGAACTACTTTATTTTTTTTTAATAATCCCAAACACATAGTTTTTATGGGATACCTAAAAAGAAGAAAAAGAAAATCCCACAAAATGACACACTAGCTTTTATGGCTTTTGAAGAGCTACAGAAGGAAGGTAAGTAACTTAACAGTCAATGAAAACTACAAGAACAATGACAGAGCTCAGTTTTTTTGTCCTCTCATACCTCTCTTATAATGCACTGAATGGGTCATGTGCAGATGTGTAGAGATATAAAAAAGCCTGGCTGTATCTTATTCCTCTGCATGGCACCATCTTTTTTTTATGGATCTGTTATGGGAAACTAGAACAGTGAGAAATTCTTTGAGACCTCATGTTGCCTGCTGAGTCTGAAAAATCACCACCACCTCTTACAACAAAGAAAATCTGTTAGTAACGTGTAGAACATTTCATCTTCAAAGATGGTATTCTAAGGAGTTATTATATCCCAAATTCAGAACTCAAATGCACTTGCATTTCTGAGCCTTGAAACTTCTTTTCTAGGAATTGTCTTATTTGTGATATGCTTTCAATGACCTAAGCTTTAATTTCTTTTCATTTTTCTCTTGCATTGGTTATTTTACAAAGTCAAAAAATTGCATATCTTTTCTCTTTAGCGTAAACCTTTAGTTCTATTTTATAACTGGATTTTATACAAATGATTCATAATTTAATGTTTTCAGAATGTGTATCTTAAACCTAAAAAGAACCTATGATACATATGCCATGTGAATGTGCTAATTATCTTCTCACAGGAATCAGTGGAATTGTATTCATTTGACTATGTTGCATAGGTGTTATTGAGTCAAATTTCCAGAAAATAAAATTTATACCGGGGATTTAGTATAGATTTATGTTGAGAATTAAGGGCGGTTTTGTGTATGTGTGAATAAAATATAACAATTTGTGTTGGGTCTGTTGAACTGAAATTTGGAACTTATCTTTTTGGCTAAGCAGGGACAAAATACTGCTAAAAAGGGAGTTTGGGGAAAGAAACAGGTATTTATAGTGCAGTCTTATTGTATTGAAGTAATAAATTTCATGGTTATGTCTTGCAATTGCATTAATGTCACCAAATGCATATGGAACATGTGGATTGTAAAGAAAACAGTGCTTTGTGATATCAGAAGCATCTCTTTCTGATAGTGGGAAGTTATTAGACAGATTAATGATAAAAAATGGCACCATACAGTTTATGTAATAATTTTAATCAACCAGCAGATCTCTCACTTCCTGAAGTCTCTCCTACTTCCTATGAATCGCCTTCCCTGGGTGATTCCCATACTGATAATATTGCTTTCATTAATATTTGTGGGTCATAAAACACTTAATATATTCCTGGACTATAGCCACTTCTAATTCTAAGCCTTACATTTACAAACCTTTTACTCTAATTGAAAAAACCTACAGAAACAGTAGAAAATTGTTATTTTTTTTCAGTGTCAGGAATTTAAAAATAAACATAGAGAAAGAAACATATCCAAACTCTTTTGTGGATTCTTAGACATCTTAAAAATGTGGTTAAGATGGAGAAAGTGAAATGGAGAGGGTCTTTTTCTTTCCGGCTCAGATGGTCATATATTGATTTTTTTTCCTTTTCCTCTTGCTTAATTTTTTCCTTTCCCATTTGTGAGATGCACATTCCAAATGTCAGTTGAAAATCTACAGTGTTTGTTTGAGATTAGTCTGTGCTAAGAAATGTGAATACTGAATTACTTTCTCAGTACATTGGAATTTGAAGTTTAGAGAAAGTGAGACAATACTCTTGTATTGTGCATTATGCTAAGTAAATACATAATCTTCTTCATCAAACACTACTTTTTATGCAGGAGCATGTACAATATCTCCTAGATAGCCATGTGTGTTGTAACAGTGTGGGCTTTTTTGCTTTCCAATGTAGAGTAATTTGTTCTAAGAGATTCTAAACTTATTTTTGTAAATGTAAAGTAAAGCAATTGATTTCCTCACATACTTCTCAAGGTACACTGTTACTTTAGGAATAGTTATTAAGTGCTCAGCCAATCTCCTTTCCTTGTATGATTGTTTATTTTTGCTTAAGATCCAGAATTTTTAAAAGGTTTGTTTAGAAATGCTCAACAAAAATGTTCTCTTCCTTCCTTTCTACTGATTCTGGATACTTAATGAAAGTTTACTATCAAGTATCAAAACAGAGTTCAAGCTGGAAAGAACCCCAGGAGGTTCTGTGTCCAACTTCCTACTCAAGGCAGGTCAGCTGTGAGATGAGATTGCTCAAGGCTTTATCCAGTTGAGTCTTTAAATGTGACTGACAAATAAACCTCATCATTTGGCTTGATTCTTTCCTGGGTGAGTGACTGCTTTGTATTATGTAATTTGTCAGTAAGTGTAAAACTTCCATTAAATAAGATAATTACATCAGGTTTATTTTCAAACAGCTTCATTTACTTCAACTGAGCAATGACTTCTGGTTTTCCCTGTTAGAATAAGACTGTATCTCCTTTTCAAGAATATCTAGAAATGTGTAAAAGATTTAGTAATTACTGACTCCTTTTTCCTTGTTAAACGATACATTTTATATTCAGAAAAGGGTTTGATTGTTGAGGAAAAGATTAATAGAACAATATTTTTACTTTCTCTACGTTTAAATACTCAGTTATGTTTCATTGTCTTGAAACCTCATGCTTTCAAGATTGCTCACTGTTGCACTCACATTTTTTTTTCAAAAAATGTAATAATGAAATTCCAATAAATTTTAGCAGAATTGGAATCAAGGCAATACAAAAATGCTGAAAATATCTCCACTCTGTTGTGACTTATTCTTTTTATCTCCTCTGGTTAGAATTCTTTTTATCTCCTCTGGTTAGATATACAGTTGAAAGTATTATAGCAATGCAATTGTTAATTGTTACGAATTTTCAAACTTGTATTGTGTTTAGATAGACAATTATCAATTCTGGAAAGGAAAATAGAATTAAAAAAAAAAAATCTATCCTAATTTCCTAACTCGGGAAATCAGTTTCTTTCTTTCTTTCTTTTTTTTTTTTTCATTTTTCTTTCTTTTTAATTGAAGTTTTTGAGGCCTTTGTGTTGAAACTAAGTAAGTTGCTCTCTCCTATTTATTTATTTAAGAGAAAGCTTATAGTAGAAATGGATAGGACAGAGTTCAAATGTTTCTTATTAAGGCTGAAATCTCTAGTGAAACAAGATAAGTGCTCTTGAACTGGATAGACTCCTCTGTGGATGAGGAGAGAGTACCTTGACTCCTCCAATCTGTTTCTTTAACAAACTTAGACAAGTAAAGAGAATGACATGGACTGGAGTACATCAGAATGATGATAACGTGCAAGCAACTTCTTTAATTAGTCTCTTATGGTCTACTTATTATTTGGAATAGACATAGGTGACAGAAATGAAGTACGTGCTGAGGCATTACGGTTCAGTAAGAGAGCATTTTAAGGAATACCTATTAGTGGAATGCCGATGGATTCTTCGTGTGGATGCCACTGGTGCAAGAGGAAGCCTCTATAACTGTATCCTGTATGGCACCTGCTGGATTTCTGCAACCACCCCACTGTCATTACGAAATGTGTCGCAGTCTTCACAGATGTCTGTGTTTTGGATCCCCCCCAGGTTTTTGGGACTTGTGCTTCATGGTGTTGCACACATAGCTTTGTCTGACTACAGGAAGAGTGCCCTTCTCTTGGCCTCTAGAATATTTCTTACGTATTAGTTAATTATGACTTCATGAGTACAAGACCTTGCTGCACTTCATCTGCGGGTAGACAATTTCAGTAGACTTCTAACAGATTTCCTTTGTTCAGTCTTGAAAGGACTCTGGGGTATAATGCACCTTCAGAAGTTTGTCTTTGGGCTTCTTGTAAGTTATACAGTCCTTAGCAGTTAAGCAAGATGTTGATGCATCATTTCCTTAGTTTGTAAGACAGATGACATTTGATTCAGGAACTGGAGGAGTCTCTGTCTGTTGACCTTTAATTCTCTCTCTATACCATTGCTCTACAAGTACTTGTAGCCCAGCATTTATGGGAAACCGTGATGACTTGGTACTATAATGCTTTTTTTTTTTTGGTGTCAAATTACGGCTGAGTACATTAGTATTGCTATCTAAGCAGCAATATTAATCACTCCATGCATTCTTCACAATTTTCTTTAATAAATCTTGTTAATAATTAATGTCATTCTTTTGATAACTCCAAGATAAGCTAGGAAAGATTTAATAACTTTTCTCCAGATGACCTACCAAGGTCTCAAAATCTATTATAATAATTAATGTTTAGCTGTGAAGTTGAACATATTTCACATAATTTTTTAATGTGTGCTTCTGATAAATATTGTTTACAAAACCAGTGATTAATCAGTGTTATAACTACATGTCCATATGCATAAAGGAGAAACACCCCAAGTGAATTTAAATTTTGCTATTATTGGAGCTAGACAAGAGAAACTGTGAGCTGTATATGAGGCAACAGGAAAGAATGCTTGGTAGAACTGCCTCTGAAGGAAAAGGGACACATTCACAGGGATATATTTGTACCCTTTAGGGCTGCAGTTTCACCACTATGATGCTACAGGATGCACTATAGGGCTGTGTTCATAGAAGTGCATGGATATGACGTGATTTTCTAAGCAGAGCTGCTTTTAGTCATGTTGCTTATCATAATGTTAGTATAAGCGTCTGTTGAGAAGGACATTATGTAATTGTGCCAGCCCAAAAAAGGTAATTCTTCAATCTAATTTTCACTGTAAATTCAAAAATATCTAGGTAAAAATGTCTTACCGTTTATATCGAGGGCAAAATAGTTATATCACTTAGTTTTCTCAATGTAGAAACATTCTGGAAAATAACTAATATATAACAAACATCATTAAAAATTGTTCTCCATTCATTCCAGTACAGAAATGACGCATGTAACCACCTTTAAAATGTATATACATCCAGCTGCAAGGTGGAACATGACTTAGGAAGAACACATAGTGTCATTGTGTAGAAGTTTCTCTGTAGTAGCATGCTAAAGGAGTTGCCAGTCTGCAAGACAAAACTTGTCTAAAACATTTCATAATTATTTGCCAATAGAATCTCTTCATGGAAATTCTTAACCTCAGAATATGAAATGGCCACTTACAAAACATGTGCTATGCATTAAAATGGTCAAAATCTAATGCCTCTGTGGTCTTACTGTAAAGCACAAAAATTTGAAAAATTATAAAGATTCTTAAGATTTTCTTTTTTTGACATGTTATTTCAAGGGATTGGGGACTTCAGGGATGGTTTCCATAGTGCCCCTTAATCCGTCAATAAATCTCAAGTGCAGCTTACTGAAACTATTTCCACACTATTCACATAACATTAGGTGAAACAACAAAGAGAAAAAGAAACTAAAGTGTTTCCTTTTTTTCTTTAATTTCTAAAAGCAAACACTATTTTAGAAATACAAATACTATAATAATTAATACTTCCTTTCCTATTCTTTTGTTTCCTGAATTTCTTTATGTGTAATTTTGTCCTTAATTTGTTTCATGTGGTGTTACTGCGATACTATCTGACCATAATTTAAGGTCTGAAAGTTTCTAATCAAAACCAGAAAATTATTTGCACTATAATGCTACCTACAGATCCCACAAAGACTCCCTGTCTTGTAGCCATCATATGTAGCATGCATACAGTTAGAATGCAGTTCATTTTTTCCTCAAAAGATGTTAAAATGTACAGGACCCTTTGATTTTCATTATGAGAAAAGTGATGTCAGTTGGCAAGCATGCTAATGTTATGTCTACAAAAAAATGTTGTTGCATTTCCAGAAGTTTTTTTTTATTAGTTGTAGTTTGTAGTTGCATAACTTGTAATTCTGGGAGGAATGCAGGCTTTCTATTCAAACATTACTCTATTCAAAAACATGTTCAAATGCTCTCTGGAATTTTATGCACCACCAGTGATTCAGTAAAATCCCATCTCTGTTCCACTAATTCCTTAAGAAGACACTCAACTAGTCTGCCAGGGTTGGTGTCTTGAGGCATGTGTGCCCTTGGTAAATCTTACCAGAAAGTGGGAAGTTGGGTGTCTGTAAAACTCTGCAAGTCTTGAGCAATATTTAGTATTCTTTAACCTGCAGTTTAATTTCTAAAAGCAAGTAAGTTCAAAAGGATGAGATACAGTGCTAAGAATATATTTCTGATGATGTTCTGATCAGTTTGTATTATCCTACCTCTTTTACTTCCTGAAATATTCACTTGTTTCACAATGTTAAGGTTTGTTATGTGACAATCTGTCCTTCATCACTGTATGCATCACTGTACTGGTGCATCATGGTATTATGAAAACAAAGATAAAACTGTCTGCTGAAACCTCTCCCACATTAAGTTCGTTCTCTTTCAGCAAACTGAACTGTTTCATCAAAACTTCCAGGAAAGGAAAGAATCAGAGTAATTTGTAACAACAGTTCATTTTAGGGACTGATGAAGGATGTGTGTCAGTTGTTGGAGTGCGTCTTCTAAACTACCCTGGATACAGAAAACGTGTTGTCTCTTACCAGCAGAAGGAAAAGGATGAGGAATGGTAGTTGTGAGATATTTTAAGTTTAGCAGAAAGAGTTTAGCAGTCAGTGTCTAACAAGCCACTAGTTTAGTTACTGAGGGGTATATCCAACATACTTGCACGTTGCATTCTTTATGTTCCACTGAGTTTTTGTTGGGCTGGTCTGAATCAGGGAGGATAGACACAGAAACCTATGCAGTTCCTGTGGGGCAAGGTAATGCAATGGGTCTCTTAGCCAATAAAGAGGGTGCTGGGGCATGACTTTTTCCAGGTAACTTCATTATATTCTTATGTTTACTTTCAGCTCAAATTAAATATTAAAATATGTCTTCATAATTATGTTTTCTACCTTACTAGAGTGGAAAGTGTACTGTGTATATAAAATATTAAATCTGTGCTGTTCATTTGTGAATAGAAGGTCAGAAGTAAAAAAAAAAAAAAAAAAAGAGTATCTATAGCGTTTAAGAAACTTTTCTGTTTTAAGAACACGTTTGACAATGGAATGAGATAGGAAGTGACATTTACCTGTCCTTATAGAAAGGTATTCTATAACAAACACATTTTTTCCCAATTCTCATTGGAAATTAGTGTGAAACTGTATGAGGTTTAGAATTATTTAAATTAACCTATTCTTCATGTACAGTCCTGTATCTTGAGATAGAGATAACCCAGGCATTCAGGAAAAGGCAATCTCCATAGCTTTCCAAGATTCACATATCTGTCAAATTAAGCTGATTTTAAGTTCCCACTTCTCTCTAATCAAGATTAAATCAGGTTTATTTTTTAAGGTACCTGAGTATTCTGAGCTTCAGAAAAGTTGTTGCATCTTATATTTGAAAAAGAAAATACATTGTTTAGTTTTATCATTGGATTATAGACTTGTAGTTTAATGAAGTTATTGAATGCTAATTCATCATTACAATAAGCAGCATTCTTTTCAAAATAATGCTAGACTACTGTTAGAGTTATCTACTTACCTGTAGTAGAAAATTGTATTTTCTTTAATATCATATCAGAATTTACTATTATGATATTATTTTTTAATACTTAAAGTTGGAACACTGCTCTTAGAGATTATAAAATACATAATTTTTCCAGAGAAAAGGATGACAGAAAGGAAATATTATCAAAGAAATAAAGTATTAATTCTGAAAATGAGGTATATTCTAAAGTTGTTTTAAAACTTATTGAAAGAAGGGAAGTCAGCAATATTAGTCTCTAAAACTGTGGTTTCACTACTGCTTTTATATCAAGGTGATCAATGCTAGTAATTTTCTTGTAAAACTTAAATAGAGATGTTTCATTACGGCAATAGAAGCCCAGTTCTTGGAAGCAGAAGTATGGGAACATAATGTGGAACTTGATTATTTGTGCTGTGGTAAATGTCCTGAGCTCCATCCCTCCTAGCATGCTTGGGTACTGCGCACTTGCAGTATCACTGTAAAAACCTACTTTACAAGAACTCTGTCCCAATATTTTATGGAGGAGAATGGAGAGGTAATGTTCTCCAGCTGGTCAGGTCTTCTGGCACTGATTGTAGGGTAAGGTTCAGACAGCTATTATGCAAAATGCAGAGTGGGGATTGAAACAGTCTCTTCTCTGAAGCACTACCCCAGTAAACTACTAAACAGGGTTGCTTTATTATTCTTCCTCACTTTTTCTTTCACCCGAAGTTGCTGATTTTGAAAAATCTTTCAGATAAATGTTTTAACTGGAAACAGAAGTTACAAGTGAAACAGCAATAGATGTAAGAATACCTAATGTTCAAAAAGAACATTCTTCAGTGACACTGCGACAGGTTAATATCTGCTCTGTAACATATTGTTTGTTTACTGTATGTGACAAAGATCTAACAATATTAAGCAGTAAGAGTGGTTGAATAGGCTCTTTAAAATGATAAAAAAATAATTCCAATATGGACCCAGACAGATGAAAGAAGTTTCTCCACCTCATTGATATCATACTCATCTCAGCAAAGAACTCTGAATGCTGATATTTTCTTGTAGCCCCTTCTGCAGAAACACCAGCTTTTAACCTTGGGGCCTAGAGGGACCTTGGGAAAGTGGGCATAATGGAACGGGTGGATATGAGTAGGTTTATGTATGAAAAGTTAACTACATTAATAATTCAGGATAGGGTGGTGGTGGGGGTTATTTGATTTTTTTTTTTTTTTTGTTAATAATTACATTATTTAGGCTGTGCTACCATCATTGGTGCTGGGCAACTTATAACTAATCTTTGATTTAGTCTGTGTAGAACTTAATTGGTCAAATACTAAACTCTTGGCTCAATGTGAAGTGTGTTTTTGGACATAATGGGATTTTGGGTCTAACATGGTAGTTTTTTATTCATCTGTTAAAGTTGTTTGTTTCTGCTTAGATGTTGTTATTTCTTCTGAGTTTATCCATTTGAGATTATTTGACATTTGAGGAAATTTTTCATCCACAGAGGTAGAGAGCATCTACTTTCTGCTTTGTACGGTTTGGCAGGACAATTGCACAGAAGACAAGCCAAGAAATGCCTGGATGCTATTTAGGATGAAATGATCCAGTGATCTCTATGAAAATTTTGTTGCCAGTTCTATAGGAATCATGTGTAGGTCAGTTAGAACTTAAGATAAACCCTTAATAATTTTATCTTCTATTATCTGTAATGTTTCCTAAGAGAGTTAACACCAAAGCTTTAAAAGTTTAAATGACTGTTTTTTTTAGATAAAATATTCAATAGAATATATTAACTTTCAGGCACAAAAGTCTTTACTTGGGTCAAATATTTGATTTTTGGAGAGAAATACATTATTTTTGGCATGGATAAGAAAGCATGTGTCTAAGCAGGTGGACAAAATCTGAAATATCTAGAATGGGTACACAGAACAGACCAGACCAGGCACTTTTACAAAAATGCTGTATCAAGAGTGTAGGCTCTCAGTGCAAGCCCACAGTGCCCATTGGGCTCCTGTACCAAATTAAGGTTTTGTTGATTCCCTTTGATATGTGACTGGCACTTCATGCTCTAGGGATTTAAAGTCTTCCTTTAACAACACCTTAAGCAGTGTTTTCTCAAAAGTCTCAGTAGCCAACACAGGAAACAATACATTCCAAAAGCGAAGTGACTGATTGTTTGGTGAACAATATAAATTGCTGTTTCTGGATAACACTAGAGACTAGAGAAATACTGAGGTTTGCTGCTCTTTGTAGGGCTTTATCTTTCTACAAAATGTAGTTAAGCCTAAAACTTCTCTAAATTTGGATCACGTAGAGTAACCCGTTTCCCCTGCTCTCTGTGGCTTTGAAAACAATCTAAACACGTACATGTATTTTTAGGGAAGCAGAAGTTTTTAAAAGGAGGTGTTTCACAAAATGTCAGTACTATGTGCTGCTCTTCAACTACTGTTTGCTCTCACTAGTTTATGGTCGGCTCTTTCTGAAGGGCTGGTTTAAAAGCAGCTTGAGTGCATCACACAGGAGAAATATACTCTGGTATGGAAAAATATTTAGATCTGAAAGTATAAAGAACTTTCAAAAAGTCATCAAAAAGAAGTTGCAGAGTTTGAACATTTCCCATACAATTCCTACAGATTATGCACCCTTCAAGACAACTATCTAAAGACATACATTTCCTCTAGGAATAGATTGATTGTTTTTTTTTTGCTGTTCAACAAGACAGTACTTGCTTACTAGGACAGTAGCTGATTAGTAATCTGTCTTCACTGCTCTCTTCTTTTGAAGGAACCTGCAGGTAGGAGAGAGATGAGAGGAATGGACTTAGATTGCCCAAGAGGGACAAAGGAGATTTCAAGTATAGACAATTTAAAGAAGGACAGACTTGATTTTTATTTTGCATACCAGGGTTTATATTTTTTATTTTGAAAGAGATATACAAAAGGAAGCAAAAGTGCCTCCTGGCTTTTTCCCTAGCATCTTTCTAAACCCCTAGGGAGAGAGTGACAGAAGGAACAAAAATATCAAAGGAGTAGCACATATGAACTTTTCACTGAAATTAATTTCACTGCATTGTTGATAACTGCTACTCAATGTGACTGAGGATTGGGGTTGCACTATATTGCCATGCTACAAAGCAAACCATTTTTTGGCATGCATTTAAGTTTAAGCTCTGTCACCCAGGTGGAGATTATATATCTCCTTAATATTAAAATACTTGTGGAAAGCTACTTTAATGAACTAATTGAATTTTTGTGTCATCAAAATTACAAAGAAATATAGATGGGAATTCAAGTCTATTGACTTTTTGGGTCACTAATTCTACATATTGAAGAATGTTTCACATGGGTGGAGCTTCTATCCCTTATTTTGGTGTAGATGAGATGTTCTAAAAAAGTATCCTTTCTGAATCTCAAAGCTTGCAAAAACTTTTCTTGGCACACTGCATACCTTTTTAAAAGATGATCAGTTCAGTGATGTTGACAGTTCAATTACAAATGGTTGAGCAGTTCTGCCATTTAGTTGGCAAGGGAAAATGAGACTGATTTTAGTGTTTTGGGAGATTTGGAATGTATTAACCTTCTTTCTGAGAAGTTTGTTTGGTGCTACCTTTATCCTTACCTACTTTCCTATAGTTTTCAGCACCTTGTGTTAAGCATGACAAATTCATTATTGAGTATTTGAAGTGAACTTCCTTTGAAACCAAGGAGAAAACACAGGGTTTCTGTATGAAAATCTGAGAATTTTGCATACTACTCTAATGTTTTTTCTCTCTTTGTCCTCTACCAACAAATCAGAAAATAAAACCTTTGTTAAAAAAAAAAAAAAATTAAATAGGAAATTTTCTATAAAAAAGTTGCACACTCCTGTGTATCAGGATTTGATCCTTCTACCAGTTCTAGACAGCTAAATTCCTCTTTTCAGTGAAATGCCTACATTACTCTTTTCTCACTTGGGGCTTGGGTTTTTTTCTCTTTCATTTAAATGAGTTCCATATTACTTAGGCATATAATTACTTATTTCTTCCTTCCTTCCTTTTTTTTTTTTTTTTTCACCAAAAAGGATAGTGCAGACCAAAAATTAACCCTGAGAGAAGCAATGACAGAAATGGTGTGTAAGCAGGTCACTAGCTATCTGTGTTTAGATTATCCAGGAATATGTTTTTAAAATAAAAATAAAGGGAGAAATAAAGTCACTCTGGATAACATAAAGCCCAGTTGGATTAATTATTAATTGAAGTATGACTATTTTTTAATTTCACTTTTTTATTTATTTTGAGAAGCTTCCAGTTCTCCTCTCCAGCCACAGCAGGGAGGGGGAGGGAGGGGAGGAAAGCAGTGGCAGCATCATTTGGAGAGTCTTAGTGGAGCACTAAACCAGGGAGTACCATTCATAAAACACAGCACCCTTTTTGAGCAGTTGGTGGGCAGAACAGCAGAAAACACCCAGAAGTTGCTATTTTTTAAATCAGGGAGGTAGGTATTAAGTCCACTAAGCTCATAATGTTGAATATTCTTAACAGAATATATGAAGGTACTGTATCATCTCCAGAGTAAAAAAACAGGGTTCACAAAATGTTGGTATTGCTTGAGCAGAACTGCAACACTGCTTTCAGTGAGACCCTATAAGACCTGTCTCAGATTCATGCTGGGACTTCAAATGAGGTCTGAGTTTTTGAACCCTTCTGATCATTAAAGGTAGCATGATATTTTTTCATTAGACTAATACTGGTTCCTACTGAATTCTCAGTTAGAAGCTGTTATTAAACTGAATCCTAGAATTTCTAGTCAGTAGCAATATTTGTAGATGCATTTAATCTACTGATAATCTCCAGATGATGAAACTGATGATTTGCAACTGCACCTCCACTCCCATGAAAATTGCTGCACATATTGCTTTGCTCCAGTCAAGACACATGTGTTAATAAGGAGAAAGTAATATTCAGACAACAAAACACCTTAGGATTCCTTTGTATATATTCAGGAGTTGCTACTATGTTTCAGTGTCTTACTCTGTATCTGCAACTGTTAGGGTGCTCTTGAGTTTGGGTTTCTTGTTTTTGATAAATTGCTGCAGTTAAGATTACATCTAATCTCAAAATTAAAATGTTTTGGCTTTTACTATGTCAATATAGTGGTGGTTATTACAGAAAAAATGCAATAATGTGACTGATGCTCTGCAATATTCAGCATTTCTAAATTACTATGCCCTGATAGGACTAAGGTATTTACAATATTCACCCTCGTTGCTCTCACTTTTCTATCCTGCATAGAAATATTTGACCCTTGGCTGCAATTCTTGCATCTAGCATGCTCTTGTTTAGAGCCACCCACTTCACCTTTCACCTCCATCTTTTCCACTGCTGACTGCTAGTTGAATGTGTTTTTTCTTTTCAAGCCCACAGTTGTTCCCACTTCTCTTCATTTTATTATATTGTTCTTGACATGTTACCAGAGCAGAAGTGCCATACATAGGAATCAGTAAAAGCAGAACACTGTCATTTTGATTCAAAATAATTTTACACCTGCTGTACGCTCAAGTAATACTTTGTCTGGAATGGATGTCTCTCTGACACCTTATTCCAGGCCACTAAACCTGAGTCACACTTTTCTTTTTCAAGTGGTCAGACTATGTCTCTACTACTCCTGTGGGTATGACACCATGATCTAATGTGACTTCAACTAGACTCATGCACTGCAATTCTTGTTCCCTGACTGCCAACCAAAAAACAGATTTGACATGTACAGTGTTTTGCTTTTGGAACTTGTAGGCAGTAAAAATGTGCAATGACAGAGGAATGATTTATGACTTTTTTGTTTGAAGGAGAATAGCATTCAGTATGTTTATGACACACTGTATTAACCATATCTGGCATTTCAGCGCAGCCTGAAATATCTACCATAGGTAGATATGATGTAGCCTTGCTTAATCCTGCAATTTGCAATGTTTCTTTGGGAACAAAGTGTGTCCTAATTCAAATTGCCCTCACTCTTTCAATATGTCAGATTCTAGATGTTGTAAGGCAGATTACACAGATGATAAGTATGTATTCTCTTTTAAAAATCTTCCTGTTCTCATGTATGGGACTGAGGAATTACTATTTCACAGCTTCAGAAGAGAAGGATGTGTTGAACAGAGTTGTAAGTGACTGTCTTGGATCTAGTCCTGTTCAGCATTCAGATACACTACAGGACACCACATAAACATGCCAATTAAAATTAGCTTCAAACAAAAAAAGGGAACACCTACAGATATACGAAGAAAATAAAAAGAAGCCCAAGATTTTATATGATCCTGAATAAGTGCCCCAAAGGTGAGGAAGATGTTACTCAGTAAACATATTTGCATAGGTAGCATATTTAAAATAATTAGTCACACAATGCAGAGAAATAATTTACCATATAACTAGGTCTGCAGAAAAGTTTTGGAAAAGATCATGAAATGGAAATCAATGTTGTGTCTCCACTGTTGCACAGACTGTGTAAGCAGAAGTAAATGCTAAAGAATTATGTGAGTAATGCTTCAGTAATACTTGGGAGCTGCAAGATTCCAGCAAGAGAAATCTCTGTAGTTCTTGACACTCCTGTAAAAGAAAGATGTAAACCAGTTAAGAAAATCCTAATGGACATTAACAGCAATGCCCAAAGGTAGCAGAAATGAATTTCATGAGGAAAGATAGAATGATTTGCATATATATGTGTATATATATATATATATATATATATATATATATAAAAG
>VXAY01002880.1:496337-510920 GCA_013399855.1 Oxyruncus cristatus
AAAAATGTGTGTGTGAGAGAGAGACAAAAGGAGATAATATGGTCTTCAAGTATATAAAAAGTTTCTTAAAACGGGGAGTACTCTCATGTTCTTGGTGACTACAATAGGATGTAATGAAAAAATATTGTAGAGATGGGACAACTTTTTCTGGGAGTGAGGACAGTGAACACATGCAGAGAGAGGTTGTGGAGCCTTCAGATGTGACATTCTTTAAAAGCAAATTGGCTAAATATCTGTCAGTAGGGGTACAAATATAATTCTGTACCGAGAGCAAGATGTCAGATTTTTTTTCTTCTTATTGTTTCATAAGTTCTGATACTTCTGTACTTCTTACAAGTATATGGAATTCTTGAAAGCTACTCCTTTTCAGACAAGTCAAATCTGATGAATGTTGCATCATATAAGAGCAGTGTAATTGTGAGAGAATTTTTTCTGCCCAGATTTAAACAACTTTGGATTTTAATAGGGGAGAGGAGAATAATTTGACATAGGTATAGAAGAGCTAGCAGTTAGGTGTATTCCATCTGTGTTTTTAACTGTAAGAGAGTTACAGTTAGACTGTATAGACTATCTGTTTTTATCACAGTAGAAGTCTTCTCCAAACATTAAAAGTTTTCTAATAAAAAACTTCTTATTTTAAGCCAAATATATGTTTTTTTCTAAGGATTTATTTTATACCTCATAAGGATAAAAGATCTGCTTTGAGGATTTTGGAAGACGAACAAATCCTTTAAAGGCTGGTACCAGGTGACTTCTGGTCTGAAAGTAAGTGTAATTGTGGTGTTTGTGCAATCATTGTCATCACAGAATCATTGTTCCCAGAAACTCAGTGCTTTAGCTTGCACAGTCCATAGCTAAATAATGGCTTGAGACCTAAATGACACAGCAAGTAACATTAAAACTGCATGTTTTAGCAATGTGTCAAATAGCTCTCGTCAAAGGAGTTATTTTCTCCAACCTGCAAATATCATGACATTTTTTGTTGAGTTAAAGGGCAGATTTTCCATGCATTTTCTTCAGAATTATGGCACTTTTTGTATTTACAGATAGTTTATATTTCAGTTTGGCATTTTTCCCTTTGTTCCAAGAATAACACTGAGCTTAATGCTTTTTTTTAGTTTATATTCCTTTGTCTGCAGAAATATCTGAAGTTTTAAATCATGACAAAATAACCTCTGTAGCTTATTTCTTACTACAGATGTCACCTCTATGTAGAATACAAGTTATCTTTGCAAATACTCGGGATAATAAAAGTTAAGTCTGTGTACAGATCTTTGTGTACAGTATTAAGCTTTTACGAAGATTTTCATTAGTATATCAGAGCTTTTTCATAGTTTTGGCTTTTTCTATATTAAAACTGACCACTTCCTGGCAATGTTAATTTCTTTGTCAGCATGATTCACTTAAGCAAATACTTCCTTGCTATAATTACAGTATATTCTGTACTGATTACTTCAAATATTTCAAATTGTACCCCCATTATTATTATTTAGTATATGATTGGGCATTTGAGAATAAATAGACTGTTTCCAATAATCCATAAAACATTGTTATCAACTGAAGTGGCTGATTTTGAGAGCCTTTCAGGTCCCAAGAATTGTAGCTGTAATTTCTTTACTTGTTTTTCCGATGAAGTATTTATATGGGAGATGGAAAAAATACATTGATGAAATACTTAAGGGTAAAGTAACTGAACATTTAGATAATCATATTAATTTTCTGGCTTATTGAAATCAGTTTTCAAATGAATTCCAGCATTTATAGATTGGATTTCATTAAAAATATTATAAGAGCACAAAAGTTTTAATTTGGAAAAAGAAATTTGCAAATCTTTTAAAGGAAGCATTCTTTTCTGAGGTCACAAAACACTTTCACTATTAGTTACTAGAAATAATGTCAAAAAGGCAGTGTGTTCTTTACACTAACAGAGAAGTACCACTGCAGAGTATTTAAATGGAAGTCTTTTAAAATTATAGTCCTGTGGTCTGTAAATCAGCCATTACAATTCAACTAAAGATAAGAAAAGGTAGTGGGATAAAGTTATTGTTCTTCATAGACACTGAGAAAATAATGTGAACTATTTAGCTAGAACTATGCAGTAGCCATTAGAGACTGCTGTGTTCACAGAAACCCAGAATAGTCCAAGTTGGAACTACTTCTTGGTTATTGTATATGGGCAGACAAATAGAAGAATCCACACAATCTGGTTTTTCACAGAGCTAGATCATGCACCTACTACTGTTTTCCATAAACAGATTTTTAGTTCCATAAGAGAAAAAGCATGAAAAACAAGGATCTGGAAAGATTAGTTTAAGAGAACCTCAACAGTAATTCAGGAAATTTTATATTACCTGATCTTACTTCCCAAAAACCTCATCATGTTTTCGTTAGAATTACTTGAGTGACTCAAGCAAGAAGCTTTTGTTAGAAAGTACAAAATGAATCTGTAATACTGGTATAAGCATTATAACAGTACAATATCCAATAATGAAATTTGATACATATTTGGGTGCTGTATTGGTATTGCCAAAAAATATAAATCAAACATATATAAGAATATTTAGAAAAATATTAAAAAAACAGAATAAGACATGAAAAGTATATCTACAAAAATAGATCTCTTGGAGCTGTTTCCCCAGTCTGATCCTTGTGTACACCTCACTGCCACAATTTACCCTTGCTTATCCCTGTAAATGAGGCTGCAAATTGAATACAGTACATATCTTTGTTCAGTTGCTTTTGTCCTGTTTTTTATGAGGTATATTTACATTTATATTCAGTAAAAAGGCAATAATGATCATTGTTTCTGTTAAATAAAACATAAAATTTTTAATCTGTGCATAAAAAATCAGCAGAGAAAACAAGTAATGTAGCAAAACTTTAATTAACTCCATCCAGTGTGACAGCAATCACATTTGTTCTTCCCACACCTTTTTCCACACCCAAGAGTCTTCTTTTTTAATTATCTCTGTAGAACGGACCTCAAGAAGCAAAACTCAGCTTTATGTCTGTGGACCTCAAAACCCATTGGAAGTAGTGATAAAAGTCCACTGACTGCAGTGGGAGTAGGATGCATTTTTGAAAAAGGTGGTTAAGCATATCAGACAGAAATGCCTCCTACTATGCATTTTGAATACACTTGCTTCCTTGGTTTCAAGTCTGGTTTAAGTTTGCAATCACACTGTACCGAAGGTAACTAATGCTCTTTGGAGTACAACCTGTGGTCTGCAGAAGAGCTAAAGTGTAAAAAAGCCAGAATAGATGACCAGGAATTGGCTGTTTGTTGAAGTTCAGACATCTATGCTGGAAAAATCGAAGACTTTATTATCCTCAAAATAAATATATAAAAATACATAAGTGGCTTTTCATATACTAATAAATGGAGATATTTTTGTCTCAGGTCACTTGTTTCAGTTCATTCTATGTTAAAATGGCCTTAAAGCCCTGGTATTCAAGTGTCTCTGTGGGGAGTGTGTTCAAAATGAACTAATGGGAAGACACAAGCAGTCTCAGTGAAGGCAGTCCCTCACGTAGCAGTATATACCAATGTCTGGAACAAATCATGTCAGTATCTAATTCAGTCTGATGGGATGATCCCTTCACATCAATTTGTTGATTTTAGAAGGTATGTTCTGAAAAGTATTGAAGAAAAGAAGTGTGTAATCGATAGTGCTATTGGTGTAAACAATACTTCAAAGTCAAAGACTTTTAAAAGTCTGTTATTCTGGTTTTCATTTATTCTCTTTCAACAAAAAGAAATCCAAGATGGAAGTGATGCTCTCCAAAAACTAAAATAATCCTATTAATTTTATTTTCCTTCTGCTAGTAAAGTTTCAGACAGTTTCACTGGAAAAGGTTGATCTACTCTACCAAAGGAGATCTTTCTTCCGTATAGAACTAAAAATCAAAGACTTCATGGGACACTTTGCATTTTCCTCCCAATTATTCATATAAAAATCTCTCCAGTTTACTGAATTCTCACTTTGGCTTTTTCATTATGTAATAAATGTAAAAATAAAATAAAATATTTCCAAGTATGTATTTTAATACAAAAATATATATATAGTAGTTGTTAACTTCTCACTGTAAGATTTAATATAAAAATTTCTCTTGCAAACTTACAGTTAATCGTGTAAGAATTAAGATGTAGGTAGATTTAAAACCTCTTAAATTGTAATTGATCACTAGTCATTGATAGCATGAACATCATGTGTTAAAAATGGTTCCAACCTATGAAGTAACATGGTAACTCATAAGGGCTTTTAGCCCTAAGTATATCCACAACTTTCTGTTAAGTCAATGGTTGTGACTGTAAATGTCCTTATGGTCCAAATGTGCATCTTTTCACCCTCATGGACGATTCTCTTTAAATAAATTTTAGGAACATGGAAAGAAAAGCATTTTACACCCACAGAAGGTCCATGAGTGTGATCTAGAGTTTACCAAAATCATTAGGAGTTTACAGATTTTTATTTGGACTGTATCTCTCCACTGCAGTACTGAGTGGACTGTTCCTCTGGTATTCAGAAATATCTGAATTATCTGCTACAATGACTGTTGTTCTTGATATCACAAAGCCCTTAATAAAATGTTGCTATTTTAGGGGCTACTTTTACCAAAAAATTCTAACTGCTACATTGTAGACCTAATAGTCTGACAGAACAACACACTGGTAAAACAAATCTTTCTCAAACGTGCACCAGACGTTAAGCTATCAATAAGTATCACAGCTGTGTATGCTGTCACATAGTCCATTTGTACAGCTGTGGCAGTGAAGTGCCAAGGAACTGTCTCTGATGTTTTGTGGCTTTCTGCCTCAAACAGCATGTCTGCAACACCACATAGGTCTGCAGCACTCCTGTGATGAGAAACAAGGCTTTTAAGAGGCATAATACATAAATGCCTATGTTATTCAGCTTCACTTCTAAAATAATTGTCTGCTTGTGGCAGTCTAGACATTTTGCTTCTAAAGAAAGATTTCTGCTCTTGGGGAAAATGGGACTGACTGCAAGGCAGACATTGCAAACATCTGAAAGATAGTTTGAGGCTTGATTATTTCTTCCAAGATCTGAACAGAGTAGCAGCCAGAGAGGCTGTTTCTGGTTATTCCCTCTTAGCTGTCCATTACTTAGGGGACTGATTCTTGCTTCCCCATTCTCCCTTTGAAAATCTTTTGGAATTAGTGCACCTTTAGGTACCACTGGGAATCATTGTATTATGTCACTTTTTCCTGCACATGTAAAACGTGAATATTTACAGGGATTCATACAGTAAAATCAGTCAAGCAATTCACTGTTACAAAATAGATAGCTTTCGTTTTTTGTTGTTGGTGGTTTGTGGTTTTTGTTTGTTTGTTTGGTTTTTTTTTTAAAGTCATTTTAAGTCTAAACTTCCCTGGTCCCACCCTAGTTTTGGGCTTTGTATATTTTAATGAATGATCCAGTACACTAAAGTGCGCATGATACAGAGACAATATGTTGGTATAAAAAACTTTTAATAGTGTTTAATACTGCTTGCTGAATTTTAATTCCAATTGTCCAATTGATATTTATAATATATATGTCTTAGAATTTAATTTACAAAAGACAGTTTCACGTGCTTTCCCCATTATTAGAATTTAGGATCCATAAATAAATGTTGCAATAAGGATCAAGGTATATTCTTTGGAATCTTATCTGAAATCTTTTCTTCTGTAATTATTTAATACATGATTATTTTTATATTTGAGTTAACTTGCTTATTCTACTTCTCCCACCTCTCAGTTTCCAGAATTCATGTTTTCATTCTCTCTTTTCAGTGTTCCTTTTTGTCTTTACTTTCTTCCACATGTCCCAGGGATTTACAACATCAGAGAAATGGTGCCACAGACATTGCCATTCCTATATTTCCCTTAATAGAATGTCACCAGCGAATGTTTCGAGAATGTCTCAGCCATCTTCTATGGTTTACAGGGAGTGTAGACTGCTTGCCACACTGAATTCGGCTTTCCATTATTCACTTCACTGTCATGTAATACTTTGATTAGTGTGTCTGTATTTAATCTAGAAAGGCTGTTTGCTTCTTGCCCAGAGTTATTTATTTCCCTTAATAATATCTTATGAAGAACCTTATAAAAAACTTTCAGGACATCACATATAAATGATGTATACAGGGTCACCTTTTTCACATGTTTCACTTTTGTTCCTTCAAACTAGAAAATCTTTACACCCTGCCTAGATTTATATATGTGTGCATAAAAAACACAGTTATCTATGATACCACATTGATATAATTTCTGCTCAGTACATTTCCATTTTACTATTTTTGCTATGAAATTTCAAATAGTTAAGAAGCTCACAACAGACATAACTATAAAAATAATTTCCTACTTCCAGCCAAATATTACAAAAGAAATTTGCCCAGAGTTCATTGTCAAATCATACCAGAATTACACAGTGCAGTGCCTTAGTTTCTCTGTGAAGGCCAAATCAGTGACACACATTCTGGGTGTGTTCTGAATGAGGTCCACCCTGCCACTGTAGCTTGGCACAGTTTCAAATTTGGTTACTGGACTCAGGTCTTTTGCTGAAATCTGAATGGCTCCACAGGAGGACACTCAGGTTTTTTGAAACAAATTCCCAAAGGGTAATGGGAGGGCATTATTTGTTTAGAAGAACTGCTGAGTTTGGGCTGGTCCTGAGTATTTTCATAATATTTTTGAGTTAATAATACCTGCTACAAAATAGAGCTCTGGGAACAGTGTAAAGAACCAACTGGCTCTGCAAGATGGAGCTTTGCCACATGAAATCTGATTTGAGCTGGAGATAAGATACAGCACTGGATCTGTACGGAATAAGTCAAGGTTGTTACTGTATAAAAGCTTTGCAGTTAAGGGAAGTTAGGTAGACACTAGAGCAGACACTAGTGAAGTCAGCTTAGTTTTGCTTAGCACTTTGCTTGGAACTTTTAAATTCTAAACTCTGTGAAAGAAGGCTGTCTTGTACAATAGCTATTTGTATCTCTTTCTTTAAAAGCCATGTTTAATCCCAACAGCCTCTGCACAGAGCCAGTCTTGGTACATGATTAACAATTAGTACACAGTCCAGGAAAAAAAACCTTATAGTTGAGAGAAGTAAATAAGTGTTGGATAACAATTAACTAAGAACTTAGTCCCCACTTGGGATTAACCACGGAAGGAACATGGCGTGTAATGGTCTTCTGTTACTTTATGGTCTCATGAATAACAGTTTACAAGCACATTATTACCAATGAGATTTTACTGTATTTGGACTACTGATATCATTCTGACAGGACTAAAGTTGGATGTTTTTTAGGTTTTGATCATATTAAGATTTTAATTTGACTAAATTCCTAGCTTCATTCATAAAAAGTATTCCCAGGGCAGAATTGTTTTCAAGGTGTTTTCCAACAACAAAACAACAAGTACTGGCTAGAGCCTGACAATCCAGGCAGATTTTTACCCTCCTTGTAGTCCAGACATCCAAACATCTTTGCTTGGATGCAAGAATATTGGAAGAGAGAGTGTCAAATGCATTATTAAAGTCAAGGTAATGAATTTTGACTGCTTTCTGTTCATTCATGGATACGATCATTTTTATCTGTTATAAATTTGAGCTCTGTGATCTTACTTTGATAGTTCTATCAAACTTTCTTTCCGGTGACTAGGATGGCCTGGACTGGAATGTTCTAGGGACTGAAGTTAGGCTAACCACTCTTGTATCCTTACTCATCACTCATACTTCTTGCCCTAGTTTGAAGTCAGGCGCAAGAGTTTCTTCTGTTACTGGGGACCTCTCCTTGTCTTCACAATGTCTCAAGCGTGACAGAAAGAAGTGTCACAATGACATCAGTTGTCTCTCAGCACTTTTGTATCCATTCTATCTGGTCCCACCGGGTTACAGTGGTTGAGAATACCACACTTATCTAAAACAAAGTAAACACGAATTTATGGTTCAAATATACAGTTGATTTTTTACAGAGTTCCACAGGGGCTCTCAGATGAGTGGATCTTCTCAGATACAATAAGAAATGCAATAACTAGACATAATGAGATTTGATAAGGATAGAATTTTCACCTTATTTCTGAATTGCTTGACTTTACCCAGCCTAGAAGATATCACTTGTATCTTTCAATAAATCCTTTTTCTTTTCATATGTCTGGGTATAGACTCAGCACTAGTTATCTTATCTTGAAAATAAATCAAGCATCTAGCTAAATCTGCACTGCATCAACATTCTGTTTTCATAATATCCCCTAGTGAAATGAAATAAAAGTTGTCTGAAGTGTATATTTTAAAGGGAAACTATATAATACTGTTTTTCTGTGTTCATAGATAATGAGAGCAATAGGGGGACGTGAAAGCACTTCTGCCTTAACTAACTATTTCCTGGTTTATTTAAAAAGAGGACTTTATTTTTTTTTACCATGTGAGGGGACAAATGTGCTAATTTTTTTCCGTAATAAAATATGAATTACATCTGGCTGATATGGAGTTAATTTCCTCATAGCAGCCCTCATAGAGCTATCCTTTGCATTGTTAGCTAGAGGGGCTGTGATACACCAGTGTTTTGGGTACTGCTGAGCAGTGCTTACACAGCACCAAGGCCAACTCTCCAATATTTCCGCCTTGACAATAGGCTGGGGGTGGGAAAGATCTTGGAAGGGGACATAGCCAGGACAGATGACCTAAACTGAACAAAGGCATATTCCATACCATATGGCATCTGCTCAGCAATAAAAAATAAAGGAAAGGAGAAGAAAAGGGAGTTATTTATTATGATGTTTGTCATTTGGAGCCACCATTATGCACACTGAAGGCTTACTTCTTAAAACATGGGTTGACATTGCCTCCTGATGGAAAAGTGGAGAATAATTCAATTTGCTTTTCTTTGCTTCCACATGTTACCTTTGCTTTTGTTTTATTGAATTGTCATTATCTTGGCCCATGAGTTTTTTTCCATCGTATTTTCTACCTGTCCTGTCCTGCTGAGGAGGAGAGTGATAGAGTGGCTTGATAAGCACTTGGCATCCAGCCAAGGTCAACTCATCACAGCTGTTAGATTGTGGATTTAGTTTGCTTAATATAGCTTTGCTAATTGATATAATAAACCTTTCATAATTATAATCAGAATTTGAGTTACTGCATTTGTACCATTATCGTGTTTGCTAGTGCCAGCTCACTTGCAACAATATGTGTGAGCATAAGGGACTGATTCAGATGCTCATATTGTGAATGGAAAAGCTGTTCACATTCAAAGTTACTAAATCTAAAGTTTCATTATATTCAAATCAGACCAGAAGGATAGTTTAGTTACCGCATATCAACACTAAGTTACACAAATCCTTTTCTCCTCAAACTGTCTATAATCTCTAATTTTTAATATACACGGATACTGGGAGCCAAATCAACACATGCCAAATAAACAAATGAAGCAAAAAGATGTTTTCCAATCCTCATTCTCTATTATCTTTAATTTTGTATAAACTCTGGTAGCCTCAGAAAGAAATTGCATAGTCAAGATACAAGAAGAGGGGAGCTCTCACAGTATTACAAAACTGGGGCTTTTTGTCACAGACTGTCCACAGTTACTGGTTTATGATTCCACATCCCAGAATCCTGGGGAGCTAGTGATTGCACTGAGGCAGATCTGTGAATAGTAACTAAGGAAACCATACCTATTTTGTGTCCTGCAATTTGTCTGGAGGCTGGCCACCCCTGAGCTGAGTCTATCTCCACCAGGAACAAGAGGCCCTTAAGAAGCGAGGAACACAGGGGAGATTACCTTGCCTGATTCACTGTGCTCATTTGCCAGCTGCCTATTATTGGCCCAACTATGACTATATTGTACTAAAGTGCTGCTTCCAGTACCAAACTAGTAATTTAAACTAGTTCAACTTTTTCTGTGCTGTCTTGCAGTCCAATCTATCCTGTGGATTTTATAAGTGCAATCTTAGTTTTGTTTTCTTGGTGGAAAAAAAGACATTCAACATTACTACTTCCTTATAATATTTAATTTCATTTTTTTCCTTTCCAAAATATAATTTGAATGTTCCTATTGAAATAAATTGTTTTAGGGAGTATTTTATTCAGGTATAAACCACAACTAGCGCAAGCCACTCTTGAAATACTAAATGTTGATTTCTTAACTGTATTTTGCATTCTTACTTGCTGAAATCTTAAAATTTAATGTTCTGTCAAGGATTCAGTACTAATAGATCTGATTTGCTTTGTCTCATAAGCTGTCTGTGCACTTTGTGACACCCAGTGCCAAATAGCATCTTGTACATAATAGCCTACATGCAGTATCTACTGAACAACATGAACATCAACACAACACAGGTAATGTGTGCCTTGTGCTGGGGAAATATCTGCCAGAAGACAGTGACATTAGGATGGAAATATTAAATACTTGAAGTAGGGCAGAAAAGAATAATTAGTTGAGGGCAGTTTAAATGCTTTATTTAAGAGATGATGGATAACTCGGTATAATTTTGTTGTCAAGCAAAATCTGAGTGATTTGTCAGTAGCTGGCAGCTTAATGGCTCCAGTGTCTGAGAGATCAGGCATATCATGGTGCTCACGCCAGAGCAGGGAATGCAACTCTCTCAACGAGCCTTCAGGTATTCAGTGAGTCAGGAAAGTGGTTTCCTTTATATCACCTGAACAAAGTAGGTGAACTCAAGGTGACTGCTAACTAACAGTAGACATGGCATAAGTTTTGTTACGATGGCTTTCACATCTTTTGCATGTTAGTGAAGGACTTTCAAATTCCAGAAAAAAGTAAACTCATTTTGCCAATACCATTAATGGAGTAAAGGTTGTGGGGTTTATTAAAAAATATGTTTTTGCTGAAGGTAAACCTATTTAATCTCCTCTTTTTGATAGAAATATTCAAGGTCATATTAGGAAACATGCCAGAAAACCTTCTTCAAGAATGCAGAAAAAACTGTTTTGTAAAAATACAGACTTCTAATTTTGAAAGCCTGAGTAGGGCTTTATGTAATTCTCAACACTAAATATTTCAAAAAAGATATTCCTTGGCTTAATCAAGAGTATTAGTTAGAAATAATAGTAACTTTGTGATCAAAAAATATTTAAATCTGAGTAATTTCTAGAAGCATTTTGCTCAGGTTGACTGTCTCTAAAACAATAGTAAAAACAATAAAAATTATAAAAAAGACAATTTTATTTTATTTTTATTATGTGAAATGTTCTGTAATAATGAGATTCCTGTATTGGCCAAGAAATAACTTTAAATATAGGAAAATAAGATTAGATGAAATTCACAAAGCATCTTTAAAAATAGAATGGACTCTAAATCAAGTTGTTACCTAGTTCAAAATGATGTCACGGGTAATTATATAAGTATTATCAATATTTGTTAGCTTTGATATTGTGTTTTTCAGAAATGCATGAAACTTCCCATTAATAAAGAGTTGCTGTTAAGTTAGAAATTAATCCTGTGTTTGCTTCCTCATAGTCTTCAAAGTCAGAGTATACTGAAAGAGGATGTCTTCAAATCATATCAAGGATATCAGCAAAATCCCAAGTCACCTGCAGTTGCCTATCTCTCAGAATAATAAGACAAAGCTCTTTCCTGTAAATAAAAACAATTTTGTACTTTTGTTCCTTGGCAAAATCTAATTTGGTTAGAGCTGATAAAAATATTTTATTAATGTGACATCATGCAGGATGAGATACCAGTGAATATGCCAAGGAGAGACAATGCATAATCATGGTTTTGTGTACGGTTTTGTACTGAAGGTTCTTGGCACTGTAGCAGTCATAAACTGGTAAACTTGAAATTCTTTGATGCAATGGGCACAAGAAAGAGTTTCGTATTTTTTAATGTAACTGGTGAAGTTTCAGCAATCAAGAAAGATTGTAGCATCATAGTTTTATGGTACAATAGTGATGACATCAAATTACATTACTTCAAAAATCTCCAAAGTTGAAATGACAGGCAAGCTACATGTCTATTTTTGTTGCAAGTTAAATGCTTTTACCATCAATATAACAATCCTGCCACATCAGTTTCATTAATTATCTTAAGTGGAGTTGCAATGACTTAAAATAATTGGGGATTTATTCCTGCATGTTGCTACAGGGATGACAAAGAGTATGTGAGATGTAGACTTAGGACCCTACTGTTACTTCCTTTGGTAGATTGGAAAGGATTAAGCAATAACCCAGTAAACTGTTTCTCACTCCAAGTAACCATAATACAAGTATCAGCACAAGTATCCTGTGCAATGGAGTAAGGTCAAATGTACTGCATTGAGCAGTTGTCATATCTAATGTTATTATTGTTTCCAAGTCACATTATTTAACTCTAGAAACTGTGCTGTTCCTGGTTTCTCTTTTTCTTAATTTTATTGGAAGGCGTTGCCTGCCAAATAAAAGGTCACATAAAATGAGTCAATTTAATAGAACAGTGATCCTATACAAAGTATCTTCTCTGGTAGGGATCTACATTATCTCGTAAATAATTATGTTATGGTGATATTGGCTGCATAGTGAATACTTCTAAACATAAATTCAACTGAGAAAAAAAAGGCAGTGCAGTACAGAAAAGTCTAGAAAATAAGCATTGTGGAGTACCCTGTAGACTTGCACTTGCTTCTGTCTTCATTGAATATCTGCAGCAAAATTGAAATATAGATGATATTTGAACTTTGCAAGCAGCAAAGCTTCTAATATATTATTTATTTTTTCACTATAGTTGTATTTAAAAATAATGTATGCAAAGACCTCTAATAGATATAATGTGCTTTGAATCAAACCTTTATCTAAAGGAAAAGAAGTTTTTTTCTCAAAAATGTTTCTTATAAACAGATGGCATTGAATAGTAAGATTGCTTCTGTTCTATTTCTCCAGCTCCCTACTAATGTATGTTGTTTTGGCTTCCTGGTGTTCATGAGTAAAGAAAAGGCATTATAATAAAGAATATCTGAAAATATATTCCGTTTCCATCACTCCAATATCTGAAGCATAGAGAAAATAAATCAGATGCAGTGATTTTATAGAATCATAGAATGGTTTATATTATAAGGAATCTTAAACATCACCTCAGTTCCAACTGTTCTGCTTCAATCAGGAACACCTTTCACTGGACCAGGTTGCTCAAAGCCCCATCCAACCTAGCCTTGAACACTTCCAGGGATGGGGCATCCACAGAGTCTCTGGGAAATCTGTTCCAGGGCCTCACCACCCTCATAGTAAAGAATTTTTTCCTAATATCCAATCTAAACTTACCATCTTTCAGTTTGAATCCATTCCCCCTTGTTGTGTCACTACATGATCTTGGAAAAAGTCTGGAAGGCTGCTCTAAGGTCTCCATGGAGCCTTTTCTTCTCCATGCTGAACAACCCCAACTCTCTCAGCCTGTCTTCATAGCAGAGGTGCTCCAGCTCTCTGACCACGTGTCCCTCCTCTGGACTGATTTCAACAGTCCATGTCCTTCCATGCTGGGGGCCCCAGAGCTGGACATAGTATTCCAAGTGGTGAATAGGGGAAGAGAACCAACTCCCTTGACCTGCTGGAAATGCTTCTTTTGATGTATCCCAGAATAGGCTTTCTGGGCTACAAGCAAATCTTGCTGGGTCATGTTCAGCTTCCCATCCAGCAGCACTCCTAAGTTCTTCTCCTAAGGGCGGCTCTCAATCCATTCTACACCTTTTCTCTCTGTATTTTTGCTTGGGATTACCTCAATTTTAATTTCTTCAATCTAACATCAGAATTTTAACAAGAAACATCAGATAATAGAGGGAATCAGTAAGCTCTTGGAAAGGGTAACACAGCCCATAAAATTAATATGTCTAGAAGTACCACTTGCTTCCTTGTTTGTTTTATTGTTCAGGGTTTTGGTCCTAAAGCAGAAAGGACATTGGAAGTCCAGTGATTGTATAGTTACCACTCTATTGCATTTCTTGCACAGTGCTTCTTACAGTATTTGGAACTAACACTACTTTAGAGAAAACTGAGGAAAACTAATTCAGAATCTATAAAAGAAGGTCAAGACTGACAGCAATACCTATATATATATCATCATCATCATGGCTAGGCTTCGCGAATGAAGATTTGAGAAGGACTCTACCGACGCTTGGTACAAGCACGTTGATGGCTAAGAAGGCCAATGCGAGACAAACAAGTCCAGTTGCAAAAGTCACAGCGGTCTCCTTAGGCGGTATCGGCAAGACTCGGTTCTTTCTGTGTTGTCTTTTCTCCTCAGAAATGATTATCTGTGTGTTCTCTAAACAAGCAGCAGCATTATAGATGGTGTGCCTCCATGTCTCCCGATTGGAGGCCAGAGTAGACCAGTGATGATGATCAATATGGACAAGGCTGAGATATTGTTTCAGGGAGTCCTTGTATCTGCTCTTCGGGGCTCCTCTCTTGCGGCAGCCAGTGGCAAGTTCTCCATAGAGCACAATCTTGGGGAGTCAGTAGTCCTCCATCCTGGAGACGTGCCCTGCCCAACACAGCTGTGTTCTCAGCAGCATGGCCTCAATACTCATGACCACTGCCTGTTCCAGAACAGACACATTGGTCACTTTGTCAGTCCAGTGGATGTTGAGGATTG
>VXAY01002880.1:511466-537914 GCA_013399855.1 Oxyruncus cristatus
TAGAAAGGGCTCAGAAAGTGCATCACCATATCTGACTTGGCCACACTGATCCTCATGAAGCAAAATGATCATTTTGAGGAACCTGGGGGGACATCCTAATCATTCCAAAATCTGCCACAGACCTTTTCTGCTCACAGTATCAAAAGCTTTGGTGAAATCAACAAAAGTTACATAGAGACCTTTATTCTGTTCCCTACACTTCTCTTACAGCTGTCTGAGAACAAATATCGTGTCTGTGGTGCTCCTATTGGCTCTGAAACCACATTGGCTTTCAGGTAGAAGGTCTTCTGCGATAGCAGGTATTAGTCTGTTCAAAAGTATTCTTGCAAGGATTTTACCAGCAATGGAGAGCAAAGTGATACCTCGGTAATTTGAACAGTCTGATTTATCTCCTTTCTTCTTATACAGAGTGATGATACCTGCATCACGAAGATCTGATGGTAATTCACTTAGTTCCCAACAAGGCACCACAAACTCATGGAGTTTAGCATGGAGTGCTTGTCCTCCATGCTTCCAGATTTCAGGTGGAATTCCATCAACCCCAGCTGCCTTGCCAATTTTCACCTACTGTATGACCTGAAGAGTTTCTCCCATAGTAGGGGCAATATCTAATTTGTTTTTCACTGGTTGTTGTGTAATGCACTGAATTGCTGAGCCTTGAACTATGCGGTTGGTACTGAAGAGTCTGAAAATGTTCATATATATGTATATATAAACATATATTTCTATAGGGAAATCTTTATTATGATGGGATATATAAAACACCTTTAAATTAGAAAAATATAGATGTGAATAATCCTAAAATTTAAAATTCTCAGTTATATTTCTTCAAAAGATTAAAATGGATAATGAAAGCCTATGTGACATTTAATTATTAGTCCTAAATTTTCCTTGTCATATAGCAGGGTGCTTTTGCATTGTATTGTCTTTACATTCTAATTATTTTTTGAGCTTAAAAAGCCTAAATCCACAACTTTGTCCTCTTTTCTGTAGTTTGTTTCAGTTGAAAGCTCATGAAGAATAAAATATAGCATATTATCCCTTTCGTGTGTAATAATTTTAAATTCTTTTATTTGGGGGGGGGGAGAAAAATGAGAGAAATGTAACTCAATTGTTCTGCTTTATTATTTAGAATGGGGTGTTTTTTCCAGTGGGTCAAAAAGTGTCTGTCTTTTTTTTTCCTTATTCTGCTCCTGGACTGCATGACAAAGTTTTCAATGTCTTTTAATAACCTTACATAAAATGAGAATTCAAGTTTCATTTTGATGGGTTTAATATAGGCACCAGTGCGAAATAAAGTAGAAATGAAACTGAGAAGCTCGTTGCTGCAGTATGGTCTAGAAACTAAAAATATGAATAGGTTTGAAGAACAATTAATTATCTGCTAAACACAATAGTCTAAATATATTCTTTGGCTCAGAAAGTCTGTAATTGCCAAGAACTGGGCACTCATGGGACATCTATCAGATAATTCTAGATTTTCTATGGACCTTTTTAGAATCTTTTTTTTTTTTTCATTCAACACCATTTTCTACATATGACGAATCACCATTTCAATTCTGTTATTAAAAACTGAAAAGATAACTAGTATTTAACGGTCAAAAATGCCTGATAGACATAAGTTCTCTCAATTTACAGCAAGCTTCTTGTTATTCTCCAACAACCTTTTTATTATGATCCTTCAAAAAGTAATATTCTTAATACAGGTGTTACTGCTGATGTAAAAGCTTTAAAACAATGGCCACTTGGTGAAAGGAATTTTAAGTGCAAAGTATTCTATAATTATTTGCTCTTTAATACTTTGATTTCTTCTTGAGTATAAGTACCCAGCAAAAGGGAAAATGATAACTATTACTGAAATGATCTATTTGTGACCTATTGAATCTCATCAAATTGTTACATTTCAGTTAACTGCATTATCTGGGTTCCCTCATCTGATCTGTTTCTACATGTTGAGTCTTAACGCGGCCTTAAATTCACATCCAGTATAACAGAATGCTCTTTCCACAGGAAGGGGTGCCACTAAGAGCAAAGCTGACCTTAAATTTTAAGCCAAAATGTATTTTTTATGTAATCTGAAATGTTTCATTAGAAACATCAGGGGTTCTTCAAAGTTTTACTGATTTCAAAGCAGTGTTTAAGGTTTTACTCCTGTAGAAGTGATTGTGTGTAAATCACTATTATAAAAATAATCCAATCCTTAGTAAAATGAATAGCATAGCTCTTAATTGTGCCATCACACCTTCCATGGTAATGTTCCCTTTATATGTTATAATGTAAAAGTCCTTGTCAGCAGAATTAGAATTTTGATATTCATAGGGTGTTGGACATGTGTATTGTGGGTTGTTTGTTTCTTTTTTTATCTGCTGGACAAAATTCTCTACATATTTTTTTTGGCAGGTACAAGTTAATATTTGTCTTAATTGTATTACACCAGTTCGAACCAGCTACTTTATATTGGATTGTATATTCCACTCTTGTTTAATCATGTTAAAGAAAACAAGAAATAATGAATACAGGCTTCTAAAAAACGTTTTAAGAAATGAAGAATTTGTAGTACTGTTTCATCAGAAGAAATGTTCCTGATCTCACTAAACAGTCTCACAGCATTAGCTGACAGAGCAAGTAGATATAGAAGGGTTAAGACACAGAAATGCCCCATGCATGAGAGATACAGAAAGGAATGAAAGACCATAGGGAAAGTGGCTAATATTGCTGATGCCACTGGGGACTGAATCACCTAATACTACTTCAGAACAAAGTAAATAACAAGAATGAATCTTACCAGTTTTGTGGTGTCTTGCAGAATTCAGCTTTGGAGTGAGCATGAGATAATTGACATCAAACATGGTTAGGTTTGAAGTGATTTTTTATTTTATTTACTTTGATTCTTTCTGTATTGATTTGTAGTACCTAGGAAGCTTAAAAACACAATTCTTTTTGGCATTCCACAAAAGGCGTTTCCATAAACCACTAATGTTTTTACTTATGTGCCTGCATTGCTACACACCTCCCTGGTGAATTGTAGGATATATGAGAAAGAAAAGAGAAATAATACTAAAGACTACAGCTACAGGACCTTTTATACAACCACTCAGTTACACAATCTCAGTTGTGGCTTTTTCACAGGTATCCTGCCTTTTTTCTTGCTTTGCTAGCTATGGTCTGGACCATTTATGAATAAAACACTTCTGCAGTCAGGTGCCTGTTTTAGGACATACAGAATATCACTACCAGTTCCCACTATAACAGTTCAGTAACTGTGCGACCCAATTGGAGGTGCAATACAAAGAAGAACCATATTAATGTTTAAGTGATAACTAATTGTAGGGTTTGTCTTGGTAGAAAAATAGTGTTATTGTTGCCAGCAGAAAAGGATTAATAATTTATTTTTATTTTTTTAAATACTCAGGAGGGCATTTTATTGGGGTCTTTTGGTGCTTCAGATGCTTGATTTCTACTGGCCAGCATCTCCCAAGTAAACAAATGTAGCAATAAGCTTTACATAAAAATCCTTATAAATTTTTTAAGGGTAAAACAGTAGTTTTATTCAGGAAAAACACATGCACTTGTCATTAACCTTCACATGAAACTTTCTGTACAATTTTAAAATACCTTGGAAAAGGGGAAGATTTTTGTTTCCTGCTATTTTTAGACATAAATTTAAACCATAAACAATTAGAGGTATGAAAGAATAAATATGTCTTAAGGCATTAGTAAATGAGAAAATGTTCCATATTAGAAAATAAATACAGAAAACCAGAATGCAAAACTCCAACTGGATCATTCTATTTATCTCCCTGTGAGGAAAAGATGTCACATAAAATCTTTCAAATACTTTTTTAGGTCCAAAATTCAGGATAGATTATAATTTATCCTGACCTCTTCCCGCTGGTAAATTGAGATCCTAATCACTAGGCTAAACAGCTATGAACATACTGTATTCCTAAAAATCACGTTTCAATGGCATACAATGATACTAACAATGTACTTGAGGCTGAGTAATTCAAAGCAAAAACAATTACAGAAATAGATCAAACCGAAGTTCAGCTTAAAACACAGTAATTAAATAGCAAAGTAGGAATGATATTTTGCTTATGAATAAAATATGCAAAGCTCTCAAGAATATTAAATAACACCCCCAACTTTCTAGTTATTGCAAATTAACATCAGATTGAAATTTGAAATCATATATCAAATATGCAAATTACTACATTTGATACTATTGTTAAGTGACAGGTCTATGTTAAATTACTGGTAGCTGACACACAAACCTGCAGTGTTGAGGTTACAATTTTAGTGGTTTTTGAAACCTTCACTTATGAAAGAGTACAATATTTATTCCCATCTAAGGCCAAGACGTGGCAACATAAGTTTTTGCTCTTTCTTAGCCCTTTCAGAATCAGAAGGATCTCACCAAACTCAGTAGCAGTTACATCCATGTTGCAAAAAGAAATATGAGATTCTTTGCACTTTATTTTTGACTCTAGATGGAAAATGTATAGGGCAAATACAGATTTGCAATACCCTACTAAATAAAAATACCCTTACTTCTATGTTTATTCACTAACGTTAGGATTGCTGTCATCTAAGAAAGTCATAAATCAGAATACACCAACTATGTAATATTACATGACTTTCATTGCCTTAAAGTACTTAAAGTTGCTTTTGAGGTTGGCACCATTAAGATGAAACAAACTTGACAAAATATAAGACAAATCAAGTGTTTATTTTCTTTGTGGTCAGGGCAACAACATCCTCCTCTTTTCACAGATTTTTTTCTCTGTTTAATTTTCTGAAGTGTACCTCAGGCATTTGGATAGCTGAAGTTTCTGCTTTTTCATATGAATTTAAGAATTTTCCATGACCTCTGCCTGTAAAATATATAAGACAAACATAATTGTGTTGTATAACCACCATGGGAATACAGTGTCTACAGCACCACAGGGGACAGAGCACTTCTGCTTTGTTCTGGCTGTAACCAACAAGGTAGCATGCATTATAGAATTTATTTTTTTTTCAATTTACCATATATCAAGCACCGGCATGATCTGCAAATGGATCATTAGTATGAAATACAGTTCTATGTATCTGGCAGACTACTGTTTTTCGGATAGCTGGCAGGTAATTGCCAGTAGTTTTTTTCCTCCATTATTTGATGCACTGTCAGATCTGTCTGTATAATTTAGTTTTAATTGTAACGTCTGTCCTAGAAAACATGCTCAAAATGAAGCCAGATTTGCTGCTAATTTCTCTCTCATTCTCTTTCCCTCCTCTCAATTCCAAAATGACCCCCTTTATTCTCTGCAGAACAACTGCATGTGTGTTTGATTAACAGCTGAAGTTTGGCAGGATTGTTCCACTGTTTCATCCTGCCTCACTTGATGACTTGCAGTTGCATCACCTTTATGGCTGATGGTGTGCTTTCAAACAACATCTCTGGTTGCTGAGTCTGAGCCACTCAGGACCACAAAGTGGTGCATGGTGCATGCTGCATGGTGCATGGTGGCAGGGGAGTTACTATGCAGGGGACAGAGGCCTGACCTGATGACCATACTTTTCATGTGGAGAGGTTTGCTACTTGCTGGGGGCTTGCATTCTTGACTTTCCAGAGAGGTGACCACTGCCTAATCCAGCCTATTCCAGTCTCTGTGTTCTTCCACATAGGCTTCAATGTTATAGACAGGGAAATTGCCAAGTGTGTCTACAGGGCTCTGGGGCCAGTGTTGAACAGCATACACATAGTGTTTGACTCATGCCACTGGAAGGAGAAAGGGCATTAGATGGACCCAACACATCTTATAGGCCAACAATAGTTTACATAGCTGGTGTTTGAGTATGGCTTCAGGTTCTACAACCATAGGACTCTCTAAGAGAGTCAACAGCTTTTTGGAAGGGATTGAATTTACCTTGACTAAGTAGGGCATCTTTCCAAACAGATTGGACAAACTGGTAAAGAGAGTCTCCTCAAAAATCAAGTATGTAAGTTTTAGATGGGATAGGCAAACAAAAACAGCTCTCCCATAAACAGGGAGAGCTGCACATCCTCTATCTTGGATGTTTCAGGAACCAGCTGGGAAGTAGCTTCAACTTTGTGAATCCTGGTCTGAATGTCATACCTACTTTTAGCAGGTTGGTCTAGAGACCTGCTTAGGCCACTTCCCGGCTGATTTGATGATTCATGCCCACAGCTTGCATTAGATTAAAATGATAGAGATGTAAACAGTGATGTTTTCAGATGGTCTATAAAGGCCACAGTCAGTATCTTCACAACCAATAATTCATAAACTGCTGAGATTCATCTCACCTAACTACAGCCAGTTAAAAATTAGGTTCTCAGTTCAAGTTTATTTTCTACTCTCCCTTTTTAATTAGTATAAGTTTCTCAAATAATATATAAGATAATAAAGTATCTCTAAAGGATAAGCCATAGTATTTTAGATAAATTCTTCAGGTACGCTTGAATAAAGAATTCCCTGAACATTTCTGTGTGTCTTCATTTGTTGTTGAGAGCTGGCCTAGCCAGATTTGGCTATAAATTTAGCTTAAAGATGCCTATAACTAAATGGAAGGAGTACTAACCTGAATTTAAGGTGTGCTGCACACTAAGTACACTTAGGCACCAAGGAGGTTTTCAGGTCCTGGCTGGATAAAACTTTGAGTAACCTGGTCTGACCTCACACACAACACTGCTTTGAGCAGGATTTTGGACTAGAGATTTGAAATTCCTTCCAACATAAATGATCATATGAATGAATGATCTATCAGCTAATGGGGAAGTTTGAATTTCAGAGTATTCTCCAGAGAATCATTTTAAATCCGAGATCAGTCTTTAAAATACTTTTTAACAGCCTGTAGCTTTCTGCTATTTAAAAATTATATATTTTGTAGATTTCATTTTCATGCAAGGACATTTCAGATTTTCTCAAAAAGTGATTCCTTGTACTCCTGACAACAAAAGAAGTATTAATGGGTAGTGTTACTTTTTTGCCTAGAACAGCTCTGTACCTGAAATGAGAAATTATTCTCTCTGCATGGAAAGATCTTTAGAGGCTTTTAAAGAGCAAATGTGTTGCAGTGGAGAAACAGTGTGGTTTACAGTATCTTTCAAACTTATCTTTAATCTAAATTTGATACTGACTGCTTCATTAGTCTTAGAATAAAATCATATTTAATTTATTTAATAGCTAATGGTTACACTATTTTTAATCTCTACTATTTTAATGTTCATTGAGGAGAAAAAAAGAGTTCATTATGTCTTAGTGTGTGCATGTATCACATTCAAGTAAAAATATTAAGCAGACATTGTCTAGAAAATAGAAGTTTTCTCAATGCTCATCATTTTATGCACTGTATTATAGCCATCTAATAAAAGATGTATTTGAATTTGTGCTACAGTACAGAATCAGATGTAAGAGACCAAGATATTGAAAGAGATTTGCTGGCACAAAATAATATGGAATTCTTGTCTTTCCTGTGTAGAAACAGGTGTGAATCAAGTAAGCAGTTTCAGGTGCAAGCACTGTAGAGGGTGTTGTGATATGCTCCAGTAACAGGTCAAAGGGGTCTTGAAAAAAAAAAAAAGAAGTATAGAGACTAACCAGCTCTGTGCTTATGGGGAACTGTTGATTTTAAAGGACAATTTTTTTTTTTTTTTATGATTAACAACTGAAAGTAACATTTCAGATGAAAAATTATAAACATGTTATTTAGAAAAAACATAGAATTATAGAATATGCTGTGTTGGAAAGGATCCACCAGCATCATCAGTTCCAACTCCTGGCCCTGCACTGGACAGCCCAAGAATCACACCATGGCTCGGTGCTGTGACCACTTCCCTAGGGACCCTGTTGCAGTGCTCAACCACCCTTTGAGTGAAAAAAACTTTTCCTGATATCCAACCTAAACCTCCCTGACTCTGCTTTCTGCTGTTTTCTCAAGTCCTGTCACTGGTCATGAGAGCAAAGAGATCTGTATCTGCTGCTCCGCTTCCCCTCTTGAGGATGTTTGTAGACTGTAGTAAGGTCTCCCCTCAGTCTCCTCTTCTCCAGGCTGAATAAACCAATTGAACTCAGCCACTCCTCATAATGCTTTTCCTCCAGACTCTTCATCATCCTTATGGCCCTCCTTTGGATGCTCTCTAGTAGCTTAATGTCTTTTTTTTTTCATATTGCAGTGCCCAAAACTGCACACACTATTCAAGGTGAGGCTGCACCAGTGCAGAGCAGAGTGGGATGATCATCACCCTCAACAAGACGGTGATGATTTACCTGATGCCTCCCAGGACATGGTAGGTCCTCCTGACTACCAGAGCACTGCAGACTCATGTTCAACTTGCCATCAACCAGGACACCTAAGTCCCTTTCTGTAGCGCTGCTCTTCAGCCTCTTGTTCCTTTAGTCTATACTCACAATCAGGGTTGCCCTGTCCCAGATGCACAATCCACCACTTGCCCTTCTTAAAATTCATACGGTTGGTGACTGTGTTTGCCAGTTTCTCTAATTTGTTAAGGTTTCTCTGCAGGACCTACCTGTTTAGTGTTGTTGGCATACTTAGTATTCCTTCAAGTCCTCTGTCCAAGTTGTTAATGAATATGTTGAAGAGAACTGGGCTGAGGATGCAGCCCTGTGGAACACAAATAGTGACTGGACATCAGCTTGATGATACTCCATTCACTATAGCTCTTTGTTCCTGACCCACCACATAACATGGTTATCCAGCTGTATGCTGGAAATTTTGTCCAGAAGCATACAGTGAGGGACAGTATCAAAAGCTTTGTCGAAGTCCAAAAGATAACATCTACTGGCTTTCCTAGATTAATTAGGTTGGTTACCCTGTTGTAGAAGGAAATCAGGTTTGACAAGCAGGGCTTCCCCCTCACAAAGCCAGGATGGATGTGACTGATGATTGTCTTGTTCTACAAGTGTTTTTCAATACTTCTCATAATAATATTTTCCATGATTTTACTGAGCACTGAAGTGTGTCAGACAGGCCTGTAGTTTCTGGGGTACTCCTTCTTGCCCTTCTTGAAAATTGGGACAACATTCGACAGTCAACTGGGACCTCTCTGGATTCCCAAGACTACTCAAAAATCATCAAGAGAAGCTTTACAATGACATCAGCCAGCCCTTTGAGGATTCTTGGTGAATGGCATCAGGCCCCAAAGATTTGTAGGGGTCCAGCTAGAGCAGCAGATCCCGTTCAAGTTCAGGATCAGCTTGGAGTTGATCAGTCTCGCAGTTATGGTTTTCCAGCTCCAGGCACTGAAGACCCCCTTGGTCCCTCATCCATGTTGAAGACAGAGGTAAAGAAAGTGTTAAACACCTCTGCCTTGTCTGTGTTCCCATTTGTGAGGTGACCATCCTCATCCTGTAAGGGGTTGATGTTATTTTTACATTTCACTTTGTCACTAATATATTTGAAAAAACCCACTTTTTATTGTCCCCCACATTTCTGGCCAGCTTCAACTCCAACTGAGCTCTAGCTGCACAAATTTTCTCCATACACTGGCAAGAAGTATCTGTGTGTTCTTCTCATGTTGCCTGACCTTGCTTCCACTGAACATACACCTTCCTTTTCTGTTGTATTTCCAAGAAAAGATCCTATTCATCTAAGTCAGCCTTCTGCCTCATCTGCTTGACTTGTGACATTTAGGAATTACTTCTTCCTGAGAAGGTGATGTTTAAAAAGACCAGCATCAGTGGACACCAGCATCTGCAAAAACATTTTCCAAGAGGACCTTGCTTACTAGTTCCCTGAGCAGCCTGAAGTCTGCTCTCCTCATGTCCAGAACTAGGGTTTTGCTGTCACTTTTCGTCTTGTCAACATAGATTTTAAACTTGATAGCTTTGTCTTCACTGTGGCCAAGATGGCCACCAATCTCCACTTTGCTCATGAGATCCTCTCTGTTGACAAGCAGCCGATCAAGGATGGCATCTTTCTGAGTCAGCTCCCTTAGGACCTGTTCCATAATGTTGTCATCTAGTCTTTTCAAGAATCTTCTTGCTCAGGTTGTATCAGCTGTGTGGTGCTCCCAGTTGTTTTCTGGCAAGTTGAAATCTCCCATAAGGACAAGTGTAGATGACTTGGAAGTGTCCCTTAGTTCCTCAAAGAAAAATACATTGGTGTCATTGTCCTGGCTGGGAGGTCTATAGTGGACTCCCATGATGACTTCTGCATTATTTGTTTGTCCCTTGATTCTTTCCCAGAGACTCTCGACTGTGCCAGTGCCAGCTGTGAGCTCCATACCTTCTAACCCTTCTATTACGTACCATGCCACCCCTCTGCTTCTTCTGCCCTGCCTATCCCTCCTAGAGGGCCTGGAACCATTCCACAGGGTGCTCCAGTCACAGGACTCATCCCACCAGGTTTCACTTATGACAATGATGTCAAATCTCTGGGACTGGGCCAAAGCTTTGAGTTCCTCTTGTTTGCTCCTCATGCTGAGGTGTAGAAACACTTCAGGTGTGATACTCTGTAGCCAACACCTCATGAAGCAGGTGATAAATGATAAATACATAAAATAGTAATAATACATAAGTTCTAGTGGATTTTTTTTTGAGCTTTCACAAGAGGGTTTTTTAACTGTTTGCAAAATCATTGAGGGAGATCCTCCTTCATAACTTGTTCTATGGCCTGTGAAAGGTATTCTATCATATATATGGGAGAGTCATATGCAAACCTTTTTCCGTATGAACAATGACATCGGAAGAGTTATAAAAATCAAGATCTTAACTGCAGCCTCTGAACTACTGGGCTCTAGAGTATTCTGTTTCCGTTGTCTAATTTTCTCCATTTAGTATGAAACAGTATTAAAAAAGTACTCTTGTCACCAAACTGCAAAGTTATTGTCTCTCATTTAAAAATTTGTTCTTGTATATACTCACATTATTAATATATTCATTTGCTTTTATTAAAACTGCTCAGAAATAAAGTAGAAAAGAGACTACATAAAAATGATTATAGTCAAGAAAAATATTCTATTTAATAAAAAACTTTTCTTAAAAATACATTCAATTTAGTTGCTCCTCTTTTCTCATTTTATGCAATATAAACCAGATTCTTGGTGAAGGTGACTTTATCCTAAGAGCTAGAAGTGGAAGTTAGTCTATTCCTCCAGTATAAAATGTAAAAACCTAAGTTTTATTACTGATTAAAACCAAAACAAAACCAATCAACCCACCAAACAGAAGACCTCAGTTTCTGAAATCTCAAAGATAACTACTAAATATGTGTATTTTTGTATTTGTTTAAGTTTCTAGTTTTTGTCTCCTTTATTCAATCCAGGTGTCTTAGTAGAGTGTAGGTATAATGATTCCTTCCTAGTTAGGTCTATTGATTCAATTTCATGTTCACACTGATTCATGGCTTGATCAATCACACCTTCTCTTTTGACACTTTGTCCTCACAGACGTTTCTCACCTTCTGATTCTTCTTCTGTCTGTATTTGAGACATATCCAGCATAGCTCTTAGTGGACTTATGGTGGATTTATATATTTTCATTGATCAGCTCTGAAAAACATAATTTCTAGTATTAAAATCCTTTCATAGGAGGTTATCCTGTCCTCAACTACTGTCTTTAAGTTCTGGTACCTCTTTGCAGAGGTAACTAACTCAGTTCAATCCGATACAACATCTGAGTCTATTATACATCTACTCTCAGAAGTTGTGTAGCATGATCAAAACAGAGCTTTGAAAAAGCTTCCAGGTCTTTCATCTAGTTCTTAACTCACAGGGGTGTGAAGTCTCTGTCCACTCCTTGTGGTGGCTGAATAACAAAGTTCCTAGTAGTGTTGTTCTATGTGATCATCTGCTCACGACAAAATTGTGTTGTGCAAAAGTGACAAAGCAAGCAAGGGTGTGAACAAAATAAGCACAACCCATCCAAAATCCAGCTGTTCTCAACACGCCTTGATTGTTCTTCCTTTAAAAAAAAGACAAAAACCCAACACCAAAAGAAACCAAAATTCCTGCCACAGCTAAAGGACTCAAAACTAAACAATTTCAGCACCTCCTAGTGCTAACACTTTTTCAGAGGCCATAAGATTACACAGCTACTTTGACAACTTATTTTCTTTGCAGTGTGATGAAACAGTTTCTGGAATATCATATGCAAGTGACTTTCATTGTTTATTTTTCCATTGAAGGAAAGTAAGATTTATGTAAGATTGATGTTGGCTCTCTTTTCTAATCAATGACAAAATAATCCAAATGAAAAGGAGTATCTTCTTCATTACATTATAGATACAAGAAGTTTTTTTTCCAAATTTTCATTAGTCTTTAAAATTAATTGTCATAGAATTTAATTGAAATGTATGTTTAGATAAACTTTTGTTAACATACAATCTTAAATAAAGTTTCTCAGGAATCTTGGAATCTGAAAAAGATGAAAACTTTACCACATGCTATTCACTTTGTGACAACATTTCTTCAGTTCATTACTACAAAGCTGGCACTGTATTCAGCAAGTGTTTCAGCTTTAATCAGGCAGTGTAAAATTCTCTTATACTTAAGGACTATTTTCACGCAAAATGTTGGCCTTAAAACATCTTTAGGGAGACTATATGCAGCCTGGATAATAAATTTTTTATGTCATAATTTTTCCTATGTATTTGAGAATTTACAATATGACACTGAGAATTCTAGAATTTTTATTTCAAAGTTATATTTTCATGATTTTCACCTTTCAGTGTGATGATAATATTGTCTAAAACATGTTTTCAACTGTTATGGATAATTGATACATTTATTTATTTCTTGAGCAGATATGAATTCTCTTTTTTGCACTTAGAACAATTTGGTGCTATTAAGTTTAATTCAACTTTTTTTTTTTTTTTTTTTTTAATGAGATGTTCTGAATCACTGAATAAAACAAAGGCAGTGAACAAAGAAAGACAAATTTCCATCTGGCTTCATTGCCACCTTTCTTGATCAGGGAACAGTATAGTACCTATAAATACACAAGCTTCATAGAAAATAGTGCAGGATGTGGAACCAAATGTTAAGCAGCCTATGACACATCTACCAAAAATAGACGCTTAAAAAGTCATTCTTCAAAGTGACAAAAAAAATCTCAAAAGAGAGGCACTTGAATAAATAACAACCATGTGTTTTAAGTATCAAATACATGACAAATACTTAACGGAAAATTCCTTTAATATGTTCATGATTGATAAATAACAAAAAAGACTGATAAACCTAGACAAAGCTAAATAAATTATTAAGTGCTTAAAGAATTAGCTCTTTTTATAGAAGAAAGTGCCACCAAAGATTGTTAACTACAGATGATTTTTCCTTTAAAACAAGCTTCTTGCCAAGATCAAAGGGGAAATACCTTAAAATCCATTGTAAAAGTAGACCCCAGTTCTCGTTTTAGGAAAAACAGTATTATAGGAAATTTTTGTATTTCCAGTACAGAAAATTTTCAGTTGTATTTACTTGTGAATTTTTTCTATGCATGCCCTGTTTAGAAGCATTTAGACTAGAATTTATTCTAGTCAGACCTACATATCTGTAGTTTAGAGGACTATTCTACATATTCTTGGTCTACTCAAAAGAAGCTAGTCATAGTATTTTAAAACCAGTATAATTTCTTTAAAAGATTTCTTCCTTCTTTTTTTTTTTCTTTCCCCAAAGAAACACTATTACATTTACTCAAATTTATGTCCAAGGTATTTTGTTCCATTTTAATAATAAGGTATTTTTATTGCCTTACCTTTTATAACCTATAAGAGATAACATAACCACATGATACAGAACACACTTAGATACTCTCCTAACATTGTAAGTTGTGTTTAGATTATGTTTTAATGGCACAAATGGGTATTGGAGATTGTGCAGAATAGTACTATCACAAAAGCATATCTGTATTCCTCGAGCAATGACAGATCAAGAGTGTATCAGTAGTACACACATGGATGTATTCAAAAGCTGTTCAAACTTAATAAATCCTGCTCAGCAGAGAATGTATAATGTAGTTGTCCTCAATTCATTTATAACAGATGTATAGTGGAAAGTTCGAGGATGTCTCCAAACAATCTTGCACTGTAAGGACAAGGAAATGTTTCCACTTCAAGCAGTACAGCAGTTTTGTCCTAAATCATATCTCTCTACAGTTCTGCAAGCACTTTGTCTATGTAAATACAGATGCAGATGCTTGTTCACAGCCGGGGCAACAACTATGTGTGTCTCCACTTCTATGTGCATTTGTGCAGACAAGAAGCCTCTTAAGCCAACCTTCTGACAAGATAAGCTATAACTTTGCTTTTAAATAATTATTTTGTTGATAAAAATAAAATGTGAAGTATTCACAACATATTTCTTCATGCATATGGTCTCACTTCACACAGTGCAATGAAATCTGTATGGACTATTGCATTTATTTAAAATAAACTTTTTTTTCTTCCTTCTTTCCAGAAACTACTGAATTACTTGTGAATAATGTAATAAATCTATTTAGTGATGTCTCAAAACAATAGAGGTTAACCATCATTATTATTACATGTTGAAATGATTAATGACATTGTAAATACTGGTATATATTGTGTTCATATTTGAGATTAATTGAAAATTTACATAGGAAAGGTACTGCTGTCAGAATCATCAGATAAATATATACTAAAATTATTACAACAAAGAAGCATGTGAAGAGTGAGTTTAAAACAAATCATCTAGTGCAAGCTCTCACCTAAAAGGAGGTGATCATTCTGGGCTCTTTGTCATTTGACAGCTAATGAAATTGTCCCTCTTATGAAGTATTTGCATTGCAGACTCTACATGAGAACCTCATTATACTCCCATGAAATCACTGTGATTTTTGCCATCAGATGCAAGAAAATATGAACTAGTCTACAGATCAGCTTTTATACACTATACAGGATTAATTTAGCTTATTAAATTAGCTTATATTGAACATTTGTAGTTTATCTTTGAAGTCTGTTTGGATATTTTGCTTTAATTTCAAAAGATAAGCACATGAAAATATTTACATTTTTAATGAGGATAAGAGAAGAGAGAGAGAATTTTCTTTGCAGTTAGTAGTTTAGTTTAGAAATTTTTGTAAATATTAACTTAAAGGACTTCACTAAGTCCCTTGTTTTATTCAAGGAGACAATCTAGCAATAACAGCTATTATATACACATCAAACACATATCAAATCCACATCAAATGCAAAGAAGTTTTCAGAACACAGACAGAAGAAGACCAGTAGACCTCTTTCAATCGTCAGAGCTTAAAATTGTTAAATACACCTGAAAGAAGAAAGTCCAAAGTGCATAAAGAAAAGTGTATATACGTTGATAAACTGCAAATACTAAACCCTGACAGTAGTTCAGCACACACACACATGGGTACAAATGCACCCTACTACCATTCTAGTTATTCCTGTAAGCACAGAAATAGTGCTTACAAGAACATAGAATCACTGAGGTTGGAAAAGACCTACAAGATCATAGAGTCAAGCCTTTGACCGAACACCACCATGCAAACTAGACCATATTACTAAGTGCTGTCCAGTCATTTCTTGAACACTTCTGGGGACGGTGACTCCACCACCTCCCTGGGAAGCCTGTTCCAAAGCTTAACCACCCTTTTGGTGAAGGAATTCTTTCTGATGTCCAATCTGAACTTCACCTCGTAAAGCTTGAGTTTATGTCCTCTTGTCTTGTTGCTAGTTGTATGGGAGAAGAGATCAACCCCCTCCTTGCTACAACCTCCTTTCACGCAGTTGCAACGAGTGAGAAAGTCTCATCTCCTTTTCTCCAGGAAAAACAACCCCAGCCCCCTCAGCCCTTCCTCATGGGACTTACTCTCTAGAACTTTGACAAGCTTTGTTGCCCTTCTCTGGACATGCTCCAGCACTTCAGTGTCTTTCTTGAAATGAGCAGCCCAGAACTGGACACACTACTCAAGGTGTAGCCTCACTAGTGCCAAGTACAGATGGACAATCACTGCCCTAGTCCTGCTGGTCATGCTATTTTTGATACAAGCCAGGATGCCATTGGCCTTCTTGGTCACCTGGGCACTCTACTGGTCCATGTTCAACTGCCTGTTGAACAGCATCTCTATGTCCTTTTCCTCTGGGCAGCTTTGCAGACACTCCTCCCCCTGCCTGTAACGCTGCATGGGGTTCTTGGGACTCAAGTGCAGGACCTGGCACTTGTCCTGTTGAACCTTGTACTGCTGGCCTTGTTCCATAGATCCAACCTGTCCAGATCCCTCTGCAGAGCATTCCTACCCTCCAGCAGATCAACACTCCTGCCCAACTTTGTGTCTTCTGCAAACCGATTGAGAATGCACTCCATCTCCTCTTCCAAATCATTGATAATAAAGTTATTAAACAGGACTGGCCCCAGTACTCAGCCTTGGAGAACTCCGGTAGTGACCAGCCACCAACTGGATGTGACACCATTCATCACCATTCTCATAGCCCGACCATTCAGCCAGTTTTTAACCCAGCAAAGAGCGTACCTGTCCAAGTCATGGGCTGCCAGCTTCTCCAGGAGAATGCTGTGGAGGCCAGTATCAAAGGCTTCACTGAAGTCCAGGTAAACTACATCCATAACTTTTTCCTCATCTACTGGGAGGGTCACCTGGTCATAAAAGTAGATCAGGCTGGTCAAACAGGACCTGCTTTTCCAAAACACATGGGCCTGATGCCCTGATTGTCCTCAACACATCAAGTATATAACATGTAAGAAAGCTTTATCCATCAGGGTTATTTTTATGACTCCCATTCAGCAGTCTTAACATTTTACTAAGCGCAAAAACATAGGTCCCTCATGTACCAAGAACTTATTCTGAAAGCAGTCAAGTTTAGACTATTTTCTCCTCATTCCTGTTATGCATTTTATTTAAATTCCTTTGTCATTAAAAAAAGAAAAAATCTACTTTTAATACATGAATCTTGTCAGTTCAAGGAACAGCAAATGGAAAGACCAGTATTTTCTCCCAAGCCTTACAGTTTACTCCAGGGTTTATAGTAGAAACACTTTAATAGCGAGGATATAACAAATATTTAAACAGAATAGTGTTGAACAGAATTTGCCCTGAAAAAACTGATGATCACTAACTCAGGCCCTGCTTCTCCAGTCTGTCTGTGACCAGCAATGGGGGCCAGAATGCTCCCTTTGATTCAGTGTGTCCTAGCCCTGGCTTGTGGCCTATCAGTGTTACCTGGGACTCAACCTTCCTCACAGTGCTGGAGATATGTGGATATGTTTCCACTAAGGTATTAACATTTTCATTATCTATCACTTTCTAACTCATGGTTGGCACCAATTGTTAATGGCTTCATTGGTCATATAGTCCCAGATAAATCTCTTTTATTTTGTCTATATCTAAAGACAATTAATGGCCATTTGGGACTGTGTAGGTAAGGACTCATTTTCTCTCAGTGGTGTGTCTGAGTAGATTTCAGCCTGTGACACACATAAACATGTTAATTAGTGAGTAGATGGATGGCTGTAATCTGTACCGCTATTAAGCTATTGGTCATTATGCCTTAAGAAGAACGGACCAATTTAAACTAGATCAGTGTTATCAAGTATGTTCACTGAAAGGAAGCAAGTTGAATGCTATTTTAGAAAACAATATTTTCTGCAAGAAAAGCACAAAGATTAGTGTTTACAGAGCCGTTGTTTTGTCTACTCTTTTGAATGGGTCCAAATCATGGGTCATCTCCCGCCACCACTTGAGACTCTTAGAACGCTTCCATCAGCGTTGTCTCCACTCAATCCTCAACATCCACTGGACTGACAAAGTGACCAATGTGTCTGTTCTGGAACAGGCAGTGGTCATGAGTATTGAGGCCATGCTGCTGAGAACACAGCTGTGCTGGGCTGGGCACGTCTCCAGGAAGGAGGACTACCGCCTCCCCAAGATTGTGCTCTATGGAGAACTCGCCCCTGGCTGCCACAAGAGAGGAGCACCGAAGAGGAGATACAAGGACTCCCTGAAACAACATCTCAGCCTTGTCCATATTGATCACCATCACTGGCCTACTCAGGCCTCCAACCGGGAGACATGGAGGCACACCATCTATAATGCTGCTGCCTCTTTTGAGAACACATGCAGAATCATTTCTGAGGAGAAAAGACAACACAGAAATAACCGAGTCTTGCCAGTACCACCACAGGAGACTTTCCACTGTACCTTTTGCAACCAGACTTGTCTATCTCGCATTGACCTTTTTAGCCATCAACATGCTTGTAGCAAGTGTGGGTAGAGTCCTTTTCTAATCTTTATTCGCAAAGCCTAACCATGAATGAAAAAAAAAAAAAAAAAAGATGTAAAAAAAAATTTCTGCAATGTCCAGAGAACTTGCAAAGAAAGTACACAAGGCTTGTACTTTTGCACTTTGATTTTTGATGTCCTCCTCAGGACATCAACCTTTCCACCCATCAGATAAGCAGAAAAATATCTTTGCTTAGTGCTATCTCTTAATAGTTTTCATTCAGGACCCCAGAGTATATTTGAACCAAGAATTATAATAGAATGTATTTATCATAACAAATATTAGTTGTGGGATACAATCTCCACAGAAATGGCTTCTTTGGTTCCCCATGCCCTGCTCCCCCATGCCCCCCCCAAAAAAAAGTTAAGCTGTCCACCTTTAAGTAAGTAAGAAAACTCACATCTGCAATTATATTCTCAAATGGATTTTATGAAACTTTTAATTTTCAGGAATTTAATTCCTTGCTGCATATATTTGTTGTTGAAGAGGGGAAAGAAACCTTATGCTGAGATAAAATTGAGATTCTCCTTAATAGATTTGGTCTCAAAGCAAATTAATAGTCTGGAGTTTTAAAACATTGTCTTTACATGTAATTCGCTGCATTGTCTAATTAAAATAGGTAATAAAAAAAAGGAAAGGGAAAACTGGAGTAGATATGAGGAAATTCTTTGTTTAAAAGTGAGATGTAATAAACGGTATTGAGCTGCATGGTTCTTATTCTTAAGGATACCTTGAGAAAGGCATCACCATTCATTGATTCAAGGTTTTCACTAAATTGAAGCTATTTACAAAATATGAAAAGCATAAAAAAACTTCTGCCCTAAATCATATTCATATTTATATGTCTTTCAATGATTTTCCACTATACAAATTCTCTATTTAGGTAATGTAAAAATAAATCTACTCAATCTAAACTAATCTAAACTTAAAAGAAATCACTATCTACAAAGGCAAACTTGAGAAGAAAAGAAAAAAAGAACATATTAACTGCTATTCTCTCCACAGGAAAAGTAACATAACTGCTGAAATCTGATTCTGTTAGACATAATACCCTAAGTGAAATAATACCTTAAATGAAAAAGTCTTAATAGCCTACTGAGAAATTATAATACCACCCTCCAATACATGTCTTTTACAGCATTGGATATGTTGATTTAATCAACTATAATGGTTGTATTTTTTAAAGGAACATCTTAAATTTGATGAAGGGATCCATGGATTTTTTTTTTTGAATAAAACAATGAATATCTTATTTAAAAACTGACCTCATGAAACCTTTTTGGTTTGTGCTGTCATTTGGTTTGCTTGCTGTTGTTCAAAATCAGATTTTGACTTTTCTAAGTCATGGGTTGAACTTACAAATGTTTCTGAATGTTGGATCAATACAAACCTTTCTATCTCCGTGTAGATGCCCACTGATATTTAGAATAGTTTTAATCTTTTGTAATTCCTTAGTTCATTGATTTTTTTTTTAATGCAATATTTATGAAACAATAGCCTTAGTGTAGTTTTGTTGCAAATAAAATCACTTTCTGCTGTAAGGCCATCATTTTGTGCATTTTCTGTTTGGAAACTGTTTGCTAGTTTAAAAAACTAGCAAAAAAGCCCCTGCTTAGAAATGGAAAAATATGTTTTCTCTTGGCAAAAAAAAACCCCAGTTGTTGCTCAAAAGCAGAAAAAGGCAAACCTTTAAGAAGGATATCAAAACCCTAAGCATTAGCGAAAATACAGGAAAAAAATTAATCCTTTTATATTCCCACTCATCCAGGGCAGGTTTGTTCCCTTACATACTGTTATATCATGCTGATAACTTTTTCTTTTTCTTTCAACAGTGACTCTCTTGCAGTAATTTTCCCCTCCTCAATTTCAAATCAGAAATGCTTCTACCTTTATGCAAGCTACAAGCTTGTCTCTTATCAGCTGACAGCTGGAACTCAGGAAACTACTCTTAGGATGATAGCTGGAAGAATAAGAGAATATACTACTTGCTCTGACTTGGACTGAGCATTCTGATAATGGGACCTCTTGGAAGATTGAAAAGAGAAAATGAGATAACAGATTTCAGTACCATAAGCTTCTGGTAAAAATGAGACCTTTTTCCTGAGACAAGAGGTCTTAAGGACATAGCATCAAGCTGTTTTCTGTTAGAATTAAGACTGGAGAAAAACGAAACCAAGTATCATGCAGAGACAGGAATCAGAGAGCACCAGTAAAGCATACAAGCCAATTTCTTGCTCTCAGCCTTATCCAACTCATGCTAATCACTTCCCACCTGATCGTCTTGGAGCTGTGCAGCAGAAGAGCTCAATCCCATATTCCTGACTGCAGATGGGGAGCTGAACGCTGCGTGTCCATTAGAGGAGAGGTAGAACTGATTGCTTATCCAAGAGAGGCAAAACCCCTATGATCTGTCAGCTATATTTCTGTATGTAAACACTAATACCTATGACCCAGTCTGGATATACTGTTCTGCACAATGTATGTTATGATAAATTGCTTTAAGTACTGATTAGAGTGAAATAATTGCCAGCAGTGAAACCTGATGTATGTAGCACAGATCAGGCCATAATTTCTTGTTTTGTTGCAGAATCAAGACTGGAAATCTGTAACATATCTACAGACACTGTAGCAAAATATATGTAGAAATGATAGATTTTTTTTTTTTAAGCTTTAGGTAAACTTACTTCTCTGCTACACATAAAAGTAGCAAATGTGAACATATGCACATATTTCATTTTAGAATTATAAAATTGCCTGTCTAAAAAAGATTAGAGATAAATATGTCACAGAACACAGAAACCACACAATCAGAGAATTTATTATGTTGGAAAAGACCTTAAAGACCATTGAGTCCAACCGGATGTCCCAATGCAACATGAGGTCATGTAAAAAACTTCTGGCCATTACCAAAGCTCTGACCAACTACAATCAGTTACTATCTTCCAACATTTTAGATTCAGCTGAACCTCATATCCCAGCATACAGTCAAATCTTGAAGTCAGATGCATTGTTGTTCAGGTCTTCCAGCTGCTTTAGGGTAGACTCATTTTGAATGACTGTGTAAAGCCACTATCCCACAATATAATCATACCAGTTGTCAAGTACTATGGCAGCTATTGTAAGAATACAGATCTATAAGCTGTTATGGAGTATTGTGGAGCTGGCTCTGTTTCAGACATAATTAGACTGCATAATAAAATGGTGAGGTTTTTTTTTTTTAAAGTGTAATGCGTGAAAACTATGTTGTAAATTAAGACTAGAAGCCAGAATAAAAGTAGGAGTTATGAGACAAGGTCTTGGCTGATGCCAAAGAACCTTTCTGCGGCTTGGTTCATCAGGAAAAAAGCTCACGCAGTTGCTGACTATCTATGTCCATTCATCTCTGGAGTGACCATCATCAGAAGAAAATATATAGTGAAATATGGAGATCTTGTGAGTTTCTTGAAAATTACTGTTTTCTGCTGTTTTGTTTTTCTTATGCAAAACTGTGCCTTCTTCCCTCTACCCCTTCCACCTCACAGCAGGCCACTTAGTACATGCATGGTTTGGAAACGGGCATAAAGTTGTTATGTTCTCAGTAATTAGGGAGCAAGAGAAGTAACAGGCATTACTCAAGGAATGAGAAAGAGAATAGATGCCAATTAAAGAATGTGAGAGGGAAGTAAAATGAGGATTATAAGGAAATGTCCTAATGGACTTATAACAGCAGTAATGTAGAAGAAGCCTGTAGAAAGAAGCCCTTGTTAGTTCTAATTAAGAAAAATGTTCTGTGAGAAATACTTTGTTGTAGATGTCAAATAATCTTTAGTTCCTTTGAGTCCATTGTTTTCAATAGTGGTCTGTAAAACAAGGTATTAATTTTACCAACAAGTGGTGCGAGATGACACTTGTTTGCACTTCACATTTTGTAAATGAACTCTAAAATGTTCCTTGCACCCTAGTTGGGGACAGAGAGGGAAAGTAGAGAAGAGAAATACTGTCCTTCAGGAATTTTGATATTTGGATAATTTCATTAATTCTTAATATATGTGGTCGATGAAACTTGGGATTTGGGATATCCTACATATGAGAGCATTCTAGATTGCATGACACTTAGCTAGTTCACTGTGGATAGTAAAAAATGCAATACCATACCTGTATCAATTGTCTATCCTTATCAAGGATATAAAACACAGTATGCATATTCTGTGAACTCTGAGAGTTTTATCTGAGGTGATCTTTTTATTGGCACTGTAATGTGAATAGTACAGAGACCATGAGGATAACTGTTTTTTTGATATCTGTTAAAAATAGTTTTAGGAAGTGTTGTTGATAATCACTGATATATGAAACACTAACAAGCAGTTTTATTGTATTTATTTTTTAATTTAAAGGGTTTGATTCTTGGTCTTACAGCATAATATGACTTTTGAAATCATGCAATTGAGGGCATTTCTCCAGAACCAGATTTTGACCTTTTTGTGACAGTCTTATCTCAGAACAAGGACTAGTGTTGGGCGAAAATAACTATGGAAGCTTAAATTATGGATCTTTAGCCTGCTGTGGGCCAGGATCTGGTGCCATACATAAAGTGCTGTCTTATTTTGGCCAAATATTATTTCCCTTGTCTTATCCAGAGGTAGTTGTTTAGATCTTTATCTTTTCAAGTCTGCTATATTACTGTGAATGGAATCCATAGCATCTTCATATAGCTGTTACTGCTTAGAATAACTGTGAAGATATTGCATACATTCCTAATTTTTTTTTAATATATTGCCCTTTTCTGTCACTTAAAGATCTGATCTTGATTCCTTCTTCTCTATTCCTCATCCCTTTTTAATAATACAATCTGTGAAAGAATATATCAGGGAGGAAATTGGTCTTGCAGAAGACTAATAAACGTCATGTGCACTACATGGAAACTGTTTATCTGGAGCTGAAACAAATTATTAACATAAGGGAAAATGTGAATACATCTTTCATTTTCACCTTTGGTAGACAAAAGCATTTCATTTGTTGTTTATGCTTTCCTCGTATCAAAATAAAAAAGAAATCTATCAGCATTTCCTAATAAAAATGTATGTGTTGGTTGTCAAAAGTTATTTGGGAGATCTATTCTGTATATATACAAATTCAGGGTATTTTGTTTTGAACATTATTGACATTGAATTGTAACATGTCAAAAGCAGATCATACAATTTTTAAACTTAATTGCTTCCAGACGTATTAAGTTGTTCTTTTTAAAAACACATGAAATGAGTGTTTTATTTCAGTGCTATCATATTTTCTATGACTCTTTTCCCTTCAAAGAACTTTTTCAAAAGCTACATTTTAAATCATTCCTGCTGGGATATCATTCCTATGAAGTACCACCTACTTACTATTTTCTGACTATGTGGCAGGTAAAGCCTGCTGAATACGTGAATTTTGGCAGAAGACTGAGTACAGGGGAAAAAACCCAACTAATATCACATACATAGTGACACAATGCATACAACATTGCAACAATCTCTGGAAAAAGAAAAGTTGGCGAAGTAAAGTGTGAGGAGAGACAACCCGAGATGACAAATGAGGCAAAGTCTGACAGGCTTTAAAAAACAGGCTTCAGAAGTAGGCAAGATTGAAAGCAAAACAACATGTAATGAAAAAACAGAACATAACAAAACAACACCTAATCCCCAAAATCAGAATTTGCTGCAAAAGAGTCAGGGTAGTAAATAAATTAATCCTGGGAGTACTGGTCTCCTAGGGTTCTCTTTTGGAGCATGTATCTTTTTTTATTTCATGCACTTGATGCTGCTACTTCTCTCTCTTCTTTCATTGAGAAAACACCACATTAACTAAGGAAAGATATAGAGAGCCTTTTGCAAAATCTTGCTTTCACTTGATTAGCTTCTGTTAACAACATACATTCAGTCTCTTACCCCTCTGAAGGGAAACTAGCATCGTTCATGTGGAATTATTTAAATCATCTTGTCCGTGAGCTGCTTTTTGCTGACAATGCCGCCCTCTTTACCCACACAGAAACACCTCTGGAGCGGTTAACATCCTGTTTGCAGAGGCTGCTGAACTTTTTGGGCTACAAGTCAGCTTGAAGAAGACAGAAGTTTTCTACCAACCTGCACCTCAGGAAATCTTTCATCATCCCCATATCATCACTGGCGAATCCAAGCTCAAGTCAGTGCAGCAGTTCACTTGTTTGGGAAGCATTATGTCCTCAGATGGTAAAATTGACAAAGAGATAGACAACAGGCTAGCGAAGGCATATAGAGAAAACTTTGTAAAAGAGTTTGGTGTAATAAACACCTGAAGAAAAGCACAAAGATTAGTGTTTACAGAGCCGTTGTTTTGTCTACTCTTTTGAATGGGTCCGAATCATGGGTCATCTCCCGCCACCACTTGAGACTCTTAGAACGCTTCCATCAGCGTTGCCTCCGTACAATCCTAAACATCCACTGAACTGACAAAGTGACCAATGTGTCTGTTCTTGAACAGGCTGTGGTCACGAGTATTGAGGCCGTGCTGCTGAGATCACAGCTGCGTTGGGCAGGGCACGTCTCCAGGATGGAGGACTACCGCCTCCCCAAGATTGTGCTCTATGGAGAACTCACCACTGGCTGCTGCAAGAGAAGAGCCCCGAAGAGGAGATACTTATTCATCTTGTTAAAAATAAAATAAGTTTGGGTTCACTTTGAAAGTGGATTGTGTTTGGGATAAGGAACTCAGCTTAAATTTGAATCTTAGTTTTCTTGTGGATCTGAAGGTAGATTTGTTGGGGTTTTGTTTGGTTGTTTTTTGTTTGTTTGTTTGTTTTTTTGTTGTNTCTTAGTTTTCTTGTGGATCTGAAGGTAGATTTGTTGGGGTTTTGTTTCGTTGTTTTTTGTTTGTTTGTTTGTTTGTTTGTTGTTGTTTTTTTTTTTTTTTATTTCATGCTGTGATATACTAATATAAAACCACAATTTTGTTCCTTGACATCAGGTTATCCATCCGTAACACAACTTCAAATGAATTTTTATGGTCTTGTTTGTATGATGCTGGGATGCAGGTTGTATATTCTGTTGCACACTTTGTCAGACACGATGTCTTTTATTGGCATGTCCTGTCATTTTGAGTACTGGAAGTCCTCCAAAATATATTTATGTGTCTGTAAATTGTGACCACAAAAATGGTATGACAGGTTTGGTTTCCAGCAGTTTGATTCCCACTGTGTGATGTTTACCAAGTTGTGCATGAGGAACTTTACAGCCGCTGATGTCTGTGGAGTACATATCATGCAATGTATTTACTCACTTCATAAAAAATGGAAGTTCCTCATGTAGGCTGTGATGGATGCTAAAAGCTTACAGAGTCTCTAGGCAGTATAGTAAGCTCATGGGAAAAAAAAATGAATTCTCTATGACTTACTATAAAAAATGATGTGTGATTCATTAAGTCCCTGAGGCACAAATCCAACGTGGGAGACTATTCAGAAAAGTATCACTCCATAACTGCCTTGTGTTTAGGTTTTTCTTTAGGAACATGTTTTTGTCCACTCTTGCAGATATGATACTGCTCTAGAGACAACTTTGGTCTCACTGTAGTCACTCTTACCTCTCATATTGTTATGAGCACAGAAACGTAAGAAGCCTTCTACACTTTGAACGCAGTCCCCTGTATTTTCTGATAACAGGTTGACAACTTTTTCAAAAACTCTCTTCCCAGATCATGTTGAGTTTTTGCCTTCTCAAGTTCCCCCATGTGTTCCCTTGCAGAAACTGTGGGGGTGAATTATGTGAATTGTTTGAACCTATGGCAGGTGGTGAGATGCATGAACTAATTTATTCTAGCTAAAATCAGAGCTTTGAAAATCAGTCCACAATACCTTTACTTATGATTTAATTATGTCTTTCTGTCTCTCACATGACCAACTCTCCTCTCCTCTTATGTACCTCCTGCTAGTCACTTAAAACTAACTTCCTGATTTTAATTGATTATACTTTTAATTTGAGCACAACTTTTATTCATGTATTCCTTACTACCCCCCATCATTGCTCATAATTGTTGTTTGGAAGTGGTTTTCAACAGTTTCCAAGGTGCTGGAATTGCCCCTAGAGAATGCCTTTTGTACTTCATACTCTGTAATTTTCACTCATGCAATTCATATGTTCTCCTCAGCTTTGCTTTTATTTTTATTTGAATTTTCTTTACTCCAGGAAAATTAAAAAAAAAAAAAAAAAAAAAAAAAACAAAACCTAA
>VXAY01002880.1:537933-560725 GCA_013399855.1 Oxyruncus cristatus
TCTCCCAGAAAAATAAAAAAAAAAAAAAAAAAAAAAAGGCACAGACTGCAATTTTTCTCAGAGGGACAAGTTGCGTAAATAAGTGATAGTCGTGTCACATATTTCCTTCGAAAAGTAATCTATGAAAATTTCAATGTTCCCTATATTATATTAATAAGTCAATTATTTCCTTAATACTTAGGTATGCTGCTATTTTTACCTAAAAATAACTATAAAATGCATAAAAATTCAGTATTGTACACATTTTTTAAAATTCAATTGTTTTAACTTTGTCCATTAAATGACATTTTCCTGACATTTGCTTATAGATAGTGATAACGCCAGCCACATACATAATATATGACATTGCAACTCTCTTAAGAAAAAAACAATACGTGCAACTCTATAGAAAAATACCATTCATGAGAACTCATTCAGGCTAGAAAAATACAGATATTATATTGTCAGTAATAATTCAGATAAGGGTCACATCAAAATCTCTGCTTACTAAAACCAGCAATTTTTGAAAAACAACCTGGAGTAGTTCACACATTTTAAATACAAAAAAGATACAAACTGGCGATTAAAATGCAATATATACTAGGAAATACAGAAAATAATTTTGACAATGTAGTCCTTCTGAAAAAAACCCCAACTCTAAAATTTAGCAGGAACAAAATGCTTCTGTAACACCTTACAGAAGCAGCATTAAAAGCTACAGACCAGAATAGAAAGTAAAATACATAATAAAACTCACACTAGATTTTTTGTACAAGGATACTCAGTTTTGATTCACTGATTTGTTTCCATTTTGCAGCTACTTTTACTTTCTTTCACTTCAGTAGAAATTCTCATTTCTTTCATTTACCTTTCAATATTTCCAACCTTATTCTAATTGTCATTCATAGAACTCTTCTGTGTATGGGTTAGCTAGTCAATTGCCAGACTAAGTACTATTTTATGGATCATTCCTGATACTTTGGAATCAAGAAAATACTGTGTGCAGCTATTGTTCATTAAAGCATTTAAAACTGCATAGTTATATAAAGTGTTATGCACTATATTTTTTAAAATGTTTTCATGCAAGCTCAGTAGAATTAGCTGAGTGCCCAGATGACAGACTGAGCATACAAAAATATAACAATTGGAATAATCATGAGCTACATCCATAAGTCATTCTGTGCAGAGTAAAGCATATATACTTTTAAGACACATTAAAGAATTAGCTTTAAATAGAAAGTCTGTCCATCTATGTCCATTATGAATTACAGTATGTTACTCAATCTATTTTAAGAAGTCTTAGCTTATAGTTTTCAAAGTCAGTCAAAGTTATTCCAGCATCCTGAGAAGTACCTATGGATTTGCCACACATAGAACGGAAATATGGAAGAACACAGAATCATAGAATGTCCTGGGTTGGAAGGGACTTTAAAGATCATCTAATTCCAACCTCCTTTCCATGAGCAGGGATACCTTGCACTGGAGAGGGTTGCTCAGAGCTCCATGCAACCTGGCCTTGAACACTTCCAGGGATGGGGCATCCATAACCTCTCTGGGGAACCTGTTTCAGTGTCTCAACACCTTCACGTCAATGAATATTTTTTAATGTCTAATCTAAACCTACTCTCTTTCAGTTTAAAGTCTTTCTTCACTGTCCTCTCTCTACATGTTCTTGCAAATAGTCCTTCTCCATCTTTCTTTTAGTCTTCTTTAGGTTCTGGAAGGCTGAAATAAGGTCACCCTGAAGCCTTCTATTCTCCGTGCTGAACAATCTTAATTCTTTCAGCCTTTCCTCACAGGAGAGGTGCTTCATCCCTCTAATCATCTTGGTGGCCTCTTCTGGACTCACTCTAACAGGTCCACATCTTTCTGTGCTCCACTGGGCACTCCAGAGCTGGATGCAGTACTCCAGGTGGGATCTCACCAGAGTGGAGTAGAGGGGCAGAATCACCTCCCTCAACCTGCTGATCACACTTCTTTTGATGCAACCCAAAAGATTCGCTTTCTGGGCTTCAAGTGCACACTCCCAGCTCATGTCCAGCCTCTTATCCCCCAGTATCCCCAAGTCATTCTCAGAAGGGTTGCTTTTGATCTGTTCATCCCTTTAGCCTGGATTGATACAGGGGACTGCCCCAACCTGGGTGCAGCACCTTGCACTTGGTCTTGTTAAACATCTGAGGTTCCCATGGATCTGCTTCTTGAGCTTGTCCAGTTCCCTCTGGATGGTATTCTGTCCTCCAGGTGTGTCAACCACAGCAATCAGCTTGGTGTCATTGGCAAACTTCCCTCAGGACTCCAAACTCCAACAATACACGATCCCTGTGGCCCAGGCTGCCTTCAGTTCTGATGTCCCCAGTTTGCTCACTTACATTGGTGGCCATGAGATCCAGTAACTCATTCCTTCTTGTACGGCTCTCTACTACTTGGCTCATGAAGTTATCCTCCAGGCATTCCAGGAGTCTCTCGGATTGCCTACAGCTTGTTGTGCTAATTTTCCATCAGATGTCAGAGTGGGTGAAGTCTCCCAGCAGGACAAGAGCCTGTGAGCATGGTGCCTCCTGTAGCTGGAGCAAGAAGTCTTCACCAACAGGCTCCCCTTGTGTATTAAACTGTGCAAGTCTGATGCATTGGGTTCTATACACTGTTCCTTATCAACCAAAGCTTTCTGAGATCAGCACAAGCAACCAAACATTTTGTATGGAAATTTTAGATGTCATCATACTGGATACTTGTAAAGATGTCTTATTTGATTATTTGAATTTAACTTTGAAATAACATGGAATCTCTCCTCTTGTAGAATTATAGAATAGTTTGGATTTTCAGTCCTTTTGAACCATAACCATAAGTGTTTTGTGTTGAAAAATTCCTTAATATTACCTTAGAAACATCTTGACAATTTGAGGTTTGTTCTTCCAAAAGACATAAAAGAAAGATTAGTAAATTAATATTAAAATCAGCTAAGGTTCTTCTCTAAAATGCAGAATTTGAAACAATAAAAAATCAATCACTGAGTGCATTTATCTCAACTAAGGTCATGGCTGGCATGAAAAAAAAAAATACCAATGAAAATTAAATTGATCCATATTGTAATACTAACCTTGATACAACATTAATTTAAGATGTCTTCTCTGATTTTGTTCATGTGTTTGACATTCATCCAGCAAAACTAAGAATTCTGCAATTAAATTGGGTGCATTAAAAAGGTACATATATATTTATCTTTTACCCCATTCTTCTATATGTCTAGGTAGTACAGTATCCCATGTCACTGCAGATATATCTGCTACAGCAGATATATCTGACGGAGAAATCAGTAAGCCTATGAAATCTTGGAACTTAATGCTAAATGTCAAATGTATGGATCTATATATAATACTTTTTTCCCAGAAAGCGAATTTTACATTTTATAGATAAACACTTCACTTTGACCACGGGCAAAGGCCCAGTTTCATAGCCAACATTTAGTTTTCCTGATTTTTCACATCTATGAGTTGTGTAGATATATCACAGGAACTTTTAATCAAATAATATTTCTAGTAGAGCAATCAGAACTGAAAGAGTTATTGAAAAAAAGTCAGCATATTTTATAATGGCAGATGTGTCTCAGGATTCTGCTCCAGTCTGGAATAATAGTTCCTAGAATCTGCATGTTCTGATTCCCAGCTGAGTGCCAGAATCCTCTCCTTATTCCACTTGCTGCTTTCACTTTTTAAAAATGAATTTGAAATTTATTTCCCATTGGGAGATTACATCAAACCTAAAAATGATACTTAAAAAAACCCAACAACCCCCTCCCCTTTGTTTTTTATCCTTTACCATTCAATTTATTGAAGTGTCCCTCTGCTACAATATGTGGTTACATTTTTAAGTAATGGATATTTAACACAAGATTTCTTTTTGAATATAAGGTAGTTGTTTAAGATATGCATCTAGTCTCTGGCCAATGAAGAAAGGCTATCATCACAAAAAGGGAATTATTCTCATTTTTCTTATACCTTTACTTTAAGTGAAAGAATAGGCAAGTTTACAGACACGCCACCTTTCTTTAACTGGCATTCATATTTATTATGAGAAGATTCATTTGTAGATTGGAGTACAGTAGTATTTTAGGCCAAAGTCATGTCTCAAGGCTAAGTTAATTAATTAATTATTACAAAGCACTTTGAGAACCCCGGAGAGAAGACATTATAGAAGTATGAGATGTTATTTTAATAATTTTCCATTTCGCTGAGTGGAATGAATTACCTTAGAGCCCTCAGGGTCTGGGGCCTGATTAAGGACTGTTGACTGCATTACAGAAAATATGGTTTCCACTTCCCTTCAGCCTGGCAGCCTTCCAACTTCCAGCTGTCTGTTAGTAAAAGGAGAACTATGTGGATTTTTACATGAGTTTTGAAAGGCTAGAAAAATGTTTTGGAAAAGTAGACATCAGCTAATTTCATCTAATCAGAATCCCTGGGAAGTTGCTCTGGAGAGAAAAAGCTGTTTGATTTTAATGAAAACAGAGAAAACTGGAGCAAAACATTCCTTTCAGTGGAAAACCTTGAATTTCTAGCAACATACCCAAGGATCTTCTTGCTTAACTGAAATGCAAAAAGAAAGCATAGAAAAACTAGAGACAAGGCCAGGAAAGATGAGAACAGTATAATAGCATTACTAGGGACAGTAATGCTAATCAGAAAGGACAAAGCTTATTTGGAACTAAAATTAGGGACTTAAGGGTAACAGATATGCCACTTGTAAATGGATTCAGAAAATGTGGCTCCAGTGTCTGCAGAGAGACAAATATTTCTGCACTCAGAAATATTTGTCACTTCAGGAGTGGTGCAGCTTCAGATTGGGGTCTACTCAGAACAGCAGTACATCCTCAAATTCATCTGCTAGGTGAGATTCCCTTGGAAATGATGAAAGTGCTGGCTGGTTACAAGGCTTTTTTCTACTTTTTAATGAAAATAATTTAATGATTGGGAGAGGTCAATGAAAACCAGAACATGGTTTATGCAATACACATTTCTTTAAAAAGAGCAACAAGAAGGACATGGGGAATTGTGACCAGTAAACCTCATCTCTGTCCCTAGACAGATCTTAGAGTAACGGAATCAATCTGAGACATAAAGAATAGGACAAAAATCAGGAGCAGTCAATATGACTTTTTTCAAGGATGATGCTTATCCAGTTTTCTTGCCTTATGCAAAGAAATTGCTGTCTGTATGGATGAGGGGAGAGTGGTAACTGTGACCCTGTTGGATGCTGGTAGGTCTTGTAACACCGTCTCTCATTTCATTCTCATTTGGAAGCTGAGGTCTGGAACACACTGTTTTGAGTGCTGAAAAATGGATGGATTGCTAAGCTCAAAGGGTGGGAATCAATGAGCTTGTGTCCTGTTGGTGACTGATAATAGTATCAGGGACACACTGGGACCCATATTGTCCATTATTTTCATTGGTGATGTGAACAATGACAGATCCATAGTAAATCTGCAGAAACAATAAAGCAAAATGGTTAACTGACACAATGAAAGAACGATCTGCAGTTCTGAGGGACCTTGATAAACTTGACTAAGCAAGCATAAGACTTGAGAAGTTTTTCAAGAACAAAGATCTGGATGCTGTACTGTATCTGAGTCCACTTTTCACTCTCTTCACAAGCAAAGCAAATTACACACTGGACCTGTTTTAGAAGGAGCATGGTAAGGAGACTTAATAAACTTGTTATAACCCTCTACCCTGTGCTAATAAGGTTGCATCTGGAATACTCATGTCCATTTTGAGAGCAGTGTTAAGAAACTGGAATGGATGCAATGGATTGCTACTGTGCTGGTCTAGGGCCTTGAGCAGATGACCTCCAAGGAGAACTGAGGGAGCCACCCTTCTTCTTTTGAATAAGGGATGTTAAGGGGTGGTGTAAGAGCAGGGTGTATCTACTTGAATGGCACTTAAAGAGCTACATCCTTTCTAAGATATAAACTGTTTCTACAGTGGTAGAAGATAAAGTAAGGAGCAATAACATCATGCCATTGCCTCTTAATAAACTCCTTCACTACGAGGAATAGATTATCACAAAAGGTTGTGGGTTCTCTACGCTTCATTTTCCAGACAGCCCTAGCCCAAGTCTCTGCCTCTGTTTCAAAAGTTTGCATGTTTCTGCTTGTGTCCATTCATGTGTCCGGCCTTGCCATTAGGTGTATTTTATGTACATGTGTCTACACAACATTGATGTGTGTGCCTACCTGGAACACACATAAAGCTCAGCCTTGCTACTGGCTGAACCAGGGGCCATAGAGCTGCAACCACCTTGTCTCTGATGGGCTACTGAATTCAGTGGCTCCTAGCACATATGTCTGATTTACTTGAGTTCAAGACAGAACCATTTATAGTCCTCCAATCACGAGAATATCAGAACTGTGACAAATAGCAGTTTTATTTCTTTCTAATCATAAAGTAGAAAAGAACACTTTTAGCAAATCAAACACCCAAACTGATTTTAGGGGAGATATTTTGCACATGTGGAAGTAAAAGTCTTTATTTTAATGTTAAGGTAGCAAAAAAGAAAAAAAGAAAAAAAAAAAGAATTCTTTGCAATTTGAATGTTTTATATTTTTAAAAGTCTTTAAAAATTATTCAGATTAAAAAATTAAGGGGTTTATTTTTTAAGTATTCTGGTACTATGCATTGTTTATATCCAGGGTAAAAAACCAACCCCCTCAGATATAATCAAAGCAAACACAAAGTAAACTCAAAAGTAGCTTGATATCTGATGTCATAGAACCTACATTTTTATCAAGGGAAAAAATCCATAGTACTGGTAATCAGCAAAGTACTACCATGATGGAGTAGATCAGAATGGCAGAAAGAACAGCTTTATGGAAAAAAATATTTTTTTCAAAGTTGGAATTTATCAAGTTTATAGTACAAGATCAAGTACATAGAAATAAACCTGTTCAAATGCTTTCATCTTTCAGTTTACATGTTCTTAAAGGTTAGACTCTTGCCCCCTTTCCCATTTTGTCTTTCCCTTCCCACTTCCCCTTCTATTTCTCCTTCTCTTTCCTTTTCATTTTCCCTTAACCTTTTTCTCCATTCCCTTTGCCCTTCAGCTTTTTGCTTCTCTTCCCTTTCCCCTACCACCTTCCCCTTCACTTTCTCCTTTCCTTTTCCTTTGTTTCTCAGACACTTAAAGCTATGTTCCTCATTTTACCATAGCCATTGATATTCAGGTAGGTTGGCAACTTGGCCCTAAATCTACCAGATTCATAAGCATGGTTATACACTAACATTTTAGCCGGGCTCAGGAGGTGCTTTTGAAGCAAATCTCACATTCTTTCCCTAATTTTTGCTTTCGTTCTTGTCATGCAACTGTTTTGGAGCACATGAACAAAATTTAATTTTATTAAACAAACATAAAAAATTAAAAAACTCCAAGATCACATCTATTTCACCAAATTACTGGTGAGCATCCAGTCTACAGGGTCATAACAGGGCTGGTCTAAAATAATCATCTTCAAATTTACATAATCTACATTTCATGTCTCCAGTGTCAACTCTGTCTCTGGACATTCACTCTTATCATACATTTTTTGCTAATGTAAGTAAAGCTCAAATCAAGCTGAGTCTAACTAGATTTCATCTTAGCTGGAAAAATTTGCCAGGACAGTTTGCCCGGGACAGAATTAACCCAGTAGAGGGAATGAAGAAGAACCAGAAGCACCATTCTGCAGCATGGGTGATGAGCTGCACAGGTGTCAAAGAGATGGTATCTTTCTAGGAATTGATGTCCCTTCGGGAGTGGGTCTGAAAAGCTAAATCTGTTTTCCTTGTTTTCCCATTGCTGATCAGTGAGTTGTTAGATTTCAATATCCTTCCGGCAGGTCTGACTCTGCATGAGCTAAAATGGATCCTACATGATTGATTTCAGAGCAAAGGCTACGAGTGTTTTATTTAGATATGGCCCATTGCTTCATTTGCTAAAACTGCAGTTTGAAAGGCATCGAAATCCATGATGCTCAGATTTTTAAAAGCTCTTTCATGAATCAATGCCAAGCTAATTCAGGAAATGCAGGAAACAACAACTGAAAAACAGGAATCATTTAAAAAATGGAACACTTTTCCTTCAGAGCCCCTTGTTCTTTATGCTGAATGCCATAAGAAATAACAATATAAATATGAGTTATTCTTCAAACCTGAAGTGTGATGAAAGAACTTTACCAAAGGTCAGGGAAGTAAAAATGTCCAATCAAAAATTCTCAAATCAAATCTACAATGAGGGCTCTCATAATACAAAAAAAATAGAACAAAAAAACCAACCACTTCTAATTGAGTTATTATATGAGCAAAATCATTTGGATGTATTTTGGGTCTATCATTTCACAGTGCAAGTACAGTAGGAATAAAAGAATTCATAACTTCTCCAAAACTATTTGTATTCAGAAGTTGATATGATATAGGATGGTATGATATGATGCCCTATGCATTTTTATCCAGACTACTATGGAGTCTTGAACTGGTTCTTGGAATATGTCTTTTTTTTTAGTATTTTTTGTATGTTTGAATACATTATATTTTTTATCAGAATTATCAATACACACATACAAAAGTAATGCAACCAATTTATTAAAAAAATTAATTTAATTTTTTTGGGTTTGAATTTTCTATGAGTACACATAAAAATCATAATATCCTCAGTGTACACATTATTTAAAATTTTTCTAGCAGCAGTTGCTAGCATGTCTAAAATGGGAAATTGGTAACATATTCATCACACCTAAAGATCAGTCTTTATTTTTTTTTCAGAGATTCTGTCTTTGAAAAGCTGCTGCTCTAACAATTTGACTAAACTTTATGAAAAATAATGATTTTTTGATGCAGAATCTTCTATACTAATTGTCTCAATTTCTTCTTCAGATTTGAAGTTTTTACATAATGGCAGTAGGTCGATGACTTCACTGAAGTTCCTTTCAATTTCTCACCACAGGCTTTTTTGTTTTTTTTTTCCCTGCGTAATCTTTGTATATGTATGTGGAGGAAAAGGGTAATTTCCTTTGGTATCCTCAGTTTAAGTCATGTTGACACTGTTTTTTAAAAACATTTCAAGACAAAAAAGCACTTTATTTTATGAATTATTATCTCCACGTAAGGTTTTATGGCATTGTAGACTGTAAAAAAAAAAAAAAAAAACCAAAACAAAAGCTCATTAAGAAAAAGAAGTTAGAAATAAAGTTGTCATTCATAGTTTACATTATAAAACTGGAAAATATTTTTATAGCACTCCCATTCTTCATTTCTTTAATTTTAAAACTTACTAAGAAGAAAAGTTGTTGAGTTTTCACTCAGAATCGGATCTTGAGGTTGATCAGCTCATGCATGCAGTAAAGTACCTTTAAAATGAGGTCTCCAGAATAAAAAATCGTGGTAACATTTTTAAAATCCATTTCCTATGAAAATACTTTCATATTTATTTTAAAATAACCAGGAGATAAACACTCCTTCCACTTTAAATACATGCTAGAAAATGCATGAATTTTTAATATAAAATCCTGAATTGAATTGAAAAAATACCTTGAATTGTAACCTAAGAAGAAATTAATATTAAAAATTCATAGTATAAAAATGCCCCGAGAGTCTTACACTGGTAAATATTTTGGTTTTACAAAGTGCATATTCCTCTGTTCTCCTGGACTCCAACCCTCTCTCACTTGCTTGTACAAGGGGACAACAGTAAAACACAGTTAGCAACTTCTAGGGAACGACACTACTTTCATTATGGCAAAGCAGTGGTAGCTGTAAAATAATGATGTTGACAACTATGATTCTCACATATTTTCTTTACACAATAAAGTTAGAATGTCAGTACATATTATTTCAGCATTTTACTCTGCATCCTGACAGGATATTTCACTTGGAATAGCACTGCTATTTGAGGCACAATAAAAAAGGCATTCCAATGAATTGAAAATACACTTACACTTTTTAGAAATAAATGGACTGTATATTTGTTCTTCATGGTAATCTTGAAGAGCTTTGCAATCAGCTGTCTTTTTTCAGCTGCCATCTGCATGTTCCTGAACTCATTCAGGATGTCATATGGCTCTGAATAGAAAGCTTCATAAGGTCATTTTCTGCCTTAGAGCTTTACACTTAAAAGATTTGGCATATCTGCAGTTGCAAAATGCAAAGCATTTCACCCAGAATAAATTTCCTGTCAAATGACAATTCAAATCTATGCAAAGCACAGCTTTTGTTTATGCGTCACAGGACTGATTATGTGTAGATCAGCTGAAGCCTGGAGAGGTGTCTTAACTTTTCCTGGCAGTGACCAGGAGCAGGTAGTTTGCAGTAAGAAACCAGCTGGGAATCTGTGTGACAGAATATTTTTTAAATTTTAAATTCAGGAGCTGAATTTTACATGTGTTTTCCTTGCTTTTATCTCAAACTCTGAGACAGTGGTACGGATTTAGAATAAATCTATGTTAAACTAGGACTTAGGATGGAGCTGGGCTCACCGGGGAAGCATTGTGTTTGGCTTTTAATCTAAATTTCTCTAAGAGTTTGCTACTTTTTCTGAGAGTAGGTTTTATCATTAGTTTTTATTTATACAGTGGAGAGCTCTGGAGCAATTTCAGACAATGAAGAGATATATCATGAAAATCAAGGCATGCCTCAAAGGTGAGACCCTTAGCACAGCAGAAATACAGATTCATGAAGAAAAGTAACTTATGAAGGTCTCATAGAAGGCATGAATATAATCAAAATTTCATGTTTTAGTCGATATTTATTCACTCAGAAAGTTATTTTCTAGCTGCATGGAAATTTGGGGGTTTTTTGTTGATATGATCAGATAATTCGTGAGTAGAAAATCTGTGCCTAGGAAAATAAGTAAGAAGCCAGAGGTGGGGGAGAACATTACACCTAGTAAAAAGGAATACCAAGATAACGTGAAATTAAATACACTAATGGCATTAATATCAATCACATCTCTTCTTTTTTGAAAATTCTGGAGATGAAAGCACTCTTTTATATCCTGGGAACTTTAGGTGCATGATCACCTATCCTGTCTTTCATTTAAAAGTTACTGTAGATGTCAGAGCAACTTTTAAAGGTAGGAATGCATTGCTACTGGGCCAGCAAAGTAGTTGGAATCACTGAAACACAGCAGGATTTTTTAATCCAAGTCTTTGCTAAGAAAAATAGTAAAGGGTCCTCTCTTAGCCATAAATATGTTTCATGTTAAAAGGCCACTTTAAATAGAACGAAATATTGCAAAAATAACAGGTGAAGATCAAAATGTCCAGATAAATTTTTTAAATGTACCTGCCTCAAGGTATTACTGCCTAAGAAAACCAAGTAGATTGGAAGCATTCTGAAAATTTAAGTCTATTCAGCTGTTCTGGGCAGTTGGAAATGTATGTTACTCTATGCTTAGGAGGAAAGGAATAATTTTTGCATTTACCCAGCTTGTATCATCAAAATAAGTTGTTTCACAAATAAGTTTTATATATTTATACTTACTCTTTAACATGAAATGGAAGAATTAGAAAAAAAAGGTCTTTACATGCACTAAGTGGAACAAATATGAGAAAAATGTGAAAAATAGCAAAAGGTTGCAAAACTTTGTATTGTATGTCTGTATTAATTGTATAAATATCTGTAATAAGACAAGTCGTGTTCTGCACTTGCTTTTTAGCTGTGACATAATGCAGAGGAGTGATTGTAAAAGCCATATGTGAGATATACTCATCCATTTGTTTAAACTAACGATGCCTACCACATATGCATGAATCTAATTTCCCTACTTATTCTGAGTCTAAGTGTTTGGAACCAAATTTTGACCTTTGAGTCATCAGTACTTTGACTGATTCCTGATTTTAAAACAAACTGCTTTTTAGACTTTCGGAAGTAGACCTGGAAGACAACAACATGAAATTAAGAAGGGAAGTGGCATTATATCCTTTCTCCTTATTCAACAAAATTATCTTTCACCAGTTTCTGAAAGAAGCATTACTAAAGAGTTCTAGGTAAACTTTTTATGGTGTCTATTTTCTGTGAGAGGCTAATTTCACTCCAGACCAGTGAGCTGTTGACAAAACACATCTATGCTTTCTGCTTAGTACAACATCAGCATAGTTCACAAAGTTTTCAAATAAAACAAGACAAAAAAAAGTCAATCAAGCATGCAGAGAAGGCAATTTTTCTTGTCAACAGTGTGTGGATTCAGGAAAGAGAGATGAAGAGTTACAGTACAACATTAGCTGGTGGGCTGGAGAGATAACTGTTCACTGAGAAAATATGGACATGAATAAATGATCCTGTTTTGGGGGTGGAGAGATAATTTTTCTGCAGATAATAATTCTCTTCATAATTTGATGCATTAAATAGGCAAATCCCCTCAGATCTTGTCAATAGCATTCTTTACAAAAAAGAGAATCTGCCCAAAAAAATCAAAATCAGAATTTTTCACCATACGTAAACTAGAAGAGAATGAAAATTTCTTCTGTATAGAATCAGAGGAGGACTCAGCTTAGAAGGGAACTCAGCGTCAGAAGTGATATCATATCTGGTTGCCCAGTTTTACCAAGAGTTTTAAAAACATCAAAGGACGGACCCTGTACAGTTTGAAAAATTTGATCCCATGCTTGGCTATCATTATGGGGGAAAAGTGTCTCCTAATATATAGTCAGAATCTCTCTTGTTTCAATTTATGGTCACTGCTTCGCTTTCTCCTGCCATTGATGGCTGGACTTGATGATCTCAAAGGTCTTTTTGAACCTAAATGATTCTATGATTCACTGCTGATTCTGTGATGCACTGCTGTACAGGGACGGGCTCAGTGTTTGTGGTAACCTGCCCATGGGTACTGGCAGGCTCCTGTGAGTTCAAGTTCCTCAACTTCACCTCTAATGCCAACTGCTCCAGTCCTGACCATCCTGGTGGCCCATTTATCCGCAACTGGGAGGCACAATTAGTTTACATTCTCATTAGTTGATGTGTCATTTCTAATTTAACGTCATATAGATAAAGCTTTCTATGAAAATTAGTCACTTATTGCCCTCACTTTGTCAACAGCTTTACTATGATTTAGCAATAGTCATTGGACTTCCTATCATAAATTTTACCTGCTTTAGGTTTGGTTTGAGTTGTTTCAATAGCTACTTCAGATCTACTTTTATAGTTTTACATTATAAAGAACCATGGGAATTTTATTCAGTATGTAAAATATAGATCTCATGAAGAAAATATGGTCTTCTGTTTTAATTTACAGAGTTTAACTTCTATGGAGTTATCTCACTATTGTGGTTTCTGCTGTGAACCTACAGTTTTAGATGTTTAAAGTTTCTGGTATTTTTTATGTGATGTTTAATGTATATCTGCTCCAGAAATTTTGCTGCCCCCTTGCAAGAAAATAAGTTTTCAAATAATATTTTGATTTTTGAAGTGTAAATATATGTGTGCTTTTTTTTTAAAAGTGGCAAAATTATGTTAAGTTGGTCTTCTAGGTGAAGTCTTGTTTTATACTTCTTGTTTTATAGTTCTATGATGTAATTAGAATTTTATATTTATTTTGATTGTTGCAATGCTGGATACCAGACAATCCTTTTTAAAGGAAGTGATTTATAATTGTGCTGTTTGTAGGTTTGTTTTAGTATGACTGAACTAGGATCAAAACCTAGTGCCCCCATATTCATTTAATAAATCCCTTCATATAATAAAGTTATTTACATTTGACCTATTGTCTTAAAAGTTTAAAAGCCAAAACTACTTATATTTGTTTCAGAAATTGGAAAGGTTTCCACTGACTTTGGACTGTACCTTCACTGTAGACTTTAATGTAGTTAGAGATCAGTCAAAAGCTTGACCAAACAATTACATCTTATATTGTGTCCAATACTAATCAACCTTGACCATGGCACTTATCAAGAAACAACCTTGGGGATGTGTATTTCATTTTAAAAAGATCACTGTGAACTTTAAATAAATTTAGAATCTGGAACAAATATTTTTTTAGCATCAAACTGGCTACTTTAGCTATTAAACAATAAATAAAATTATGAATAAACAAAAATTCAGACTGAAATGACTCATAAGTAAGTTCATGACACAGACATCTTAGTAGAAGCTGTTCAAAATTTCATAAGTTGAAATATCTCTTGAATAAAAATTAGTTACATGGCATAATAAAGTATCTAAGTCTGACCAAAAAAAAGAGTAAAAATTAAAAAAGGAAGGAATAGAATCAGAGGGGTCTTTAAAGGATTTAATGGGATATGTTGAATCAAACTATATAAAACATCTAATATATACATTCTAAATTCATTTATCTCAGTATCAACAACTTAAAATATGTTAAAGTAAGCAGTTAAGTTTTTAGATCCTCAAAAATGCTGGGTACATATTTGTTTCATCTAAGTGAAGAACATGATAATGGCCTGGATTTTTCTTTGATACAGCTGATTAGTTGTAAAGTAAAATGCAAAATCCTGTTTCACTATGCTCTGGAGCAATGAACCATGCAACAATTTGTCTGCATATAATAAAAGTGCTTCTAATAAGCTGTCACTTCCGAAAGCCGTTTCTCCAGACTTTTTCTGATGTTCATGTTCTTGGGACATTGTTCCAGGGAGGGTTTGAAGGGATGTTGAAATTGAAACCAAAATACGGCTGAAAGCTCAAAAAACCCAATATTTATTGCAAAGAAGTGGTCAACAAAACAAGAAAACAGTGGACAGAAAAGGGAAAAATAAGCCCTCAATAAAACCCCACTAACACCCAGGTGTAACTTAGGAGGTTATCTTACCAACTCCAAATACTAAGGATTCTCTACAGCAGCTGCATCCTTGGAGGGTCTGGCTCACACATTGCGGGCGCCCCCGCAAAAGGCAATGTGGTCCTTTGTGTGAAGCGAGAGTCTCCCCAAACATGAGCCACCTGCTTTTTTATCCAATTTGCCAGTGATGTCTACCTGGGCAGGTGTGGCCAGCACCGCCCAGCCAGAGGCCCTCGGTCCCTCCCCCTGTTATGTCAGTGGTGCCCCTTCTGCACACGGGTGTGGACATTGGAATTCCCCCATGCCTGAGTGATACACCTTGGAGGGTCTTCCCTTAATGAGTCTGGGGGCTTACTTTATCCTCCTCCCCTTCACTTTCTCCTTCAAATGCCCTTGGAGGGCCATCAGTCAATAGTGGGATACCAATTAATTTTAGTTTATACAAAGTGCTGCCTTCAAGGATGAAGTTTCCATTTATCAGGCCTTGTTTTCCCATATCTTGGCAGGGAAAGCACAAACCACAGGTGGTTGGGCCAAACATAGACCAACAACAGCAGCGTCTAGTCAAGCATGGATACAGACATGTTCTGGCTGCATCAGTTGTGTTTCTTTTTTTTTCCCTGTGATGGCTGTGTTGAAATTTCTTTCTGCTTCATTCATTTATGTGGTTTCTCATTATGCCTTATGTAAACTAAATGTGGGTCTCTGACTGGCTGGCTCCCTTCCCCACCTCCTGGGCTTTCTTGTTTGCTTCCCTGCATTCAGATCATTGCAAAAGCATTTGTGAAAAGAGAAGCTTCAAGAGCTTGCAACCAAGATGTATAAAAATAAAGGCAGAGCAGAAATTCCCCTTTCTACATTTAAATACAGAAGATAAGGTTTAAAAGCAGAACTATACCCTTGGATACCTGTAGCCAAACAACACTCCTCTGCCCACATAGGTCAGATGCATAAGTGAATCTGCATGCTTAGAGCTGCACATATTCTCTTGGGGACCTTGTTTGTTACAGCTACCTACTTTTACAAAGAAGACTTCTTAAACTAGGATATCTCTCATATCAGTTGAATTTAGATTTAATTGGATTCTTAATGACTCCATGCTTTATGTACAGTTCATATAGGAAGTACACTCTAAAGACTCATCTTTAAATCTTGGGAAAGTTTTAAGCAGAGCAACATGATAGAAGCAGCAGATAATCCCGGGTATTTGATGAAGCTTAAAGTATTTAAAGGAATAAATGCTAAACGAGAAATTCAATGTTCAAGGAGCATCTGGATGATGCTCTTAGTCATGTGGTTTAGTTTTAGATAGTCCTATGTGGAGCAAGGAGTTAGACTTGATCATTCTTATGGATCCCTTCAAAGATTTTCTATGATTCTATGATTCTAAGATTTTTCATTCCATATCACAGTCTATGGAATGTATTGTTTTTCCACAACTTTCTCTTGAACTGTGTGAAAACAAAAGCAATATTTTTTTTTCTAATGAATCATAACAGAATGCTTAGCTGAAGAACAGCTAAGTGTTCTTGCTTGTACCAGAACAACCATTTGCTTTCAATATTATACATTGAGAGGTAAGACTAAAACCAAAAATACTGTCTTTCCATTAAAACAATAGAACCTGTTTTTCAAATTTTCATAGGTTTAAAAAGTACAGCTTATGTACAAAATTTTCATATATCAAAAAAAAATCTGTTATAGTCACCTAGCATAAACCCTTAATTTCAAATATATATGTTTACAATCACTCATTAGGTGTTCCGAATATTTTGTTTCTGAACTACAAGAAGAGGAGCTTATACTGAAGATTTCCTTTCCATCAGCTGAAGCTAACCTGAATGTCATTTCAAGTTAGTAAGTGAATTCCTAATTTACCGTAGAAATGACTCATCAATGACTTGACTGAGGCGGTATAGTGCCTCCTCAGCAAATTCACTGATGACACAAAGCTGGGAGGAATGGCCAGTACCTCAGAGGGTTGTGGGGCCCATCAGAGGGATCTCAGCAGGTTGGAGAGAAGGGCAGAAAAGAACCTTCTGAAATTCAACAAAAGCAAATGCAGGGTCCTGAATCTGTGGAGGAATAACCACATGCACCAGTACAAGCTGGGGGCCGGCCTGATGGAAAGCAGCTCTGCAGAGAAGGACCTGGGAGTCCAGGTAGACAGAGGCAGCAGCACTCCCTTGTGGCCAAGAAGGTCAGCAGTATTGTGGGGTGTATCAGGAAGAGCGTTGTCAGCATTAGGAAGGTGATCCAACCCCTCTACTCAGCCCTAGTGGGGCCACATTTGGAGTACTATGTGCAGTTCTGAGCTCCCGCCTTCACAGAACAAGAGGGACATGGAGCTCCTGGAGTAAGTCCAGTGGAGAGCTCCTAAGGTAGACAGGGGTATGGAAAATCTCTCTTACAAGGAAGGGCGCAGGGAGCTGGGCCTGTTCAGCCTCAAGAAGAGGTGGCTGAGAGATGACCTTATCAATATCTATAAATATCTGAGAGTTTCCAGAGGACAGATCCAGGCTCTTCTTGGTACCAAGCAATAGGATAAGAGGCAATGGGCAGAACCTGATGCACAGGAAGTTCCACCTGAACATGAGGAAGAAATCTCTCAACTCCCTCATCTTCATCTCTAATGCCAACTTCTTTACGGTGCGGATGACGGTGGACCGGACCAGATGACCCAGAGAGGTTGTGGAGTCTCCCTCACTGGAGATATTTAAGAACCGTCTCAATGCAATTCTGTGCAATGTGCTCTAGGATGACCCTGCTTGGACAGGGAGGTTGGATGACATGACCCCCTGTGTTTCCTTCCAACCTCACCCATTCTGTGATTCTGTGACACCAGAACACTTACATAGATGTATATGTAGATATATACACGTAGACATATTTACAATGTATTTATGAATACAGAGAAGAAATAATAAAAGTCATAATGAAAGAAAAAATAAAGGAAGTATTAAATAAAATATTTTTAATTGTATTTGGTTTTTAACAGATGTGTGCCTGTTAAAGCAATTCGTGGGTAATTTGGTCATTTTTTATACAATGTAGCTTTGTTTCTGAAAGTTACATTAGCAATTAATTCAAAAGACAAGCAAAAAGAATGTGAAACTACCTTGAAGCACCTGTAAGAGGGTAAGAAAATAATTCTAAATCTATCTTTCTAAAATAGTTATTTGGAATTACATGATTATAATAAAATGTAGTGCAAGAAACCCTATAATATGTATATGTCGCATGCATATCCATAAATGAATTTCAGTTCTCTCCTGACTTGACTCTAAATCTGTCTCTTCAGACATGCACATTGATTTTGAAGATGCTGCAGCACTAAGCATGAAACATTCTTGATTCCTTGCAGTGCTGTCACTGAGATTGATAAGACACATTATGGTTTGGTGGTCATTTAACTCTTGTGAACTTGACAGCCTTTCCCTGGAGCTGAAACAAGGAAAAAAAACAAAAAAAAACCCAAAAAAACCCTGAAAAACGAAAGAAGACAAATGTACCGGACCTCAGCTGTGCTCAAGATTGCTCTGTATATGAAATACATGTTTTTTGACTGCAAGGCCAATCTCTTTTCTTCCTTGTTACCTTCTAGCTAAGGAATACAGAGGAGGCAATGTTTTCTTCTTTTAAAACTATGCAATTCAGACTTTTCATTGTCTGAAATGAAAAAAATAATGTTTGTAGAACTTCAGTGTCAGGAACAGAGATCTAATTCTGATAACACATGAAAATTAGACATGTTTGACTGACCTGAAAACAGTATCACAGATACCCAAGAGACCTCCTCCCTCTTCCAGGCAGCTCTCAGAACATAAGTAACTAGTAACTGGGACAAAAACTTCTATGTGCTCTTTAATCCTTCAACAGAGGTCCAGATGGTTCTGATGAGTTTACAGTTCTCTTGTAAAATGAAAACCACTAAAATTTTCTCTTTTATTTTTTTCCAGGTTTGTAATGAAATTCCTGCTCTGCTCCTTGGCAAGATGACTACATTTTATATCGGAATCCATAATGAAGATCAGCGACCAAAGTCAAACAATTATCCAAACCAAGCACTAAATGGAACATAATTAAGTCAAATCAAAAAGACGGGCAACCCATGACCTGGTGCCTGCAAAATTAACTATACATTTTGCCAAACTTTTGGTAACAAACAAAACTCATCTCAGTTGCCCACAAACAAACCCCAATGACATTTTTAATGCCTAAGAGCATTTAAGTCAACTGCTTAATGCTGGCAGCTATGGCTCAGGACCTGTGGGAGGTACAGACTTGCCTCCCACAGAAGGTGGAAGCAGAGGGAGACACCCTCAGGCACAACAGGTGAAGCCTATAGTTAGGGAAAAGGAGCCCTAGGATTTTCAAGGGACAACACACTCCATCTGCAGCCCAAAACTCAGACTAAGGACAGAAGTTCAATCTCAGTTTTGTGGTCCATCTTTATTTTTGGCCACTTCACATGCATGATTAGCAAATGGATGCCTGCAGAATACTGATTTCTTCTCCATTTTTGGTTCAAAGGCCTAAAGACACTTGAATGTATCTATAAGTTCGAACTGTCAAAATGATGTGCCATGATGTGGTTGTGAGAGTTTCTGCTTTCAACTTACAAGTACCTCAGGATCTTTTGTCCTAAAGCTATGTAAAACTCAGTGTTTCATTTCTTGTTTCTCTGTTTTATGTAGCTTGAGTAGGAGAATTTATTGTCTTTGGATAGGATGTGCAACCTTCACAAAGAAATTGGTAAATAATTGTATTTTAAAAGTAGGTGCTGAGTTATCAGCATTTGCTGCATAATCAATATTCTGTGTAATACTAACTGAAGAGCTAAAATTCAATTAATTTAGGTGATATAATTCAACATTTGTAAACAGAAGCAGTAAAATTTGTTAATTAAATATGTGATGATTTCTCTTTATCTGATACTAGAGTGTTCTAAAATAAAAATGTTATTATATCACGATTAATTTAATCAGAACCTTTCTTACTTGAGGTAATTATGTTCATCCAAGGTCCATCAATACAATTAGCTATCAATTAGTATTCCATATAAACTGTAGTGAGTACAGCTGCATAAAATCATTTGAAATATTGGAGGTTTTTTTCAGGAAATAAGAAAGGAACAATTATTGTTTATTATTTAACTTAGTTTAATTTATTGCAAGTCTCTTTAACATTGTGGGTTTTTCACATATATAGTTCTGCTCTGCTGTATTTGCATTCTGATCTGTGATGTGATAAAATGATATGTAATTTCACAGCTTCATTACCTGAGAAAAAAAACCACTTAGAAACATAAGTTTCTATAAAGATGCAGAAATCTGTAAAAATGTAGGAGTAAAAGTAGTTCTTTCAATACTGAGATTTAGCAGTATTTTTCAGTCTTCAAAATATTTATTCCTGCAAACAGCTGTGAGTTAAAACACACATTAATCATGACCTTCAGAATAGCACTGTGCCAAGCGCCCAATGTCTACATAGTACAACAAGCCCTGGGTTACACAGAGGACTGGACTGTTTTGCCACCTGCATTCAAGCCCATGGACTGTCTCAGGTACGAATGGAACACACTTTCTAGGACACATGAAGTACTGTATGACTAAATGTAACACAGTATTACTTCTCTGAGGTAAGTCTGTACTTCCCATCTACAGGCTACCTGTGAAGCAACAGCATATAGAGAAGGCAGCTCCACAATTCAGATTTTTATTACAGAACAACCAAAGGATTTTGCCAAGATTGTGGAAGATTACTGTATTAGTTAAAAGAAATTTGGTATAAATCTCTCAAACTCCCAATCAGTATAATTTCCTGCCACAATCTCACTCTTACATAGATTTAGAGACTATTTTTGGAATATAAACTTGAAAAAAAAGTTTGTTTAATGAATCATAAATTATTCACAGATTCTGTGTCAGTGCATCACATAATTTAACTTGCAATACCTTTTCATGGTTAACAGAATAAAATGGCACAGTTAACAAGCCTTTTACCTAAGTTATGTACGTAAAGAAATATCTTAGGCTGTGGGAGTCCCAGATTCAGTTCTTTATTATGCTTGCATGAACATCAAACTTGTCACAAGTCCCCTTTAATTCTGGATAGGTGTTTTTCACAGAATGTCTTACTGACACTGTTCCATGTTGAGTGAAGTACTTAAACCTTAATTGCAGCAGATACTGACAGATACTTTTTCTGTTCAAAAGACAAGAAAGATTTTAAGGCCATTATACTGAAGGAAATGCTGAAAGAAATACTGAACTAGGAAAGCAAACTTTTTGCAAGTGGGTTATGCATGTGTGCAGTCCTTTGGGGATGTGTTGGACATCTGGCACTTTTGAGAAGCATCAGACCTACAAATGGCAGAATGACTGTGTCATGAATTCATAATAAGCCCAATGTTTCCATATGCAGTGGATGGTTTGGACAGTGTGTGCCAACATAGCTCACCTCCCTGTGGTCTTGTCTGGAGGTTTGGTATCCCAGTTAACAATTCTGTACACTTATAAGAAAGTATCTTCTGATAAGAATCTCTCAGATGACAGATGTAGAAAAGTCATCTAAAACGTCCCACACAAGCTTTTGGGGTAGGAAAAAAAACCCCACCGAAAATCAAGTCTTAGAAAAAGAAAAGAGTTCTGTGATATTTGAATCATTTACGTTCTCTTTCACTAGCTCAATGAATATTTTAAATAAGTATTGAAATTAAAACTGCCTCAGGAGAAGAAAATAATGAAATGCCATCTGAATACTGTACAATATGCTGAGACAATTAATTTGGATATTAGGAATTTAACAGGAGACGATACAGTTAATCCAGTCCTACCATATTCTCAGTTTATGCATTAATTATTTGGACATAGAGGACTCTACCTAGCTAAACATATCATTATATGTGAAAGCAATGTCAATTTAACTGACACCTCAATTCATATTTGTTCAAGTTGTAATTGAAAAATCTAAGTGAAAACTACTATATGGAAACCTGCATGTCACCACTTAAAGTGTATGTAGCGGTGAAAATATTGCTAATACTGTTCAGGAAATTATGTTTATTGACAACTGATTTAAGGGGAATATTATGTAATTTGTCTTGGTTTGAACTGATCATGTTTTTGGAGTATTGGAGAAGAGAAGAGAATAAAGAGGCCTAAGGTAGCACATACCATCACTGTTCTAAAGAAAGAGCAAAACTGCAGGCAGCTGAGACAACTGCCTTTTACTACCATGTCCCACTGATCAATCAGCACTGACTGTCAAAAGGAAATGATACAAACAGGTTAGAAGGCCGTGACTCTGTCCTTAAGTTACACGATGTCTTCAATAAATCACATCATGCTTGAAATAAACTGGTTGGACTCAGTCTGACTGCTAATGTTTCTCTAGTAAACCATTCCATGATTATTTGACATTAATTTAGGCATAACTGGGTACCATCAAAGATAACATCAAAATTCAGAAGTCTTTTGCTAAATCAAAGGTCACAGAACAGGCTATAAATTGTCTGTCATATATCTCAGCCGAAGTAATTACCTGAACAAATGAAAAGCCAAAGAATAAAAATGAAAAAATATCTTAAAGGGAAATATATGTGCATTTATGCTAATTACAAGCAGTTTTCCATTGTTTTCCAGCTGTCACATGTAAAAAAAAAAAAAAACCACTGGTTGTACTGAAGCATTCAGGATTTGAAATTCATCATGATATATGGGTGCCAAAGTACTGAAACAGGTTACCCAGAGAGGCTGTGGAGTCTTTTTCTCTGGAGATATTTGAAAGCTTCCTGGACACAATTCTGAGTAACACACTCTGGGGGACCCTGCTTGAGCAGAGAGGTTGAACCAGATGATCTCCAGTAGCCCCTTCCAACCTTACTGATTCTGTGACTCTGTGATACAGGTCCAGATGAGAAAATCACAAAATTACTTTTCTTAGCTGTAATCTAGAAAGGGAAAAGAAAAGAAAAGAAAAGAAAAGAAAAGAAAAGAAAAGAAAAGAAATGAAAAGAAAAGAAAAGAAAAGAAAAGAAAAGAAAAGAAAAGAA